>OY992887.1:44405857-44865857 GCA_963921405.1 Cepaea hortensis | reverse complement strand
AATCCCGCAAACCATGTACAGAACACAGCTGTGGTTGATTTGGCAGTTAACTGCCTGCATTGGATTTTATAAAATGTTATAAGTACCGGACTAGAATCAACTCTGGAAATAAGATATACTATGCACTACAACATCTACTAAAATCAAAGGCGCTATCTCGTAACACCAAAATCACAATATACAAAACACTGATCAGACCAGTTGTGCTGTATGGCTCTGAAACCTGGAGTACAACGAAAGGAGACGAAGCCTTGTTACAAACCTTTGAGAACAAAATTTTAAGACGCATCTTTGGACCCATTAGGGATACACAAAGTGGAGAGTGGAAAAGAAGAAGTAACAAAGACATTTATGATCTGTTTAAGTCCCCGCTAATCACTGGTATGATGAAGGCTAATAGACTACAATGGCTGGGGCATATAGAAAGAATGGAAGATAATAGGGAAACAAAACTCGCTTACACTCAGGAAATAAATGACCGTAGACCCTGAGGTAGACCAAGAAGGCGGTGGAGAGATAATACATGTACAGACCTACAAGCACTTGGAATCAACGACTGGCAAGAGAAGGTCCACCAGAGAGACGAATGGAGACGGATTGTATTTGCAGCAAAGAACCTCAATGGTTCGGAACGCTGAAGAAGAAGATAAGTACCGGTTGTTCGGAAAGCAATAGCAAACTGCTGAACGTAAACTTGCCAAGAAATCAAAAAGAGCTAAAAAAAATCTTCGGGTTGACTACGACGTCATGGAAAGGATATGCAACTAGCTTTTTTTAAAAACATAATACACTTTACTCAGTGCTGTGCCTTTTGTCAAAGTCTGTGAAATTAACTCATTAAATACCAATGATTTCTTTTATTCCTTTTGTTCTATTGCATTATTAAAGTTCTGCAACAAATAATATAAGCGACATTAGCTTTACCCACGTGTTACTCGGGGTCAATAAAGGAAGCAAAGAATTAACAAAAAACAAGTTCACAAGCAGAAACCAGCTATGAGTCTCTGATGTACAAGGACCATGGGTCTCTGATGTACAAGGACTATCACATTTCATAGGCCTGAGTGTATGGAGGAATAGCTGGCCACTCCGTCCTTCCCTAATGAACAGCGAGCCCAGCCATTGAACTCTCATCTGACTATGAACTTCCTATTGTTAGCGCAACATGTTAATCATTTTGCCAATGCGCCCGATAAGCAAAGAATAGTCAGACTGTAACTTGCCATGCATGTTATAAGATACAACTAAGGAAAGTTGGCATGGAACTGACTACCTCATCCCATAGCACACTTTTACTGCAAAATCCAAACAGGCACGAACAAGTCTAAAGAAAATAAAAACAAAATAACTCAGCCAACCAAGATGAAAGGAGACATTTCTCTTGGAAGTAGTGGAGAAAGCCATAATGAGTCTGGATAGCAATCATACCTTCTTTCTTCTAGGAAAATCTCCAGAATGTTAGAACTATGTATGAACTGGAAAAGACAGCACAAGTGGTAGGGTACAAATGAACGAAGAAACTTTATTTTCGAAGAGTAACAAATTGGGCTCCCCCGATGGTGTTTCCACCTTGTCATGGTGGGGGAGCTTGAGTTTCTCAATGACCCTGAGAGCTATGCCGGCAGTAGCGTAGCTACCAGCAGGGCCTCCCTAGCCGGACAGGTGAAAAGGTAGAGAACAGACAAAGAGAAACACCCTGGTCCTCCAGGTTGGGGGTTGAAGCATGGGGTTAACATCCCCACCTTTGTAAAAACCATTTTGTTAACGAAACAGATACATGAGCCTCGAATTCAGACTGACTTATTTGGACATCGACTTTGGAACGTTAAAGGATCAGACCAGTTGTGCTGTATGGCTCTGAAACCTGGAGTACAATGAAAGGAGACGAAGCCTTGCTACAAACCTTTGAGAACAAAGTTTTAAGACACATCCTTGGACCCATTAGGGATACACAAAGTGGAGAGTGGAAAAAAAGAAGTAACAAAGACATTTATGATCTGTTTAAGTCCCCGCTAATCACTGGTATCATGAAGGCTAATAGACTACAATGGCTGGGGCATATAGAAAGAATAGAAGATAATAGGGAAACAAAACTCGCTTACACTCAGGAAATAAATGACCGTAGATCCCCAGGTAGATCAAGAAGACGGTGGAGAGATAATATATATGCAGACCTACAAGCACTTGGAATCAACGACTGGCAAGAGAAGGTCAACCAGAGAGACGAATGGAGACGGATTGTATCTGCCCTCAATGGCTCGGAACGCTGAAGAAGAAGAAGAACAAATTGGGCACGCAGGCCCGTCTTACATTCGGTCCTTCCAATCACTCATCTTTCGTTCATCAGTGCATAGTGCATTCACATATAAAAAAAACATTGTCAAATGAATGTTGTAAGCATAAACAATGCATGTTACCATGTTATGAGCAAATCCCCCACCCACCCATCTCCTATCCATCCGCGTGTCCCCCACACACATATCTACCACCCAACCACACACATACCCACAGGCACATATATAACCCCATCCATCCACCCATCCCCAACCCACACATCCCACACACACCCCCACATACACCATGTCCCCACACACACACATCCCCCACCCACCCACACACAAACCCAGGCACACATGCATACAACCACCCATCCATACCCACCCACACATCCCAACACCTTCACATATCTCCCCACCCACACGCACATATCCTCCCCCATCCCATAACCTACCAACACTCACCCACCCACATATTCTCTACTCACGCCCAACCACTCAGCCAAACACATCTCCAACCACATATCCAACAACACCTACACACACATATTCCCGCCAACTCAATATCCTGCATTTACCCACCCATACATCCCCAACTTACACACATATCACCCACCCACACAATCTCCCCTACTCATCCCCTCCCACCCCCAACCTACACACACACACTCACCCACCCACACATCCTCCACCCACCCACTCGCCAACTACACCCCCCCCCCCCCCCCCGATCTCCAATCCCCAATCACAATCCTTTAACTACACATCTCACCACCCACACACACACACACACACACATCCTCACCTATCAACACATTCCTCATCCAAAAACACACACCAACCACTCACACACACCCCACCACCCACACACACCCCACTACCCACATATACCCCACCCACACACATCTGCCTTCCCACCCACACACACACATCCCCCACCCATACACTCATCTCTCACACACATCCACCCACTCACGTACTCATCCATCAACCACTCACACCCATACATCACTGTCAGCAACTTGTGCGCTGCAGCTTTTCAAGACTCCGCTACTTTCGCACTGCACGAAATAACAATTCATGACATTTGCGAAAGGAATGCAATTTATTCAGAGCCGACATTTGAATGGCTCTACGAGCGTTAGGTTTCATCATCATTACACAATATGAATACATTAACGTGATGATAGATGATGCTAGCATTACACAATCTAAATGAACAGCCCTATATTTGCTTATGGCCTAGGAAGCTATCGCATTGGTCAAGGATACGTCTGCTCTCTCTACCGTCTCCAGTCAGTCTGTCCCGCTACACATTGCGTGGACAAGCACGGACACTTTACTCTCCGTGCAGTAGCTATTATTGCGTGCCTGGTCTTGCCAGCACGCCGGCTAGTGAGTTCGAGTAACCTGGCATATCACGGTTAGAAAAAACACTGGTGATTTCCGCCAGGTTAGGAATGAATTTACTATAATAGTTTACCAGACCCAGTAAACTTCGGACCTGTTTATTGGTCGTTGGCATTGTCAAATTCAGAATCTTAGTGATGATTCTGTCATCAGTTTTCAATTGGCCCCTGCAGATGGTATGACCCAGGAAGTCACTTTGTTTCATGCCCAACTCTATTTTGGACGGCTTCGCTGTGAGTCCAAACAATCTCAACCTGTCGAAGACTTGTCTAAGTTTCAGTAGGTGTGTTGTCCAGTCTTTCGTCTGACTGCATCTGTTATTTCTATATGTCGAGATATTTGTCGCAGTTGCGTTTACTGTAGGAACTGGTAGTTCCATCTCGTCCAATACTGTTGTGCTACTAGTTGTGTGTGCTGTTGTCTGGCTATTTGTGTTTGCGTTGTCGCTGTCGTGTGTCGCCCTACCTAGTGAAGTTGAGTTATGTATGTCTGTCGTCTCATTGCTTGGTGTTGGTGCAATCTGTTCGTCTGTCTGTTGTACTTGTTGTAAAACGTATGGTTTCAGGATGTTGATATGAAATATCTCTAAGTGTTCTTTTATCGATATTTCATGATCCGCATCTGATATTTTGAGTTCAACGTTGAGAGGCCCTTGGTAACATGTTAGTACCATGTTATGTTTATCAGTTAGTTGAAACACAGCCTTTTGGTTTGGTTTAAGGTGAATCGTTTTAGTACCCTTGTTTGGATAGTTATGGTTTCCATTACTCGACACCTGCATTAGGGGTCCAGTAATATCGACCGCTATACTCTCAAGTGGTCTAGATGCTATCACTGACCGTTGCACTTCGGCCTTTACATGCTTTTTCTTTCGTACACGATGTTGACACACAATACAAGAGCGACAGAAAGATTTTATATCCGAACAAAATTTCGGCCAGTAAAATTGTGATAGAATTCTAGCTCGCGTTTTATGATAGCCCAAATGTTCAGCAAACGGTGGTGAATGTGCGATTTTTAGCACCTTTTTTCGGTATGTTACAGGTAACACCGTCTGCTGAATTTCATGGTTATTATATGTGTAATAACGCATGAGAATTCCGTTAACCTTTTTAAAGTACCAAGAAGAATTTTTAGAAACTTTCTTTCGCTCACACAACAAGTTAAAATACGGTGTGAGTGTTTGGTCGGTGCTTTGTGCCTCGCTCAACTTTTGGCGAGTATTGTTGGTATCTGCACCACTTGGTGTTAGTAGCTGTAATGTTTCAATTTGTAAGTCAGTATAACTTATTTCTGTATCTGACTTAGTTACAGCGTTGACCATGTGTGTTTCATTCCAGGTTTTTATGTTGTCGTCTGTACATTCTTTCAATGCATCAAGACATCCTAAAATAAGATCTGTACAAGGATCTTGGAGGATAGCGCATGTAAATGTGCCGGTAAGGAACGGGGTATTGATATGCGCTTTTGCCAGTGGATATTTCTCGATGGTGCCCGAGAAAGTACAGCATTTGACAAATTCACCCGTATAATCTTATGTTCTAGCAAGTTCTCTCCTTAACCCCAGTATAGTGCTGCCGCTATCAACTAAGCATTGGCATGGTTTACCATTGACCCGTGCATCGTAGAACTTAAGTTTACCTCTGGAGGCGCATACTGCATTAGCTTCTTCATTTGAACATGATATTACGTGTCCACATTTCAATCTCCCCTCCGCATGAAACTGGTGACATACTTTACATGTATTAAAGTCTAAAATATCGGTTGCTGATGATACATTCTGACATTCATTCGTTGGCAATACATTGACAAGTTCGGGATCTATGTCACTCTCATCGTCTGATGATGTATCGATGAGGGCTGCGTTGTTTGCCTTCATTCTCTGTCTCCCAAGACATTTATTGCTATAGTGGCCATAACTTGAACAAAAATAACATTTTACAGCACGTTTAAACGATGATCTTCTGCTTTCTTGCTTACTTATCACTTGTTCTAGGTGTGACGGATATGTGGGGTTCTTATCACACATCGAATAAGTTGTGTGAAAAAGATTGCAATAATTACATCAAGGTGGTTTCTGAGGTGTTTTGTCATTCTTACTGTAGTCTTTCTGTTTGTAGGATCTACCAGGGACTCTATTTGCAAAAGCTGTAATTTCTGTGTCATATGATGTAGTTTTAAATATGTCCCGATTAGAGGAAAAATAAGCTGACCCCCGTTTCTCTAATTGTTGAATGGAATCAATATCTGACTGTTGTAAGAATTTAGCAAAAGGGGTAGGCACTGTAGAAACGACTTTGTCCATTACCATTAGCTCTTCTAGTTTTTCATAGCTGTTACCTACTTTAGCCGCCGTAGTCCATTTTTTAAATGTGCTCTGCACGTTAGAAATGTAGTCTAAGAACGTTTCAGTTGCTTTTGGTTTAATCTGTGAGAATTGAATTTGATAACCAGTAGCGTCCAAAAGAAAATGTTGCATTATCCTATCGTGTATGTACTGGTAATTGTTTCTAAGATTTGTAGGTATGGATTCTATTACTTTTAAAGGCTCCCCACTCAGGTTCCTCATGTAAATCATTGCCCAATCCTCTAAAGGTATTTTCTGTGTTTTTAGTTGGAACTATATTTTCAGTCCATGCGCTGATTGAATCACCTACCGTGTATGGTTTGATAAGGCCCTTGTACTTATTAAATTTGTTCTGTTCTTCTTGGCTCTTTTGTTTGCTAGAGGCTATTTGTATGTTAGAATCTACCTCCATTTCTTTCATCTTTAGTCTAGTTTCAGAATCTACTTGTATCTGCTTTTGTTTGGTGGCTTCCTCTGCTTGTTTGTTAGCAAGTTCTACGTATAACTGTTTTTGTTTGATAATTTGATCTGACTCCAATTGTTTCTGTTTGGTAATTTGATCTAATTCTAATTTTTTCTGGTCTAATTCTAACTGCTTCTGTTTGGTAGCTTGATAGGACTCTAATTTTTTCTGGTCTAACTCTAATTGCTTCTGTTTGGTAGCTTGATCGGACTCTAATTGTTTCTGTTTGGTAACCTCCTCGATCTCTTTCATTTCTTTTTGATGTTGCCTTTCTATTGCTCTTTCATCTCTCTGTCTAGCTAGCTCTTCTTTATACTTTTCATCTGCCCATTTTTCTAGCTTATCTCCAGTGTGGCCCATTGCGATGCCCGCCTGGATACATTCATTTAGTGACGCCATTTTGTGGGTAATGTTAGTTCAAATGATAATACAATAATATGCACAGAATAGTTTACAATAATGTGTTAGTACATGTACATCTTTCGCTGGAAAAGAAGATGCATGATTAAGTTAGAGCATCTCAAAATATTCGGAAAATATACTCATCTAATTTTGTTGGAAAGTACGGTACTTGGGATGTTCCACCGCAGACTTTCACACTACACACTGGTTTGATTTGATAACACACGGGCTGCGTTCTGGTTAGTAGAGCAGCAAAAATTAGACACACGCTTAAGTTGTAAATACAAGCTCACAATTCATCATATTTTATCAAATATTTCATATTTCATCAAGTTGTTAATACAATCTCCTATTTCATGCGAATGATGAATGAGAATGTGCTAAATAGTGATAAATGGTAGTAATGATGAATGATATGATCGTCTGAATGATTGTTAGATGATAAATGAGATGATTAGTCGTATGGCCGTCAATGTCGTCTTGTCTTCGCTGATTGACTCTGGCGTACCTTCGTTTTAGGCTGCAGTTCGTCGCTAATCTATTTACTGATTTCGTAGAATTTATAGCATGTATCACAACAAATTTGTATTACTTTGCAATATATCACATATCAATATTGTTGAAACGTGCATTGAACTGATACTGGTTCACACTTTTGTAATAACAATCGATAGCCAGCGTTCGTTGAGTGGTTTATAATACCACTTGCATGTTGGCGTTAACTGATCGTTGAATATTACCACAACTGCCCGCTATGACCGCTCAGAAACGTTCACTGAAATCTGACAGTAATTGTACTGCTGGCGTTGGTTCGCTGTGTTCTGACACCAATTCGGGGTCTACTGGTGTTTATTCCTTGTGTTCTCACTAATTCGCCGCTGGCGTTGATTCATTGACCATTCTGACACCAATTCGGGGTCTAGCCTGTCAGCAACTTGTGTGCTGCAGCTTTTCAAGACTCCGCTACTTTCGCACTGCACGAAATAACAATTCATGACATTTGTGAAAGGAATGCAATTTATTCAGAGCCGACATTTGAATGGCTCTACGAGCGTTAGGTTTCATCATCATTACACAATATGAATACATTAACGTGATGATAGATGATGCTAGCATTACACAATCTAAATGAACAGCCCTATATTTGCCTATGGCCTAGGAAGCTATCGCATTGGTCAAGGATACGTCTGCTCTCTCTACCGTCTGCAGTCAGTCTGTCCCGCTACACATTGCGTGGACAAGCACGGACACTTTACTCTCCGTGCAGTAGCTATTATTGCGTGCCTGGTCTTGCCAGCACGCCGGCTAGTGAGTTCGAGTAACCTGGCATATCACGGTTACTCGCAAGGACCAGCTACCCAATTGCTTGGGGAAAGCCCTCGCTCATCTGTACTCGTCGACCTCTGGTCTGACGCAAATGTGTCTCCTTGTGAGGCTATTAATAGCCCTCGGTGTCTTCCCTGTCTGGTGTCTCTCTACTAGACTAGTGTTAACTCATTACTCCTGTAAGGCCTTATTGGGGATGCTGACAATCACCCACCCACACATCACCCACCCACCCATCAACACATGCATCTCTCATCTACCCTCCCACCCACACACAACCCAATCACCCAGCCAAACACACATCGCCCATCCTCACATACATCCTTCATCCACCCGCACATCCCACACCTCTCCCATCCCTCACACATCTCCCCTCCCACACAGCACGCCACCCATAAACACATTCCCCCACACAAACACATCCCCCCACAAGCATTCCTCATACACATCCCTGCCTACACATCTCTCACCCACACATACATCTCCCCTCCCACCTACAAACATCCTCACCACCCACACATACATCCGTACATGAAATATAAGATCAGTATTTAGAAATTATGCGAACTTATGTTTTAAACAAAAATATTAAAATAATGCAGTTGACTTTCCTCTGCACCTGTCTTATGTACTTATCTTCTCCACTGTCTTTTGTGTAACTTTGGCAATAAAACAATAATTTTAACAACAAAATATACAGTATCTGTTTTTAAAGTCACTGACATACTGTTTATGTGTAGGTAAGATCCCTTTTTGTGACATTGGCACACATTTTGGGGTATTGATTTCTCAGGCTTGTGTTTGCATTATGTGTATGTGTGTTAGCATGTGTGCACATATTTTTGAAATTGATGTTTGTGATAATTGTCCCTTGTCATGTCACATCTTTATGTCATAACTAACATGTTGATGGATTAATATTTTGTCTTTGATCTTGCTATGTCTTTCCTACAAATATAATGGGATAATGATTTGAACATAGACTTTGCTTTAAATAAAAAATAAAAAAGACAAGACATCTCACTTAGTGAAGTAAAAAGTAAAGGGCACTTATAGACACTTTAAGACACTGGTTCTCAACCGGTGGGGAATTAACCACCCCCCCCCCCCCCAAGAAACTTTAGGGTTTGGGGGGGGGGGAATTAAGATTACTTCAAGATCGCGTTAATACAAGAACCAGTTACTTGATATTGTTTTTCCCTCCATACTTTACGTATATTATCAAGAACCAATTACTTGATATTGTTTTTCCCTCCATACTTTACATTTCTGTACTTCTCGCCCTTCTGAAATTCATTTTATAATGTAAGTAGATCCGCAAATCACGTTGTATGTAGGCGTCTAGACTTGTTCTAGTATGTGTTATTACATTTAGCTTCCATTTTTATGTATACTATGTAGGAGCGGGGATAGGGGAGGATTTATAGGGAGGAAATGACATTCCAAACATATGGTGAAGGGGTGCATGGGCAAAAAAAGGTTGAGAACCACTGCTTTTAAGACACATTAAGGAAATGGTGCCAGATCCATATTTGTATAGATGAATGGGCAGTCCAGTAGTGATATGGTCAATGTCACACTGGCCATCTTATATAATTCATTCATTCAGTAGCATGTCCTTTGCAGAACCTCGCTCCCATAAAAACCTTCAGGAAAACCTCTCGACTATAATCAAGATGTCCTGCGTCCGATACACCCATCTGGAGATCTGCCTCATCCTGCAGCCATCTTCTCTTTGGCCTTCCTCTCTTCACAGGCATTTACCCCTCCTTTATTGTTTTCTCCAAACTTTCGTGACATTTAAGTGACCAAAATTGTTCAATTTTCCTTATTTTATCGTCTTTAATAGCCATCCTTCAGTATTCAGCTCTTGAAGTATGGGTGCATTTGTTCTTTTCTTTATCCAAGATATTCTTAGAACTCATCTATAACATTTATGTTCACATAATAATAAAACATAGTTATATATCCCCAAGCAGGAACCTGTTATGGTCTGTGATGTGAAAGGGCCGTAACATTTTGTTGACCTGAATGCACAGAGAAATAGGTGGCCAGTCTTTTCCTCTGTTAGTGGATAACAATCGCAGACATCGAACCCTGGTCCGACCACTTCATCATCATCATCAAGTGCCCTGCCAGCTGGCGTAGGCGTTCATGGCTCTCCACAGATTTCGGTCTTTGGTGTTCTGGATCAACTTTGTTGATGATATTCCTCCATGCCATCGTCTCAATCCATCCAGCATAATTTCTCTTGGTCGGCCTCTGCCTCTCTTCCCCTTGATCTTTCCAGTCATCATGATGTTCTCCAATGCCTCTCTTCTCAACCCATGACTGAAGAAAGATGTTTGTCTCTTTCTTATTGTATGTAATACTCTAGTTTCATTAGCTTGTTTCAGGCAACTGTCGTTAGTTACTCTGGCAGTCCAAGGAATTTGCAACATTCGTCTCAGGCACTACATCTCTGTTGCTTCTAATTTCTTCTTAATTTGTTCATTTACATTCCAAGATTCACACCATACAGCAAAATTGGTTCTATATAGCATTTCAGCACTCTCTTTCTTACATTCAGTGATCATGATTTATTGCATAAGATACTCTTCATTTTCTGAAATGCGGCTATTTTTGCTTGCCCTATTCTGCTCTTAATCTCTGTTGTACATCTTCCATGTGATGTTATAAATTCCCCTAGGTATTTAAAATTATCCACTTGGTTAAACAATTTTCCCTTCTATTGTTATGTCACATTTTGGTGTCACCATTTTCTTTGATATCCCACCACTTAAATAAACTTATTCTTTGTAATGCTTGAATTAATTTTTATTGCCTTTCTCTTATACAGAATGATCAGCACAAAACTGAGTGAGGCATGGAAGAAACTTCCAGAGGCTGAGCGACGAAAATGGGTGGATGAAGCTAAAGAAAAAGCTAAGCAGCATCAAAAAGAACACCCAGATTGTTGGAAGCGGAAGAAATAAATTATATTGTGATCAGAAAGTGCAGTGGACATACTACAGCACAAAAGTACCTTTTATTTTGGAGAATGTCCTTTCTGTTATAATTTATGACACACTGTGTCAGTATAAATTGGTGTACAGTTTCTGAAGCATGACTGAGGGAAATCAGCAGATTTGTAGGAAGTGTGAAAATAAGACTATATTTCATGCTGTCAGGATTAGCTTTCAGTAAAGATGTTTTGAATATAAATATGGCACCCTGACACAACAAAATGTCAGTAAAGATTGCTACAATGCCAGAACTTGACCAGATTTTTTTTCAGAGTTACTCATAAATGGCAGACACCGTGGAAGAGTGTCAACAGTGATGTTGTAACCAGACCTGGGAATTTTCATTCACATTTATTTATTAAAGAATGTAAGCAGTTTCATGATTAGTTATTAATGTACTGAGGGACTTCATTGGCTACAGCCATTGTATACTTATTGAATTCAGTTTCATTCTTGTGAAATCATTCACCTTTGAGTATAAGGCAGTCTGCCATTATTTCACACATACTAAAGGATACCAGGCAACTTCATTCTTGCCTTTTGTTCTTCATGTTTTCCTAATTGAATTAATTCTCTTAATTCACACATTAAAAGTTAATCTGTGATCAATCTTCTGTTGTATTTTCTTGAATTCTTACAGGCAATTGAGTATTTAATTTTTGGAAGCAGGAAATATATCACAAATAAGTTGTTTATTAAGACAGTAATTTTGTTTCATGTTCAAGTATACTTCAGTTTCATCTCATCTTGTTCCTTTTGTACCTTGTGGTGTCGAGATGATTTTATATTGCTGGGTCTGTTTCCATTTGGTTCAGTCCGATTATACTTCTCTTTTTTTCTTTGAGCAGTAGGGAAAATCCCCTGCTGACTTGCTAGGCCAGTTGCAGGTTTAGGACATGGTTTCCCGGTCTACACCACAGGGAGGTGAGGTTGACTTGTGTAGTCTGCGAGTCATCGGTAGGCTACTCATGTTTGCTTTTCACCCCTCCTGAGAGAGACTAGCCCATCTTAACTCTGCTGGCTGCAGGGTTAAGTGCAGTCCACACCTTGTAGACTGTATACTTCAGTGATGTGACAAATTTATGTCTATCTCACTTTATCAGGGAATGGGTGCAGGCAATTCCGTTTTCATTCGTTATTGAGGAGAAATGAGAAGATTCATTTGTCCATTACTTATCTCTGGTAGCAAGGTAGTTATGATGTTTAGCCAGCAAATGTACAAGATAACAATGTCTTATGTTCCTTTGCACCCTCAGATAAACCAGATAAAGAGAAGACAAAGCAGTTATCTTCTTAATTAAACATAGAAGGTGACATTATTCTGAAAGGAGAGAAAATTTCTGCACCATTTAAAAGAAATCTTCTGTGTGGTTTAGATTTCATCAGACTGAGATCATCATGTTCGTGCAATAAGGATGTGACTTAAACTTCTGATTGTAAATTCGCCGAGTTTTTAATATAAATAGCTAACAGTTTTAGACTTCCATTATGAAAATAAATGGCCAAAAGAAATATCTCAGCTTTTAGCACATGTGCTGCCAGATGCCGCTAAAATGGAAACAATGTTTTTCACCTTCTTTGGCAATACCCTGATAAAATTGACAACCTTTTTGTAATTAAAAAGAAAAGTAAAATAAAACAAAACGCCCTAACTTGGTTAAATCCAATCCAACTTGTAAAATAAAAACAGGAAATTATCTAATTATGTTATACTAATGATTTTATTTTTAAATTCCACCATTAAAATATGTTACCAAATTATGTACTATTGTTTACTATGGCAGCCAGCTGAGAAGTCCAATTAAACCATCCAGATATCTTATTTAACATAAATAGGCTAGAAAATTGTTTGAAAAAATGTTAGGTAAAACATAGGTGCAACAATTTACAACATGTGTGATGGTGATTTTGATGTGTTATAAAATGGTGATGTCACTATGTCTTCAAAACTAAAACATTTTGTTAAAACGAGGTGGAAGTGGCTAATTATGTAAAAACAAGTGAACACACTAGCTTACATGAATGCTCCTGGATTAATTCAACCCACAATTGAAAAACAGAAAAAGTAATGGATCCTCTTACATGCCTTGAGGCATATTGTTGAGGTTATGATGCCAGCCATTAATATTGTAAATCAATCAATCGGCACTCGGTGGGTGATGTAGTCTATATCGTGCCGGCCTGTTTTATTTCCCGAGACATTTCCTGCTGTCTGTTGTAACCTGGAAGCCCAGGTCATTTAAAATATTTTTACCTCGTTGGGGATTGGAACATACGACCTCCGGCTGGACAGGCAAGTATGCTAGCCACTGTACTACCACAGCTCATGTATAATGAAATATATTACATAAAAATCATTAAGGAAGAGGAACTACATGCCTAAGAACATTTCACGAAGTTGTTCATATTTTGACATATTTTTTCCACCTTGTTCATCCTTTCAATAATTATGAAATGTACAAAATTATAAACATATTGTAATGTCTTCAATTATTTTAAGCATCACATTAATTTCACATTAAAATATCATTACAAATATCTTAAAATTAGCAAAAACTATAGCAGAAATTATAGACACACCAAATGTTAAAAATTACGAAAAATATTAATTCTGTGACATTGTGTATGTAAAGCCTACTCTTTTTTTGACATAATAGTGCAATGGTTAGCTCAAGCTGACATTTGTATCCACTAGTTAATGTGTGAAGAAAGGGGTCAAGCTGGCTGCCTTTGGCTAAATCCAATCCAGGTTTTTGAAATACATCTTTAAAACTGGAACTAGTTGATGGTCGTGGGTACGTTTTCAGATGCAGATATTTTGTCTTATAGGAAGTAACAATAAAAAAGCCTATGCACCACTTGGTGCCAGCCAGGATAAGCAGTCAGTGTTCCATAGTCTTCCCATCATCTTTCTGGTAGTCTCTAAAATAAGTTAGTTGCATATCCTTTACAGCAGTGGTTCTCAACCTTGTTTGGCCCGTGCCCCCCTTCACCATATTTTCAGAACGTCATTCCCCCCCCCCCCCTTCCTATAAAAAATGTGCCCCTCCCCCTCACTGTATTTTCAGAACGTCATTCCCCCCCCCCCCCCCTTTTCATATTTCCTATCTAAAAATCCCCACACCCCTACACAGTATATGTAAAAATGTAAGATAAATTTAATAGCACATACTAAAACAAGTCTAGACATCCACATAAAACATGATTTGTGGGTCTACTTACTTTATAAAATGAATTTTAGAAGGATGAGATGTACTTAACTGTAAAGTATGAAGGGAAAAACAATATCAAGTAATCAGTTCTTGTATTAACGCCATCTTGAAATGGTCTTCATTCCCCCCCTGGAAACCCTAAAATTCCCCCCTGGGGGGGAATTCCCCACCGGTTGAGAACCACTGTTTTACAGGATGTCAGTCAACCCCGGCATATTTTGGCTGTTTGTGATTTCTTGGCAAGTTTACGTTCAATAGTTTGTTTGCCATTGCTTTCTGAACAACTGGTACTAATACCTTTGTATGGAAACTAACGCAAGGCGGTATGCTGTCACATCTCCCTCAGCTGTGCTTAGAACGCAGTATATAGGACTACGAATTGCATTCGTAATCTCTTCGCCACAGAGCCAGCTATGTAGACTCGAAATGTGGCACACAAAAACGTGAGTACAGGATCCTTTCACATGCCTTAAGTTGTATTTGGTAGATTGTGCCAGCCCCATATTTTCATAGACCAATCAACACTCAGTGGGTGACTTTTGCTTCCAAGACGTTTCCTGATACTCATTTTGGCTAAGTCAACCTGGGGTCCAGGTCAATTAAAATCAAATCCACTTCAATGCGGATCTGAACCCATAACTATCGGGTCAGCATGTAAGCGTCCAGCCACTTCACTACTGTGGCTTTCAAAAGCACAATATGCTGTAATGATAGTGTTTTGTTTCTTTAAATATCACTTTTCTTGATGGGATCAGCTACACTCAGATCAGTTTTTAAATTGTTGACCTGATGACCTCCACATGTTGGTAACAAGTTTTCCTTAAATCTGTTAGCTGAGTAAATATGTGATACGTTAATTTCAGGATTTATGTCTGCATTTGTATTTGACGACAAAATGTTTGTTGAAACAGAAGCATTTATTCCTTGGCTAATAGTTCCATTTTAACAGCACAATTATTGTTGAAGTGCAAGCTTTTTTATATTTGCTGGTTAAAAGTGGCAAAGCAAACATTTATAACGTTTTGTTTGATGTTTACTGGCTGATTGAAAGTGATAGTAATTTTAAATTTGATGTTTGCTGGTTTATTGGAAGTGTTAGTAATGTTAAAGTTCATATTTACTGCTTTTATGAAAGTGGTGGTAATTTTAAGGTTGATGTTTTCTGATTGATTGAAAGTGAATATATTTTCTAGAATTGATGTTTGCTGGTTGATACTGCTTGTGGGATATTCTAGGTTTGATGTTTGCCGATTTAAAGTATGTGAATTTCTTGACTTTATGTATTGTTTGATAGTCGTCTCAATCCCTATAATTGATGTTTACTGGTTGAAAATATGACATTTTCATGTTTGATTGTGATAGTCAGTGACATTGTTGAGTTTCATGTTTGCTAGTTTCAAGTTGTGTAAAACTATAAGGGTAAATGGTACAAACAATAAATAATGTTTTAGCAGTAACGTGACAGTATAATGAGTGGCATATGTAAAGAACAAATTCTGGTTTATTCAGTCACAATTACCTTAATGAATAATGTATGTATAGGATACATTCTGGCTTATTCAATATTTAATCACAGTTAACATGATGACTTGTGTGTGTGTATATATATATATATATATATATATATATTTACACACACACACGATGGTCGGTCAGTAATGCCTTGTAATTTTTAATTTAATTCAATAGGCAAAACAAATATATATATATATACAATTCACATTGAAATAAAGCCCTAAGTCTATACTTCAAATATTTATTTCTCAATGTAGTCTCCGTTATTTGTTAGTTTTTGTTTATATTCTCACAAGGGCATGGTAACAATTTGTGTCCTTTTTTCCGACACCATTGGCGTATGCTATATTTAAGGGTCTCAGTGTTCTCAAAGTGATGTCTGCGAAGATCTTCTTTCAGTGGTCCAAACAGATGGAAATCTGAAGGTACTAAATCGGGACTGTAAGGGGGATGTGGTAATAATGTCCAGCCAAATTATGCAATGATGAAGAGCTTAGCAGTGTGTGGCGTGGCATTATCGTGCAAAAAAATAATGCAGTTCTTGGATCTTTGAATGGGTAAAGTTGTCGAAGATGCTCTCTAATCTTCTTCAAAGTTTCAGTGTTCGGTCAGCATTCATTGTGTTTGCCTGTTCCAAGAAGTCGAGGAGAATCACGCCTTTCTCATCCCAAAACATAGAGGCCATAACTTTCCCTACGATGGTGACATTTTGAACTTCTTTCTTGTCATCGATGTTGTGTGATGCCATTCCATTGACTGCATCTTAGGTTCTAGTTCAAAGAAATGAACCCAAGTCACCTAACCTATCACAATATTCGATAAAAACCCTTCTTCAGTTTCGTAACGGTGCAGGAGGTTGATGGCTATGATTTTCCTTGTTTCTTTATGTCTGTCTGTCAACATTCTGGGTACCCACCGTGCACAAACCTTTGAATAACCCAGGTCTTTAATGATGGTCTGGGCACTGCCTTTACTAATGGAAAACATGGAACATAGTTCACCCATTGTTACCCGACGGTCAACCCAAATGATGTCATCAACTTGATGAATTGTTGTGTGGAGTCAATGCGGTTGACAGACGGCCAGCCCACTTTGCGTCAGCCAGTGAGGATTGATCTATTTCAGCTTTGTCACAGCGACGTACCTGACGTCGGACAGTACTAACATCCACTGTTGAAATTCCATAAACTATACTCAAACATTTGTGGATGCGAATCGGGGCCTTGCCTTCAGTATTGAGGAATACTATGACATTACGTTGCTTTAACCGAACTTCTTTTGTGGCCATTTTTAAACTGTTACTGTTGCGCAACTGTGACTGAAACAGGTTGATAGTTATACACAGTGCAGAAGAGTGTTTGAGGAACCGAGCTAAATTAATAAATTGCATGTTGATAAAGTATTTACGTAGGTAAAAAATAGGAGGCATTACTTATTGACCATCCCTCGTATATATATATATAGTTGCATGTCCTTCACAGGACGTAGCAGTCAACCCCAGCATTTTGGCTGTTTGTGATTCCTGGGCAAGTTTTATGTTCAGTAGTTTGCCATTGCTTTCTGAACGACCGGCACCTAAACCTTTTTTGAAAAAACCAGCACTGCTGTTTTTCGAACCCGGGTATACAGGATTACGAATCGTGTCCATAACACCTTCACCATGGAGAATGAAATAAATTAAATGTTAGTGAAATTTAAAGGAAACTGATATCCTCCCTACCTTCCTTCCTACCTCCCTCCCTTCCTCTTTCTTTCTACTGCCAAGACGCTTGTCTTGTTGCTTGTGCTAATGTCATATTTGATCTCTTGCTGTATGTTTCTGGTATTCCAGCTAGCCATCTCTTTCTGGGTCATCCTCTCATTTTGTCTTCTGATGTTGTTCTCAAGTAGAACACTTTAGCTGCTGGTTGATCTTGTTCCATTCTAGCTAATTGTCAGAACCATAAAATTTGTTGGCTTTATATAAAGTCAGAAATCAGTGTTACCCCTACACTTATTCTTAGTTTCTCCTTCGTCTCTCAATCTCATCATCATCATCATCATACAGCAAGTTGTTTGCATTACTCTCATCAGTCTGTTGGAAAGACTCCTGTTCTTCACCTGTTCCCCTGCCTCATGCACTTTTTTGTTCTGAGCGTCTTTAGTGGCCTGTACTCAATGTCATGATGGTCTGTCACTGTCTCGTCCTCCAGGAACCATGCCTTTCATTGCTGTTACTTTCCACTTTCTGATGTGGCCAAAGTACTTCAGTGTTTAAGACTTTATGCTGTTTATGAGCCAATGTTTCTCGTTGTTTACACCTGTAGAATGTCTGTGTATTTTTCTTCTTCTTGATACACAGTATTCTAAGAACTGATCTGTAACATTTAAGTTCAACATTCTTGATTTTCTTTATTTTTGTGAAACAATCCATGATTCACAAATGTAGGCATACCACACTACGATACAATATTTCATTCTTCACACTTGCCAAATCAAATCGTACCCTGTGTTTTGTTTTCTACCTAAACACTTCTGATGACATATGTTGTTCTGAAATAGAAAGAAAAAGTGTTTTAAATTAGAGATTTAGCATTTGTTGGCTAACAGTCTATCTCCATGCAGAAAAAAATGACAAATAATTGTGGCTGAGTAGACCAGAATTTATTCTAATAAATAAGTCATGAAGCAGGAGGAACCTGTTATATGTCTGTGATGCTAGACAACTCAAATTAGTAATTTAAAAGTAAGACAAGGTGTTATTTTCAGCAATAAAACAGCTAAATAACTGAAATTAGTCATCTAAAAGTAAGACAATGTTATTTTCAGCAATAAAACAGCTAAATAACTGAAATTAGTAATCTAAAAGTAAGACAAGGTGTTATTTTCAGCAATAAAACAGCTAAATAACTGAAATTAGTAATCTAACAGTAAGACAAGGTGTTATTTTCAGCAATAAAACAATTAAATAACTGTTTCCGGATCCGGTCAGGGATATGCACTACTGACGAGCTCAAACGAGGGCGAAACTCGAGTATAGTGCTTCCATATTGACGTGGATAGGCCTTAGGTTCATACCAGAATGCGATCGGCGTTGTCAGTGGTTGGTTGTGCTCAATATTTAAATTTCAAATCCCGAAACAACCACATAATCAAATTAAATAACTGAAATTAGTCATCTAAAAGTAAGACATAGTGTTATTTTCAGTTATGGATGCTGAACAACTCAAATAATAAATCTAGCATGTGACATGAAACTTGGTGGTAAAGTGGTCATGTTTGACTTACCAACACAGTGGTACCTGACTCAATCAACAGTAAGGTTGTTAAATTATTTTCAACTAGTACGGCTCGGAGGTTGATTAATTGTTGTTGGGTATCGAACATCATCTCTTTGATTGTCCAGTGCTTATAAATATCATGAAATCTTCCACAAAAGCCAGATACAAAGAAAAGCACAATGGCTGACTACCACTTACATATATCACAACAACAATTGAGCTTTGTAAAATAGGTTCCAAGAAATCAGGAGGGAGCCTCGGAATGTAATCAACATCGAACAATTAGTATAATGGGTCACATCACGAAGATTTTGCTATGAATTATCCTGCAAAGAGTGAGGAAGAAAATACAACCTGAAATAGGAGAAGAACAATGTGGGTTTGTAGAAGACAAGGGTACAGTAAATGCTGTGTATATGCTGAGAACAGTAATTGAACGTACTATAGAAGTAAACAAAGATCTACATCTTTGCTTTATTGACTACACAAAGGCTTTCGATAGAATAATAAGTGTCAACATGGTAGAGATGCTTGCAGATCTACATATTGATGAACAGGATACTAGACTTATAAAAAACATATACTGGAAACAACAAGCTGTCATAAAGACTGATAATGAAGTGGGACACTATCAGCCTATTAAGAGAGGTGTTAGACAGGGATGTGTAATGTCTCCAGATCTTTTTTCTCTATACAGTGAAAATATTTTCAGAAATGTAGAAGATATAAATGGAATCATCATCGGAGGACAAAACATCAATAACATTAGATATGCAGATGACACATTATGGATTGCAGACAAAATGAGCAGGATCTGCAACAATTAGTAGATGCGGTTGTTGCACACAGTGAACAACTAGGGTTAGAATTAAATTGTAAAAACACACAGATTATGGTCGTCACTAGGAAGAACGAAGTACCACAATGTAATATACAAGTAAATGGGAATATTCTTCAACAAGTGAATAGGTACAATTATCTCGGAACAGTCATAACATCTGATAGGAGATGCCTTGAAGAGATTAGAACAAGAATCGCCATGGTGAAAGTAACCTTTAGTAAGATGAAAAACATTCTGACCAATAAAAAGATGTCAGTTGAAGCGAGAAAAAGAGAGTTGAGGGGATACATAGAGCCTGTTCTTTTGTATGGATGTGAAACTTGGACAATGAGCAGTCAAGCTGAAAAACAGCTAATGGCTGTGGAAATGTGGTTTCTGGGGAGAATGCAAAGAATACCATGGACAGACAGAAAAACCAATAAACAAGTCCTCCAAGAAACAAATGAAAATCGTACACTAATTAGAGAAATTAGACGTAGACATTCAAGATGTTTTGGACATGTTATGAGAAGAAATAAATTAGAGAACTTGATAACAACTGGCAAGATTGGGGGAAAGTGATCAAGGGGAAGACAGAAGTAAATACCTGGATGGCTTGGCCACATGGCATGGTCGAGACAGTAACACTGAGCTGATCCAAAACTCTGGTGATTGAGTGAAATGGCGAATCATGACCGCCCACGCTTACCGGTTCCGAAGATTTTTCTGAGAGGGTGATGTGAAAGGGAGCAGGCAACCCTATCTCATAAAGGCATGGCCGAATATAAGTGAACATCGCAAAGAATATATGTGAATGTTACACATTCACACTCCTGTGACAGAATATATGTGAACGTCACACAGTTCACACTCCTGTGACAGAATATATGTGAACATCACACAGTTGACATTCCTGTGACAGAATCTGTCATGGGATGACCTTTGTGTGAGTAAGATAACTCAGTTCAGATTTCAGAATAACTTGTCTTCATTTTGTGCCTTGCACAGGATGTTCATGCTTCTTCACAGAGTGGGGGTGTTGCTGGAGTTGTGGAGTTCATCCTCTGTTGGGCGCTTTTCGACAGGACTCTGTGGAAAGAGGCTGAGCCATACGGGATAATACCCAGTGCCATGACGTTGATGATCCTGCTGTTAAACTCCTTTAAATTGTTACCTCAAACTAGCTTACATTTTAGTAAAGCAAAACGCTTCCGTGAATGCATTGACACATTCTGTCACATTACACTAAGTTACAATGTTAAGATATACACAACGTACTATATGTAGAACATTATGTATGCAACACACTGTGTGGTATATTATACACAACACACTATATGTGGAACATTATGTATGCAACACACTGTGTGGTATATTATACACAATGCTCTATATGTGGAACATTATGTATGCAACACACTGTGTGGTATATTATACACAATGCTCTATATGTGGAACATTATGTATGCAACACACTGGTATGTTATACACAACACACTATATGTGGAACATTATGTATGCAACACACTGTGTGGTATATTATACTCAACACACTATATGTGGAACATTATGTATGCAACACACTGTGTGGTATATTATACACAACGCACTATATGTGGAACATTATGTATGCAACACACTGTGTGGTATATTATACACACCGCTCTATATGTGGAACATTATGTATGCAACACACTGTGTGGTATATTATACACAACACACTATATGTGGAACATTATGTATGCAACACACTGTGTGGTATATTATACACAACGCTCTATATGTGGAACATTATGTATGCAACACACTGTGTGGTATATTATACACAACGCTCTATATGTGGAACATTATGTATGCAACACACTGTGTGGTATATTATACACAACACACTATATGTGGAACATTATGTATGCAACACACTGTGTGGTATATTATACACAACACACTATATGTGGAACATTATGTATGCAACACACTGTGTGGTATATTATACACAACGCTCTATATGTGGAACATTATGTATGCAACACACTGTGTGGTATATTATACACAACGCTCTATATGTGGAACATTATGTATGCAACACACTGTGTGGTATATTATACTCAACACACTATATGTGGAACATTATGTATGCAACACACTGTGTGGTATATTATACACAACGTACTATATGTGGAACATTATGTATGCAACACACTGTGTGGTATATTATACACAACACACTATATGTGGAACATTATGTATGCAACGCACTGTGTGGTATATTATACACAACGCTCTATATGTGGAACATTATGTATGCAACACACTGTGTGGTATATTATACACAATGCTCTATATGTGGAACATTATGTATGCAACACACTGTGTGGTATATTATACACAATGCTCTATATGTGGAACATTATGTATGCAACACACTGTGTGGTATATTATACACAACGCTCTATATGTGGAACATTATGTATGCAACACACTGTGTGGTATATTATACACAATGCTCTATATGTGGAACATTATGTATGCAACACACTGTGTGGTATATTATACACAATGCTCTATATGTGGAACATTATGTATGCAACACACTGTGTGGTATATTATACACAACACACTATATGTGGAACATTATGTATGCAACACACTGTGTGGTATATTATACTCAACACACTATATGTGGAACATTATGTATGCAACACACTGTGTGGTATATTATACTCAACACACTATATGTGGAACATTATGTATGCAACACACTGTGTGGTATATTATACACAACACACTATATGTGGAACATTATGTATGCAACACACTGTGGTATGTTATACACAACACACTATATGTGGAACTTTATGTATGCAACACACTGTGTGGTATATTATACACAATGCTCTATTTGTGGAACATTATGTATGCAACACACTGTGTGGTATATTATACACAACGTACTATATGCAGCACATATTACACTCAAGTCATACATGACACATCACAAAACATGTGGTAAATGACATACACAACATGCTATATGTAGCATATGACATATCAACACAATGTGTAGCACATTATATATCACAATACTGTTTTAAGCAAATGTCACATGACATCACACTATATAGCAAATAACAATGCATCTTGTGTAGCATGGAAAGTTCAAGCGTGGGATGTTCACGGAAAGTTCAAGCATGGGAAGTTCAGGCACAGGAAGTTCAAGGGCGAACGTCTTAAATATCTCGACCTTACTGACCTCTCCTAACGGAGTATAGGCTCTCTTCCAACTCACACCAAGCTTTCTGTAGACTTTAATCACAGACGCCATAAACAAAATATTGCACGATTTCTTGCCTGGCATATGTCGCTGCATCTCATCAGGTGGATACTAAAAGTGAAACAAAATTTAAACTAGACCTACCAACATCCAAACTCAAGAAACTACTACTACTGTGCACATCTAATATTAAATTAAATTTTCTTTAACAAATCATACTGCCAAAAAGACGGATTGGACATGGTGAGTCCTCTAGGTCCCATTCTAGTGGACATCTGTATGGCGCACTTAGAAGAACAAAGTTCATCAAATATTAAGGACCTGGTTCTATACCGTCGGAACATGGATGACATATTATTACTCACAGAGACCAGACAAGCAGAATCATTTCACTCCATCATGAACCAAACTTACAAGAACATTTTTGACCATTGACCATGAACATAACTTCATACCATTCTTCCTAATCCGAAGTCAAGAGGGTGGCACCATTCAAAGAGCGGTCTACGAAAAGGAACATGGGCGGGCCAATACCTGAATTAAATATAAGCGTGTGTTGGTACAGACCTTATCTAGTTGAGCTAGGAAGATTTGCTCCGACGGCACACTAAAGGAAGATCCAGACACCCTTCACCAGACTCTGAAAACTAATGGATATCCAACTGGTTTAATCAAGCATCACTGCGAGCCAGCCACACCTACCTCCACAGAATAAACTGTTACCAAACTTCAAGTATTTCTTCAGCTTACCTTTCGAGGAGACGATGAAATGAAAAGAATTCACGACTGACTTAAAACAGATCATGTAAACCGAACATTCTTTGCTGCCTAACCAGTGATCAGATATAAACCACCTCGATATCTACTCTGTCTGTGAAAAATCATTGACTCTGTACATCAAGTCAAACTGCATTTATCAATTCCAGTGTGAGTGCCAAGCAACTTATTAGTTAGAACAGAAAGACAATTGCAAATTGAGTAGCCGAACATATACCAGTGTGGGTGGACAAGAGAGTTGAAGATGATTCAGGAATCCTTGTGCAATTGACATGTCGTTGCTGTGTAAACAGAAGGCCTTCCAGTTAAGCATTAGACTTTCCTGGGGCTAACGTTCTCAACCTTCAAACGATATCAGTGACTATATGCTTAGTATGTCAGTCAAAATATTATTTGTTTGTCCCACTTCATTTGATATATAACTCTGCAGTATTGCACCTGGCCAGATGCAGCAAAATATGCCAGACAAGAAATCGTGTAATAATTTATTTTACAGAGTCTGTGTTTAAACTCACTAAAGGAATACATAGTTTTGAATCTTTTAGACTTGTGCGTGATTGTTTGGCTTGCACAGCTAAAGTTTTCTGTGTTATTCAGTCAATTTTAGACCAGCACCCCTTAGTTGCCTCTTAGAACATGCATGGAAGGTCAGTGTTGCTATTCTTTGCTTCCCTTATGGCCCTGGTAACACATGGGCATCAGTTATACATAGATGCTTTTGCTTTGTACTATAAGTTGCTTGCTATAGTGCACTAGATAAATAGTTTACAGTTCTTACGTTTTTTTTGATTCACCAGATTTGACTATTTTGAGTAAATTGACAATAAATGCATACTTTGTATGCCATAAATCGACGTGAAGTAAAAACTCAGTGCTAAATTAATTATAAACTTAGACTGAGACTAAATATGTGATTTAAGCCTGCCATGTGATTAATAAATTAACAGGTCTTTTTAGCACTTGTAGATGTAATACATGGTTGAAATATCAGAGGACACACTAGACAATAGAAACAGGTGAAGCTATATGTACAAAGGAATTCTAACTTGCTGCCTTCAAATGAAAATAGAGATTCGCTGAAAGAACAAGTGGGCCTCAGTGTACTATCAACTAGACACGGTGATACCCATGGTCCACTCATTTATTACTGAGGCCTTTATAGGAAGCAAAGTATAATAATACTATAACCCACTATTCTTGTCATAAAAGGGACAAAGTTGAGTGTAGCTTGAGTTGTTTGATGGCCTATGTTTCATTGGGAGATGAAAGACAGTAGAAGAAGGAGGTTAGAACACTGGTGTGCCTTCAGCTCTCAATCTGTATAGTATATTGTCTTGTGTGTCATCTGATCTACACTTCTTTCCTTTACTATTATGAGGATAAAAAAAAGACCTGAAGCAGGAGCCAGCGATAGGTCTGTGATGTGCTGGGACCATCACATTATGTGGGCCTGAGTGCACAGAGGAATAGATGGCCAGTCTTTCTCTCACATAGCGAATGGAGAGCCTAGGCTTTGAGCCATCGCCCAACCGTGCTCATGTCATTGTCACCTCAACTTCCTAACCTTTTCACCATCATGCCCGCTCCATTATGAGTGCCAATTAATTCCTAATACCTTCCCCAGTCATTGATATTTTTGTTCTGTGATAGAATACTTTGATATATAACTGCAGAAAGACAACTCTGCCAGAGAGGCCAGTATGAAGAAAGTAACGGTGATGATATTTCATGTAATGTAAACCAGAATTTTGTTGTGTTTGAAGAATGTTATCTAGTTGTGTAAATAGGTTTGTAAGCTTTAAGTTAATGTCTGCATTATGTGAGTGTGTCACTTGGGTAAACTGTTCATTTTATTGCATTGCAGGTATTTTTTAATGGATGTGTTCATTTTTAATTTACTCATGTTTTTTTTAATAGCTTATGGCATTACTATTTTGAAGATATCCTTTGTTGGAGTTTGATATCATGTACTTTAGACCAGGCATTTATTTTGTTAATATACATACTCGCTCCAGCCTGACTTGATTCAGAAGCTGGCATTCATATGAAATTTACTTATTTCTGTCATATAAATTAAGTATAGTAATATTTTAAAAAACATGCAATCTTCTCAATCAGTGTGATGTAAAGACATTACATAGATGTGTTTGCATGCTCCAACTGGACTTTATTAAAGACGTGGCATTCTTAAAAATTTACTTATTTTTATCATACAAATTAGGCATGGTAATTAAAAACAACATGCAGCCTACGCAATAAATATATATAGTATGATGTAAAAATAAAATTATATAGATGTGTTTGTGTGCGCAGAGAGAACATAAGAGAAGAGAAGAGAGACTGAGAGAAAGAGTAAAAATATGTGTACGTAAGTGTGCTTGCATGTGAATGAGCGAGCGAGTTATCATTTAGCACTAGTTACATTGTTCATTGATGGTTTGTTTATTATCATCAAGTAGTAGATACTCTGCAGATCGTCACTCTCATCACGGTCCGCCAAAATGTTTCTCTATGGTCAATTCTCCTGCCTCAAGAACCCTCATGTCCAGAGTCTCTGCAATGTTGTCCTATGTCCATCTATGTGCTGATTAACCCCAACCTCTTCTGTCAGGAAGTATGATTTTCATCTTTCTTCTTTTCAAGTCACTGTGACGTTTAAATATAGTTGGAAATTGTCTTGTTCGTGTCTTCAGACTCTGACATGAAATAATAAACATACTGGAAAAATCTCAACCAATCGTCCATTTTGAAATATCTTATCATTGTGAATGTGTAGGCCAGCATAAACTGTGTATATATAATGAAACAGCCACAGAACTTTCATAAATTATTATCTACACTACACTATCATCTTTTCTTTTAAGCACACAGAGAATTAAACTTTCCACAGGCTTCATGGTTATGAAAATAACGGAAAGAGCATTTTGATCGTAAATAAATCTATCATACTTGTACCTAGCATTGATCATCATCATGTGTTGGCGTCCATGTCGCTCCACAGATCTCAATCCTTGGTGTTCTGGATCAAGTCTATTGATAACATTCCTCCATGCCATCGACTGAGACCAAGCATAATTCGTCTGTCTGCATCTGTCCCTTCTACTGCTGATCTTTCCTGACATTAGGATATTCTTCAATGCCTCTCTTCTCATTATATGACTAAATAATACTGCTTGTCACTTTCTTACAGTAGTGTGTAATGTTCTACTTTCATTGTCTCTTCCCAGCAGTCATTGTTTGTTATTCTTGCCATCCATGGTATTCAATACATTCGTCTCAGAAACCATATCACCGTTGCCTCCCGACTCTTCCTAGTTTGTTCATTCACATTCCAAGATGCACTGTCATAGAGAGAAATTATACGTAAACAGTCAAGATTATTTGAGCATATTTTGAGGAGAAATAACTTGTAATCTTGGTGACAGCTGGTGAACTTTGTGAGAAAAGAGGAAGGTAAAGACATAAATACCTGGATGATAATGATAAGTTTATACAAAATTGAGACAAACAAAAATATGTTGAAATCGTGCAGAGAAGCAACAATTACAAATTCATATTCTTTATCTCATAAAGATGCCTAGAAAGATGTATAACAAACACAGCAACACATTATGCTATTTTGATATATTCTTTTGTATTTGTTTTTATATATACTTCTTAACCACTCATAAGTTGTTGCATATTTTTATATATTTGAAAATATATTTTTTGTAAACTCGCTAGTGACATTTATTTTAGCAAGACTGATATTCACTTGGCCTGGGATCTTTTCATGGGGTTTAGTGTGTGCTTTTTGTATTTGTTTCTCCTTGTGATAAATACCGTGATGGCATTACCATATCACATAAATGGAACAAGAATACTGATCTGATCCAAGATTGATGATTGTATGAGGTGTAATTTTGTGAATAAAGGAAAAACAGAAAGTGGAAAAGATCATCTTTACAAGAATATGATTACACATAACAGAGTGGATATTACAGCTATGAAACCTTCAACAGCAAGCAAAAGCAGGGAGATGCAGACACTATCTATCTAGGGATATGAAGATGTGTAAACATGTACATGAAAAAAAAAAATATGGTATTTATCTAATTGAGAATAGTCCAAAAAGTAAAGATTTTACAGAAGAGATTTTTTGGGGGTTTTTATTTACTGCTTTTTTTTCACATCTGTTAAACAACTAATTTTCTATGTTTAGTGAGAACTTATTTGCCACTGTCAGTTTATTAACAAAAACCAGAAACATGTTGCATCATAAATTGTCTTCAGTGTCACTAACATCACATATGATGACTAGCTTTCTTGAATTTTTTTCCCCGCGACCGGCTCCATACTCTCATACGTCACTGGCTCGACTCGAACCAGCTTTCTTGAATAAGAGTGGCAAAATGAGAATACCCATGATTACGCTAAAAATCCCTTGGCAGTTGGAAATTCCTAAAAGTATGCCCAAAAATATTTCTGTCCAGATTAAATAAAAAAAAAAAAAAAGACTTTAAAAATCTGCCCACATCAGAATATTTATAGTAAACTTGGCGAAAACATGGACACTGCCATGTTAATCTCTTGTCACGGTTAATACTACTGTGGTTGGCTGACACCAAGTGTTGATTCTTCCATCAAGGTACTCCCTGCATGAAATACTGCAGTGTTTAGCTTACACTGAGTATTAATACTTCCATTGTGGTACTTGCTACATGAAATACTATAATGTTGAGCTTACACTGAGTGTTGATCCATGAAATACTATAATGTTGAGCTTACACTGAGTGTTGATCCATGAAATACTATAATGTTTAGCTGACACTGAGTATTGTTGCTTCCATTACGGTACTCACTACATGAAATACTATAATGTTGAGCTTGTGCTGAGTGTTGATGCTTCCGTTAAGGTACTCTCTACATGAAACACTATAATGTTGAGCTTACCCTGAATATTGATGCTTCCGTTATGGTATTCTCTACATGAAAAACTATAATGTTTAGCTTACACTGAGTATTAATACTTCCATTATGCTACTTTCTACAACCCATGATTTGGTTATGGGTTCATTTGAATTTGTATATCATCTGAGTCTTTAAATTGACCAAAATTTGTCACTTGCTTGTCTAAAACATGTGTGGTAGGAACTGGAGCTTCATACGTGTGGTGTTTTCAGCTGTGTGCCATATTTTGTGCATATTATTTGTTTCCAGAATGTATGGGTTTCACTTGTGAATTTTTATCTTGTTTGGAACTCATTCATCTTGGCTCGCTTCAAATATGCTCCTATTTTTAATGTTTGCCAGATTTATTGTTAGTGGGCCTTTAAAACATGTACATTGATAACAGATTTTGGTTATGATTTGGTTTATGTTGTGATGATAGATTAAATTATTGATGAGTTGTTAGCACCAGTTAATCACTGCTGGTCAGAAATGCACACTGACAGAAGTGAATGTCTATGTTGTGATTGTACGTGTACGTATAGTTGGTGTTAGTCAAATAGGAGAACTCCACCAGGTCTGAGCTGTATATTTTCATGTGTTCAAGTCTGATCACTCAATAGATTAAATGAAGTTGTGTATTGATATTGTACTCATGTGTTTTCTTAATATATTTGTTCGGAAGAATTTTGTAATTGAACATTTCTGCCTTTTTTGTGAATGAAATACAGAATATGATTTGCAAAATGGTAAATAAGATTACATTTTGTCATATATGAAGTGACATGCAGCAGGCATGTATGAAATATCATGTTGTTTTTCTTGCTGCAAGCGCATCATTTCTATCTAATCTTGTCTATGTGCTGGAGATCTTAAAACTGCTCAAGTTATCTTCTGGTCTTTGCTGGTCGTTAACCTGTGTGGGCAAGTTTGTTATATTTTTGGCTCTAGGCTGCCAAAATCTCCAGACTGTATAGAAAATCTCTTATCTGTCCGAGTCTAGAGCTTTGCACTTTAATACCAGATAGTTTATTTTGTTATAGTTGAACAGAAGCAGACAATCTGACTCCATTCATATAAGATGACCATACCTCTCTCTCTGTGTCTCTCTCCTTTCCTCCCTCTCTTTTATATGTGTGGGTGTGTATGTGTACACACACTCATACACACATGAAGCTGGGGGAGGAGGATGATAATATGAAGAAAGAATACAAGGGTGACTGGTTCAGACAGGTCAAAGGTGAGGAGAGAGGGAAGGACAGAGAGGAGAGAATTGGAGGGTAAGATAAGGGTGGAGAAGAAATGAGAAACAGTAGAGAAACAGGAGGATAGGATAGGTGAGAACAGACCAAGAGTGATCAGGAGTTATGACCTCACATCCCACAATCAAGAATAGGAAAAGTAAGGAGAAAGAAGATTGTCCAGATTATGAAGACAGGGGTCATGAATATTGTTCTCCAACCTAGACTGTTTAAAATATACATTCTGAGAGCCACTATGAACTCTAGCTAATAACATTCAAACATACATTCTGAGAGCCACTATGAACTCTAGCTAATAACATTCAAACATACATTCTGAGAGATACTATGAGCTCTAGCTAATAACATTCAAACATACATTCTGAGAGACACTATGAGCTCTAGCTAATGACATTCAAACATACATACATACTGAGAGACTTAATCACTTGCATACAAAGCAACAGCATGATAAAATAAATTCACACAAGATGATGTGTTCACTAAATTTTAATGTCACAGGTTAAATACGCAAAAGCTGAAGCCAAAACACAAGGTTCTGTTTGATACATTTTCATGCACAGACATATACATAAATACGCACATATAAATATAGCTTTATTATGGAAAGTTGTCCATTTGCCAGTCATCGTCGCAAGTCAGTTTTGATATGCTGTCAATCACAGAAAGTGGTAGCATGAATCAGCAAGTATAACGTATGTAAACAATACAGCAATGAAAAATATGGTATTTTTAGTGTTGATAAAACTGCGAGAACAATGTTGCTGACTAAAAACAGGAATAAAAAAAGACCTGAGATGTAATCAAATAAAAAATTTGGAGCACCTATGGCCATGTCTGGAGTGCAAGGATGATACTCCAATAGATTAACTAACTAACTAACTAACTAATTAAAAAAAACAAAACAAAATAAGTCTTGAAGTAGGAACCTGTTATAGCTCTGCCATGTGACAGAGCCATCACGTTGCAGGCCTGAATGTACTGAGGAATCGGTGGCCAGTCTTGCCCTCACTTAGCAGACAACAAACACAGGTGTCGAACCCTCATAGAACCACACCCATGACATGTGTGTATCTCCCAAGTGACTATACTAACGCATCCACGAAATACTGAGACTAAATCGCTACCTTCCTGCTGTCTTTATTTAAAACAGTAATCAGACATAACACGGTCCAGGTGATCCAACTACATATTCTGGATTTGAAACAAGACAATGAACACGTTTGAAGCAAATGTGTGAATCATGTCTTGTAAACTAAACAGTAGGAGACCAAACTACTAGATTTGAAAAAGAAAAAAACTATCTACAAACTGAAACATTTCAGCCTTAATCAAGACTGCTCAGACGTAAGCATATTTATGAATTGTCACACATCAAACTAATCAACTAACTGTATTTTTTAAATTTATATATTATTAAAAATTATTTTTCATGATAAAGTAAAGGACCCGTCTACATGCCTTAACAAGCACTGGGTATATAGCGCTAGATTCACATTTCTATAGACCAATCGGCTTTCAGTGGGTCACGTGATCAGTGTCACACCGGCCGCCTTGACTCCCCAAAACATTTCCTGGTGCCAACTTTAGGCTGGCTCTGCCAGGGAGCCCAGGTCCATGTTACAAACTCTCACCCACCCCCAATGGAGATCAAACAAACCTATGACCAGCAAGCCAGCACCTGGCCACTGTGCTAGCCCAGCCCCCGTTTTCAGGACAGCTCTAAGACGTATGCATTTGTGTGAATTAATGACCAAGGAAACAACAACTGTAATTAGCCATATTTTATTTAGTTGAGGATAAACTGGGAAAAACATCTTGTTTGGTTATATGAAACAAAATATATGCACGTTATTTATCCACTTTCATTCATTCAGTAGCATGTCCTTTGCAGAACCTTGCTCTGATAAAAACCTTCCAAAAAACTTTCTCGGTCCTAAGCGAGATGTCCCGCATTTGATACACCCATATGGAGATCATCTGCCATATCCTGCACCCATTAAGTATTCACTTTACCTACTGCATTTTCAACAGTAACAATCTACATCCATTGTAGATTTTTTCAAATAAATAAAGGCTGCAATTAATTAACTCTTACAGAGCACTCTACAAAGAGTTTTGATGCTTCCATCACAGTACCCATACAATTTAGATCGGACTAAGGACAACTGATATTCATTTTGATTATATTCTGGCTAATGTATATTGAAAACTCTGGCCTACAGGTGACAATGACTAAGTAAATGTGACCGTGTTATTTTGTGTATGTGAAATTTCTATTTTATTCATCATAATCAAAATACAACTCGTTAGTTTCAGTGTCAAGTCACATACATGCTTAGTTAATTTCTAGTATAAATGATTGGAGTGGAACTGTGGCAGCTTAAATGCTGAAGTCTGGTCATAATACCACATATTATGGTTCGGACCCCTGTTGAGGCAGGATAATACCACGTATTATGGTTCGGACCCCTGTTGAGGCAGGATAATACCACGTATTATGGTTCGGACCCCTGTTGAGGCAGGATAATACCACGTATTATGGTTCGGATCCCTGTTGAGGCAGGATAATACCACGTATTATGGTTCGGAACCCTGTTGAGGCAGGATAATACCACGTATTATGGTTCGGATCCCTGTTGAGGCAGGATAATACCACGTATTATGGTTCGGATCCCTGTTGAGGCAGGATTTCATCTTCCCCCATGACTAACTAGTACAGCTAAAGTTAGTTGTATATCCTTTACAGGACGTCAGTCAACCCCAGCATTTTTTGGCTGTTAGTGATTTCTTGACAAGTTTATGTTCAGTAGTTTGCCATTGCTTTCTGAATGACCGGCACGATCAGTTTATAAAAACCAAAGCAAGGCGGTTCTGCTGCCAAACTGCACGTAACTGTGTTTTGAACATGGTGTGTGGGATTACGAACTGCGCTCGTAATCCCTTCACCACAGAGCCGACCAGTACACTAGGTTCCAAAGAATCCTACCATTAGGGACCAGACCATATTGTTAGACTGCAAAAATGGTTGTGTAATATCGGACTTTGAAAATGGCCGGACACCAAACTGCCATCTTCACTTTGCATATAAAAGAAATTATTCTTCTTTCCAACTGCCGTGGGATGTTTAATGTGCACAACTGGCAAACAGGACCTCCTGTTTCTTGCCCTTATCTGAGCAGGTCAGGTAACTGATCTCACAACCCAAGAGATCAGAAGGACATGCAATATTATCAGGCAGCAATGTTTCTTGGGAAGATTCCCCGCCCTATGTTGTCAGTGAACCCCATTCCTTATAAGTCTGAGGCAGGCGCCATAACCTCTCAGCAGCTTCTGAACTGATTATGTCAATCATAAATTATGTAAATCAATAAGTATATAAGCACAAATGCTCCTGAATCAATTCTAGCCAAAGCCTGCCAGATAACCATGAAATCCAACTGAAAGAATACATTATGGAAGAACACAGAATTGTGCTGGGCTTCCCAATCACATGGCCTAATTCGTTGTGGTTACAATGATAATTAGTTGGACTTGCCAGCAGTCGGATGTCGAGTGTTGGACTTTCGGATGTTTCACTGTATAGCTTTAGGATCAGCCTAGTTCTGTCTTGTATATCCTTGGGCAGACTAAAGGCAGCTGCTGAGATTGTTTCCTGGTCCCTGCCCGTCATTAAGTGTTGTGGGGAGTTTGAGCCTGGTGCTGGCCTGACCTCACACAATAGGCACCAGGAATGTTTCTGGGAAGGGAAGGCAGCATGACAGGGAACTAGTCACCCATAATTATACTGTAACCTAGCATATGTACAGTTCTAACACTTTATTACCCTTTATCAGAATCTGTCAAAGGTTTTCCCATGAGCTTTTATAACCAATAGGAACACAGCTCTCAGAGCTGGCTATATTCTTATTGGCTTCTATTTATAGCACTATAAAGTCTATTGCTTGTCTGGAATATTCAGTTTAAAGACATACAGCAATAAAATATATGCAACTTCCCCAGGAAATAAATAAACAATGTTATTTATACAAGACTATACAGAATTCTGAAATGTCTTTGATTCCAGTACTTTAATTTTTTTTTAAAACATTCCAACATGTGAGCGACCTCACAAACTCTGCATCATGTTTGATTTTGGATTAATTCATACAATGCGACTGAAGCAGTAATCCACGTTTTCAAAGACTATAAATTGGGAAGAAAGCAAAAACATAAAAACAAGTTCATCAACACACATACATTATTCAATGTTGGAGCTGCTCAAAATGAGCTTCACTTTTTGTTTGATATGTTTACTTGAGCACTAAACAATAACATGGACTGGAAGATAATTCGTTAGATAAAAATCTCAAGTCAAGGGGCATCTGTTCAAATCCTCTTCAAGGTGATGATTTAAAATTTAAAAAATGAGCGTGACTTTCAGGTCAGGCTAACCCAGATTCAAATTGGTTCCAAAAAATGATCCTGGAAGTAAAGGAGGCCGGCATGATACTGATCATATCACCCTATCAAGAGCTTACTGGCCAATACAAATACGGGGCGGGCACCATATACCCAACACTCCGTCCTGTAAACGGGTCATTTATTTCGTTAATATTACCCAATAATATGCCCATTATACCTTGAGGCATGGAAAGGGGGATGGACTGACTTGTGTGTACACAGCACTCTATGGGTGATGAGCTCAGTAACCTAACCTTCCAGACAATGTTCTCCTACTCAATTCATGAAACGGGTTAAACCCTGCAGCTATGTTGTCATGAGAAATACTACCTTAAAGGAGGTTTGAACTCAGAGCAACCAAGTTGGCAGACGGGTGCACTAGCTTTACCATACCAAGGTTCCACAAAATTTCATATTAACTTGAGATAAAGTTTTGATTGCTGTTAGTACCAGTTTAAAGAAAGAAATATGACAGGAACATTCAGAAAGACAATGCATTTCAATGCAGGTCAGTGTAAAGAAAGAAATATAACAGGAACATTCAGAAAGACAATATGTTTCAAACCAGTCTGATATCTATTTTCCAAGGCCAGTATGTGGTAAATTTGTATTAACCGTACTAATGTTTTTCTATAAACTCCTCAGCATTTCCGTTTACTTTAATTGTATTAAATATCATTCTGAATTCTTCTTCTTAGAGTCCATGCTGTGTGTCCCTGATCGTCATCAATGGCCACAGCATCGTCTCATGTTCTGTCAAATGGTTTCAAAATAGGTGCTCCACCAAGCCACTGTTTACAATTGTCTGGAATCTAATCTCAAGGCCTCCTTGTCTTCCTTCCTCACAACCTTCTTGTTGTCACAATGAAGTCCACATCTCCCCACACATGACATGCTCAAGCAACATGGACTGTCTACTGCTGATGTGAATAACCAGTTCACTTCATGAGTTGGTTTCTTTCAAGATTTCATGACTCTCTAGTTTTAAACTTTTCTTGGTGTTCTCAGCATTAGTTCTATAGGACATATCTGCAGTCTCCAAGCAATTTTTCACCAAAATTAAAAGTTACTTGCATATCCTTTACAAGACATCACAGTCAACCCCAGCCTATTTTGGCTGTTTGTGATTTCTTAGCAAGTTTATGTTTAGTAGTTTGCCACTGCTCTCAGAAGGACAGGCGCTCATACCATTTTATAAAACCAATGCAAGGCGGTCTGCTGCCAAATCGCCTGCAGCTGTGTTTCAAACACGGATGTGAGATTGTGAATTACATTCATAATCCCTTAACCAGAGAGCTGGCTTCTCACCAGACTCCTGTAAAATGAAGTCAAAGACTCAAGTTGCATGGTTGATGTGGCCAGCATCATATCGATCCCTTCAACTTCCCAGGAAATGTTATGGTGCTCATCTATATGATGCTGGGTCAACTGCTAAACCATGTGATCCATAAAAAAATTCCTGATGTGAAAGATATTTGAACTCAGAACCATTTGAATCCCAAAAATCATTCTGAGATACAAGTTATCTTACAAGTTCTACACCATGTTTGATCTCGGATTGATGAATACAATGCAGCTGAAGCAGTGATCCACAATTTCAAAGACAATGTCAACTGAAAAAAAAAGCAACAACATAAACACAATTTCATCAACATACATAAATTATTTGATGACAGAGTTGCTCAAATCGAGCATGACTGTTGGTAACATCACTGTTTTGTTTGATGTTGTTTGCTTGAGCACTAAACAATAACATGAACAGGAACATATTTTATGGTGCTAATTTTTATAAGCCTGGGTCAACGGTTAAGCCATGTGATCCATAAACAAATCTGTCTCAAGGGAGATTTGAACTCAGGACCTTTGGGACAGCAGTTGAGTGCACTAGCCACTGCACTACTATGGTCCTTCCAATATGAAGAGTGTCCATGATTCACCTCCACTTCCTGTATGCAGGTGTCAGTAGAAAGTCAAGGTCTCTTTGACACACTTTTAGGCGCATCAGGCATACGGTGCAAGATCTGCTTTTGTATCGACCAATCGGACATACGGTGCAAGATCCACTTTTTATCAACCAATCGGACATACGGTGCAAAATCCACTTTTGTATCGACCAATCGGACATACGGTGCAAGATTAACTTTTGTATCGACCAATCAGCACTCAGTGTACGATATGGCAGTATGAAGTCGGCCACCTCTACTCTCCAAGACAATTCTTGATACCCATTTTAGGCTGGGTCGGTCTGGGAGCCAAGGTCAATGTTTGAAATGCAAATCTGCCAAGATGTGGCTCAAACCCACGACCGCCAAGCCGGTGTCCCCTGTATGCATCTACCTCTATGTGACTCGTATGATCACACTCTGAGTGCAATGCAATGCAATTTTGTGCTTCTCTCATCTGTTTGTGCAATAGTACAATATTCTGAATAAGGTGTATATCTGTCCTCTGTTTATATAACCTGCATAAACACATCTGGGTCTTTAATAAACTATAATTAAATATTAAAACAAAACATAACTAGCACCAACATACCATTGTATATTCGACTTCACATTCATTATGCTGATCTTTTTGTTTGTGTGTAAGAACAAATTGTGTCAACAACTAAGTATTTTGAGCGAATAATTTACAATTGTAAAAGCAACTAAATTTGTGGTGCCGCATAATAGGTTACATATTCATTGGCACCTTGCCGTCTTGACAGACGATAGTTTGTGCTTTAAAAAGGCATAACTTTTAACTATGGCGGTAGCGAGTGTGACTGATAAGGCCAATTTGCGCTGTAAATGTCCGTTCACAGTGGGTGCATGTGAACACGTGGTCATTTCCACCATCATGCACCATCTTACGTCTCAAACGCTTGGTGTGTGACTTTTCTGCAATAATTTTCTCCTTTGACTTTATTCCATTTCTGATATTTGCCCTCCATGCAACACGTTCAGCGGCGACTTGCTCCCAATGTGCATTATCAATGCCTGTATCAATCCTGTCCCGCTTACACACATCTTTGTATCGTAGTAGAGGCCGACCCTGAGATCTCTTACCCATCTGTAATTCACCAAAAAAGATATCCTTTGGTATTCTACCATCATCCATCCTCCTAAGATGTCCTATCCATCTAAGTCTACGAAGACTGAGCATGGAATAAACTGTCACACAACCTGATCTTTCCAATACTTCAGTATTTGTGATAGGTTACATATAAACATATGTTTACAATACAAAGCTATGATTAGAATTTAAAAATAAAAGAAATAAAAAAATTTAAAAAAAGAATCTGCTGCGGGACTACACTCTAGGTATGATATGCTTACACTCTAGGTATGTTATGCTGCTGCTATGATCTGGGGTAAAGGAAGCCAGCGATGAGAGAAGATTATAAAGGGGTAAGGGAATGAGTAAAACAGTGATGCTAATTGACTTAACGACATCATGATTAGCAGTACTGCATTATTGTATATGATAATAATTACGTTAAAAATTAATTGTGACACTAACTGCTTGTGACATAACCCCCATTATTCATGTCTGTCTGCAGGTATCACTATCATTTCTTCTTCTGCGATAATTTGCTTTGTGTCTATTCTAACATGGGTCAGAGACAGGACGGTTCACTTGAGGTTTGCTGTCACAAATGTGTAAATATGATACTAGTGAAATGTGACAATTCCTTCCACAAAGAAAACTAATAATGAATGAATCAACATCAACAGTTTGGAATGCACATGTTCAGATGGAAGACTGGAGTGGCCAGAAAATAACACCCCAATTGCATGCGAGAGCTCATCAATCAACACTAAACTGGCACAATTAGTTGTACATTAATGGATGTATTAATGAGGAGATCAAGCTGCCCATGAACATAACTGAGTTACTCCACTGACAAGAAATGTTTAGTCAAAACTGAGTTAATCTGGTGACAAGAAATGTTCAGTCATAACTGAGATACTCCAGTGATAAGAAATGCTGTCCCCTACAGACAGGTCAGTACAAAATGCAGCTAGAAATGGAATACCCAACTAATACTAGGGAAACAGCTTGAATACCAACAAGAAAGTACTGTCATAACTATGATACAGAAATCCAAACAATAAAGGGAGCAATAGTGAGATGACTGAATACCAATCATAGTTCAGTCTGTGGTGTTACTGACAAATGCAAAAACAGTACTTCAGACACTCCAGTCTGGAAAATTGCCAGTACTATGAACATTACTGACTGAACTAGACAACCAGGGTAAGGTCACTATCCAGCAGATACTGTCTCATTGTGGAGTGTCCAGAAATGACAGAGCTGACTAATGGAAGGTGCAGGAGAAGAGCAACCAGATGCACTAGTCACATACCACCAAAAGAAAAGAATCATCAAATCAACCAGAAAGGCACCTACACCAGCACAGGATGATTAACATATCAACAAACCAAAACAAATAATTATTCTTCTCCTCAGAACAGGACACAATCGATTACACAGTGACATGTATAAAACATTCAACATTGGCAATTCAGCCACGTGCACAAGTGGATTGGCACTCCAGAAAACAGATCACTTACTCCCAGACTGCCTTGAATACAAAATATCAGAGCAATCCTTCTGGCCTTGAGAAACAACGATTGAGTCAAACTTTATGGACTACTGAGTGAACTACAAGACAGTGAGTTTTATACAAGAGACAACATTGCAGGCATAGACAATTTATTTCACACAAACTGAAGAAAGATACCCACACAAAAAAAAAGAGAGAATGATGCAAACCAAGATACAGAAATAAGTGAAAAGCAAACCAAGGTACAGAAATAAGTGAAAAGAAGGTAGTAATACATGAAACAACAATGATATAAACAACGAAACAATAGAAAAAAAGTTTGGATCGACAACACCAAGGAACGGTGTTTTAACAATGTGGGTGTGTGTTTGTAAATATCAAACACAGCTTCATAATAATTTTAACAGTAAAGGATATGTTAAAGTGATGTGATCGTAACAGTAAAAACAGATTCAGTTGAGGTAATATGATGTCATAGTAGTCAACAGTTTGAGTGATACGAAACCATCTCAGATGAGTAAAATGTAGTGTGAAGTAATGTAATGTAATATCATCTTTATGATAGAGTCAGATATGATACACTATGAAAATACAACAGTTTGTTGTTGCAGATCCAACAGTTCACCATTGCCATTTGGCCAAATGCCAAGTAATGATATGTGTGTATCCATCATTTGTTGCTGAGACAAAAAAAAACACACACACACAAAGCACACTTTAAAATAGTGTGATATGATATAATAACTTTAAAACAATTTACTATGATGTGATATGATACCACAATCTTAAGATAGTTGAAAATGGTGCAATAAGATATGAGTAATAACAGAGGAAAAATAAACAGTTTAAAATGATGTAAAAGGATAATCTTAAACAATTTTGAATTATGTAATACAATGTAATAATTTTTAATAAGTTTAAAATGATGTGATATATCATTATCTTAAAACAACGTAAAATGACATGATTAAAAAAACAAGTCCTGCAGCAGGAATCTGCTTACGATGTCATAATCTTAAACAGCTGAACCTGATGTTATTTATCATAACCTATAAAGTTTGGGAGGCGCAGTGGCAAGACTCTCGCCATATCAGTGGTCTTAGGTTCAAGCTGCATCAGGATGTTTCAAATGTGAAAAAGTTAACCTGAACCCCCAGGTCGAACCAGAATAAAATGAGTACCAGGAAATGTCTTGGCAAGTAAAAGGGGCTGGTATGATACTGACATTCCCCATTTCTTGTCTTTTAATCTAGAAAAATATGGTTCTATCCCCCATTTCTTGTCTTTTAATCTAGAAAAATATGGGTCTATCCCCCATATGCCTGACATGCTTTAGGCTGGTAAAAGGCATCTTTACTGTAAATAGTTTATCATGATGTGATAAGAGATCTTCTGAAAACAATGTTAAATCCACTTACACTAACCATGGGAATCTTTTCCACACCTAGAGGCATGCTAGGTAAATAGTGTAAGACCAACCGGCACTCAATGGGTGGTGTGGTCATTGGGTGGTGTGGTCAATGGGTGGTGTGGTCAATGGGAAGTGTGGTGTGGTCAATGGGAGGTGTGGTCAATATCACATCAGCTGCCTTTCACTTCCCAGGAAATTTCATGGTACCTATTTTAGCATGGACTGACCTGGGAGCTCAGATCAGTGGGGGGGGGGGGGGGGGATGTATTCCTCACCTCGAAGGTTATTTAAACACATGACCTCAGGCATGCTAGCTAATGCGCTACCACACCATCAATCCACCCCCATACATTATGGTATATTTTATATGGTATTAAAAAAATTTACATATCCTTTTACAGGACATTGCTGTCAACACCAGCATTGTGCTGCTATTATTGATGTCTTGGCAAGTTTACGTTCAGTAGTTTGCTATTGCTTTCTGAATGATCGGCTCCCATACCAACTCGTTAAAACCCAGCGCAACGCGGTCTGCTGCCAAATCGGCTGCGGCTGTGTTTCGAATGCGGGTAAGTGGGCTTACGAATCGTGTCTGTAAGCCCTTTGCAACGGAGACCAGCATGATATGGTATTAGTCATACATTTATGGTGCCAAATTAGCACATACAGGGTAATATGGTCAGTGCTAAATTAAAACAAATGACCACAAAGCTGACAGGCAAGCATGCTAGCTAATGTGCTGCTATGACCCCCCCCCCCCCCCCCCCCCCCTTTCCTTACAACCTCATTATGTTAAGGAATATTTGATATGACAGTCATACGTTTATGGTGACAAACCAGCACATACATGGTAATATAGTTGGAACCGCCTGGATGCCTTTACTTTCCCAGAAACATCATTTGTCTCTGCCTTTTATCTTCCCCCTGGAATAAAGGCCTTCAACCATCTCATGCCATCCCTTGTAGTTACTTCCACGTCCTTCTCATATTACTGATCTCTTGTCTCTCTCTTCTCTGTGTGATTATCAGTTGTAGTTACTTCCACGTCCTTCTCATTTTACTGATCTCTTGTCTCTCTCTTCTCTGTGTGATTATCAGTTGCCATTCCTTGTAGTTACTTCCACGTCCTTATCTTACTGATCTCTGTCTCTCTCTTCTCTGTGTGATTATCAGTTGCCATCCCTTGTAGTTACTTCCACGTCCTTCTCATCTTACTGATCTCTGTCTCTCTCTTCTCTGTGTGATTATCAGTTGCCATTCCTTGTAGTTACTTCCACGTCCTTCTCATATTACTGATCTCTGTCTCTCTCTTCTCTGTGTGATGTTTAGTCTCCCCACATTTCTTCTGCCTTGTGGATTCCAGAGGAAAGATTTTCTAGTTGTTTGATTCGCTACTCAATGTCTGTCCTGCTCAACACCAGAACCTTTTTCTCACTACTTGATTTGCTGGCATTTGTCCAGTTCTCTCCATCAGCTCTACATTGGTGATTCCACTTGGTCATACCATTTAGTCCTCCAGTTAACAAATGGGTGTAATTTATTAGTAATTGTGTTTATCATTCTTATTAATACAGCAGTATTGATTTGAAGTTTGAGACATCATAGGTTGCCATTTTATGAAGTATAGCCGAAACTAGAGACTGATTATAAAAGAATCTCAAAATAATTACTGTGGATTGCATGTCAAACCAGTATTTTGGTGGGCTGGAGCACAAACCACTACAGAACGATAATGATATATCATATATTGATATGATATTGTAACGGTAATGGAATAAATCATAACAATTGCAAGTAAATCATAATTATGGAATGAATAATAACAGTTGCAGAATAAATAAGTATAGACAAAAAATCATACTATTACAAAATAAATCATACAGTTAATAGAATAAATAATAATAGTTGGATAATAAATCATAGCAGTTGCAGAATAAATGACAGTAAAACAGAGGATGGTGAGACTTGATGTAATTTTGTAAGAAAGATAAGTAAAACATACAATAATAATAATAAGTAAAATACGCAACAATCTTAAACAAAGGATTTAACAGCGCAAAGTGGGTTAGATAAACTGGTAGGATGTAAGTATTTCATTGTAATCACAAGTCTGGCAAACAGGATAATAAATTAACTACTCCATGCAAACATTGAGAAATGTATCCATATTAAAGTTGCAATCTGAATATTGGAACATATAAAGAATATAAAAAATATACCATCTGACTATTTCATTGCAACTTTCTTATGTGAAAAAACAAATCTGGTTAAACAAACCAGTTCGTTTGAATGTGAGAAAGTATTCTATACGTTTGTAACATGTTCAACAATATTGGTTGGATGTGTAACTCGCTGCAAGGCGTCATTCGGAAGATAATATGAGACATGTCCAATCACAACCAGTGCAAACAGTGCCAAAAGCTGAGTACTAAATACAGCATTTCTAGTGGCATCAAAATTAAACATCTGAATGCTGGAGCCAATATTTAATCAACATTTAACAGAAGTTGTTTGTTGTATTTTAAAATCGTGTAAAAAATATTTGCTTTATAAAAGCTTTGTTTAATTTCATAGTTGGAGCCAAAGAACTGCAACAATGTCAAAAATGACAATTTTGTATAATTTTTTACTAAAAATGTTTTACATGTCCTATGCAGGACACTGTGATCAACCCCAGGCTAATTTTCTAGACAAATTTACATTCAGCAGTTTGCCATTGCTTTCTGAATGAGAGCCACCCTTTAAGTCCAACTGACTGATGTGTGGAATAAACCTATTATCCCACCATCAGCAGGTCCACATGGTCGAATGGATAAGAATGCTGATGTCGAGGTAAGCGGTTCAACCCTACACCGGACAGTTGGACTAAAATGTTGACCTGTCGTGCTTGATGTGGGGACATAAATTACAAGTACCTCTGAAGTCAGAGTGGGTTGGACACAGCACTAAAATGGTTCCCATATCACATGTGCTGGACACAGCACTAGAATGGTTCCCACATCACATGTGCTGGACGCAACACGAGAATGGTTCCCACATCACATGTGCTGGACACAGCACTAGAATGGTTCAAACATCACATGTGCTGGACACAACACTAGAATGGTTCCCACATCAAATGTGATTGTAACTGACTCAGAAAGCATGCCGAGAAAGGTGAGGACAGGCAAGCTTCGGGCAGAGTGGTTTGCTTCGCTTCGGAGGTCACGGGTGGCAAGCATCGCCTGGATCTTTTCTCTGGGGCATGCCGGTGTGCTGGGGAATGAACAGGCGGACAGATTGGCTGGCTCTGCAAAACTTGGAGTATTGATGCATGACAAGGCAGACGTGGTTGCGGCCTTGTGGGAGCACGTGTACACCTCGAAGGAGCAAATGGATCATCAAGGTCTGGCAAGAATGAGACAGCGAGGAGTGATGAGGAGATCTGGCCGACGTTCAGAGGAAAGACGAGACGGGCATATAATCAGATTGCTACTGGTACTATTGGTGTTGGAACTCTTCGCTGGCTGCTGAGGATGGTGTCGGAGCGCTTATGGGAATGCCCCGAATGCTGTGATGTCGGTTCCTAAATCAATCAATCAATCAAATGTGCTGGACACAGCACTAGAGTGGTTCCCACATCAAATGTGCTGGACACAGCACTAGAATGGTTCCCACATCAAATGTGCTGGACACAGCACTAGAATGGTTCCCACATCAACTGTGCTGGACACAGCAGTAGAATGGTTCCCACCTCAAATGTGCTGGACACAGCACTAGAATGGTTTCCACATCACAATGGACTCATTAAAACAAAAACTGAGAAGACAATGACATGTCAGTGCTTATCATTCACTGACCTGAGGCAAAGAACACATCAAGATGAAACCCACAGCTGGGCGAGTGTTCAGGCAAATATCTAGTTACATCTCAGAGATGCAATGTTCTATCTCTGATAAAGCTCATATTATAAAACATACTGACTAGTTTAATACTATGGCACATAGTCTGCACAAATATCAAACACACATAATAAAGAAATATCATATGAAATTACTACATGTATCATATCACAAATACACACAGAAATACGAGAGGAAGTCATTAAGTAACAGGAATTTTACAAATAACTTTTTGTTTTACAATAGTGCAAACCAGACATTTTGTATTTCAGTGGTTCTCAACCGGTGGAGTCCTCCCCCCCCTCCCCCCCAAGGGGGGAATTTTATGGTTTCCAGGGGGGGGGGGGAAATTAAGATTATTTCAAGATCGCATTAATACAAGAACCGATTACTTAATATTGTTTTCCCCTCCATAATTGACAGTTCTGTACTTCTCGCCCTTCTTAAATTCATTTTATAATGTAAGTAGACCCGCTTTATAATGATGTAGACATCTAGACTTGCTCTAGCATGTGTTATTAAATTTAGCTTCCACTTTTACATTTACTGTGTAAGGGGGGGGGGGGGTATGTAGGGAGGAAATATGAAAGGAAGTGGGGGGGGGGGGATGACATTCTGAACATATGGTGAAGGGGTGCATGGGCCAAAAAAGGTTGAGAACCACTGTTGTATTTGTTATCTATCAACATAGTCCCCCTGCCTGTCCACTAACTTGTTGATACTTTCTGGGAAAAAGGTTTTGGGTATGGCCCTGAAACAATTCTGCACCGCCTCAGGCAAATTCTACCAAGGTGAAACACGTTTGTCACCGTGAAGAATTAAAATATTTTAAAGTTATAGGAACTATGATCAGCTACTTGAAAATGGCACTGAAGACTAGATTAAAGAAAGTATGAAAACAGTGATCACACTCTGATAACAGAGAAATTCTTAATGGATGGAGTGAGATTTCATGCATCCCCCCCCCCCCCCCCCCCCTGTGTTTTCAAAGATTGTTCAAGCATTAATTCCATGTTTGATTTAAAAAAAACAAAAAACATGCCATACATTGCTGTCAAGGGGACAATAAAATAAAAAATTATAACCTAGCAAATACAAAACAGTTTGAAATAATTACTGGCTATCTCACAAAAATATGGAAACGTCATCCAAATAACAACTTTCTTTAAAAGTGAAATGGCACTGTGGAATATTTGAAGGAAAAGTTTGCAAACATAACGGATGACAAAATAGCATGGCTGTATTATTTAATGGAATGGAAGGGCACATACTCATTTGATTAAAATGAAATCATAAATGATAACCCACTGAAAATTATGTCAATTATCTGAAACACCAAGTGGCAGATGTTTACAGATTAAAACAATGTTTTCCAATAGAGAATTTGATTAAGACAAACAACAGATTGCACAATTTGTTGCCTGGCATGTCTGCATTTAACACAAATAAATGACAAATGTTATGATATGCTGAGACTGTTGCGATTCATATGGCCAAGCCAACTTTGTGTAAACAAAAAGACATGATAGTTTAAAATGACTGTTTTAGGCAATTTAATTACGGTGTGAATACGTGTACTGTATATTTCAGCTTAAAGAATTCATTGTTTTGCTTTAGTTTATGTTGTGTGACTTCTGCACCTGGCGAGATTCAGCAAAATATAGCATGCAACAAACTGTGCAACCTAATGTTTGTGTCTTCATTATTCAAGTTTACAGAGAAGTCAAATATCTTTCAAATGCGTCAGAACAACCAAGCAGTGATGGCATGAAATACACTTAGCAACATGGCTGCATCACTACAAACATTTATAAACGCGACAACAAAATTCACACTGAGTATTTATGTGTATGTTATATAAACAGTCTTCAGACTAAAATTGAAGTTGACTACTCCGTTCACTTCTTGTCCCCTATTCTCAGCAATTCTCTTAGGCTCTGTATAAGTCTGAACCTCAATATCTTTGCATGTATCAAAGGAGTTCCTTGAACATAATTTTTCTTTCACCTTGCATTTTGCCCTCCAGAATCAGAATTTTCTATTATAAACCTCCATGTCTCCTATTGTGACTAAGCCAAATTAGCATATTTTCTGCGTATATTTTGTCAATATTTATCTAATTCCATGACTTTATGAACATAATTCTCAGTCTTTGTTTCTTATGATAACAGTACATCTCAAAAGATTCCAAGTTCTTTTAATTCCTTTTAGTGAAAGTCCATATATATATTTTGGATGCAGCAAATATAAACAAAGAAGACCACAACACATGAAGAAAAAAATAACAGCTGAATAACAAGAATAACAAGTAACCAACTGTCCTTCTGCAGATGTAACTGCATTTTTTGTGCAACCAGCATCACAGACAGATTAGGTCTGATGGTCTTCCTTGGGCCTCATCCTGGATGTGAGCAGGTCTTTGATGCTTTCAATCAATGATACCACAGGGTGAGTATCCTGAAATGCCTGTCTGACGTTCTCCAGCTGCTGCACTAGACCGGTCACAAACTCCAAATCTGAAAATAGATGTATGAATGACACATTAACTACCAGGAGCCACAGAAACTGGGAAATTTCCAAGCTACTAGGGCTACAGACCACAGAAATAGGGACTCTACATCTTGTTATAAAACGAAGTAAAAATAAATTATATTTGGCTCTAATGCAATCCAACTTTTTGATATACCACAGGAAATGGGATTTAGTAAGGCATATTTAGGCACTCTTATCATGAATTTTGCATGTATAATTATTGATGCTAATAGTTTGTTTCCAAGCTGTTTACTATGGTTAGTTAGTTGCATATCTTTTACAGGACTTCACAGTAAACCCCAGCATTTTTTGGCTGTTGTGATTTCTTTATAAGTTTACGTTACAGTTCGATGTGCAATGAGAATGATCTGTTGACTAACAACCCATACTGTTAAAACCAAACTCCCACATGGAACTTGCCTGTGGTAACTGCTGACAATGAGGGATCTGCTAGAGCACTCTCAATTACTTCTCTTGTAACCTCAAACATTCTGGTATGGATTTTGGGTGAGAAGTTTTCAATCAACATTTGTAGGCTCTTCTTGACTAGATCAAAGGTGAGCATTCTGTATATAATGAAACAACAATGTATTTTTAAAACCTGGGGATAAACAATAAAAGCATACACATATACATACATTCTGGCAAAGACAAGAGAATGACATATTTACAAGGCCAGGATCCATGGCAAATGTCAGGAGACATTTATGAGCTAAATCATGCATGCATGTAAATAAAATAACTGGTTCTGTTAACCGTATGCAATACTGGGAGTGCAGGGGCAGAGTGGTTAGCTTACTTAAGTTTAGTCGACGGATCAACATCACGGCACATGGGTGTAACCCATAAGTGCTCCATTCTACTCCTAACTCAAGCCTGAGTTTGGAGAATCTCAGCTCAGTGCACCAACTCCATAACACCGGCGAGGATCCTGAAATACTTTGGGTAGATTTTTAAGTTGAAATTTTGCCCGGGCAGTGCCGTTAGGCTACTCTTTTTCAATGTCCAACTGCCAAGGGATGTTTTACGTGTGCAACAATACACAAGAGCATCCACTCTCACTACCCAGAGACCAGGGGAAATTTTATTGCTAGAAGTCCATGTGAAAAAATCCCGGCCCTCACCGGGGCTTGAACCCGGGACCTCCAGCACTCGAGGCAGACACCATACTTCGAGACAACCCAGGCCCTGTTAGTACGCTTGCCTGCCTAGACAGTGATTGAGGTTCAATCCCCAGCAAGGACAGGATTATTTCTCTAACCAATGCGGTTTTGGGATTGACTCAGCCTAATCAAATATGAGTACAGACAATTTTAAGTACTTTTAAAAATGTTATGGGCAGGGAAAGTGATGAGGAAGGGAACCCTGGCCAATGCACTTCATATATCTTGACCTAGAATATATGAAGGTCTAACACGACACATCACAAAACCAGTATCTGTTATGGAACTATCTTTACCTATTATACATAAATGGTTCTTGATTCATAGTTTTAACAATCAACATCACAGCACTCCAAGCAATGTATGCATTTTGTTTACAACAAACAAACAAAAAACACATCTGTATGTGGACATTAAAAAAGAAAATTTTAGATCAAATATAAACTTACTTATATGTGAGAACACACACATAAACCTATTTGTGTGTGAGAATAAGAAAACTAAAGAATGCATATGAATTCATCAGATCCACACTATACAATTAACAAAACATAAACTAAATAAATAAGATAGATCCTTCAAGCTGAAACATACAAGACACATATTCACACAGTATTTTGAACTGAGTGCAAATAAAAAGCCACAATAGTTTACCATGGCAACCAATTCAAATTGCTGTGTGAAGATGTGTGTTGCGTATTTCAGCTTAAAGGATTTCTCGTATTGCTTTAGTTGATGTTGTGTGACTTCTGCAGTATGTATCTGGCCAGATACAGCAAAATACGTCAGGCAATTCACTGTGCAATTTATTGTTTTGTGTTTTCATTGTTCAAATTCACTACGGAAAAACATTTTGAACATATAAACTCATTTGTATGTGAGAAGAAGAAATCCCCCCCCCCCCCCAAAAAAAAAACAGCGCAGGCACACACACACACACATGCCTTGTAATCAGGGTAAGAATAATCTAGAACACACACACCTGCAATGAGAGTAAGAACATTCTAGAACACACATACTCACTGGCAATGTAAAAATTTGAATAAAATTTGGTGGAACTGCGGTAAAGCTGTGAAAATGAAAACAATATAAAATGACACAAAGTAGTGCAGCTTTACATAATAGAATTATGACACATACAGGACGTTGCGGCGACTAGCCTTCATCATAAAAAAACAACATTTACAAAACACAACATATAGTCACAGAGATCTCCTGTGACTACATTAAAATGTGACAACAGGATGAGAAGAATTAAAAAGATGAAAATATGAAAGCAATGAAGAGAAAATGAAAATTGGAAAAAATATTCCTACTTACCTCAGAATTCCGAGCTGTGTATGGCAGAACACAGCTCGGAACCATACACAGCTCGGAATTCTGAGGTAAGTAGGAATATTTTTTCCAATTTTCATTTTCTCTTCATTGCTTTCATTTTTTCATCTTTTTGTTTTTCTCGTCCTGTCATCATGTTTTAATGTAGTCACAGGAGATCTCCGTGACTATATCTTGTATTTCATGAATGTGTGTGTTTGCTGATGAAGGCTAATCACTGGCAATGGGAATACAAATATTGCAGAAAACAAACTCACTTGTATCTGACAGCATCAATGATACTGATGACCGTTCCTGGGTCTACATCCATCAGACTAGCATGTTCCTCAAACTGGCTGTCGGCAAACTGCCACAAGGCATTAGGAATACCAGGGCGACTCAACAGCTGACCCAAGGGCATGTCAATCAACTTCAAGGCTGGCGGATCGGACCCTTGCACGGATGCGGAACATATATGACATGTGATCTGGGAAAACAAAAACATCTTCAGTGTCAAGGCTAGCCAGTATATCTCAGAAGAAAACTCACTGTAGTTCCTTAACTTCAATGATCATATATCATATTTTACCCATAATACCACATATATGCTGGCACTGTGGCTTAGAGGGTAGTGAATGTGTTTCACAGTTCCCCGAAATACCAAGTTGAGGGTTCAAAATCAGCTGCAAATGATTTGTAAGCAGACTGTTTTGTGTTGATTTCCATGGTATGGGCGTCAGCTGTTCAGGAAGCAATGGCAAACTACTCAACAAAAATATTGCTTCATAAATCACAAACAACCCAAATATGCTGGGGTTGACTGCAACATCCTGTAAAAGTCATGAAATTAACTTTTTAACTAACATAAGTCAGTGAATCATGTATTCTGAATGATAAGAGCAGAAGAAACTGAAGGCCACAGAGATGATGTTTCCCCATAGAGTGCTAAGAATGCTATGAAAGCCTAAGAAGACCAATAGTGAAGTACTGGAAGAGGCCAATTCACAAAGACAGATGATTACTCACTTTACTACATTTGCCATGTTGTGGTCACCTTTTGAGACAAGAAGATCTGTAGAATGTTGTGACAACTAGGAAGGATAAGGGTGTTGCAGACAAGGGTCAACAGAGGAAGTAAATGCTGGATGGGTTAGTAAAGTGGCATAAATGTTTGACATAAAACACACATTTCTCTCAGTGTCTTCCATACAACACACATTCTCCCTGTCTCACTATATAACACTATATATATATATATATATATATGCCTATATAACACGTACCATCTCATTGCCTCACAAATGACACACACCATGTGTCAAATATAACACACATCCTTTTGTCGTCTCAGATATAACAATCCTCTTACTGTCTCATATATAACACAACATCTCTCTCTGTTGCACACATACAACACATCCTCATATATTAAACACATCCTCTCACTGTCTTACACATATAACACATATCCTCTGTGTCTCACATATGCCCATTTAACACGTACCCTCTCATTGTCTCACAAATGACACACACCATATGTGTCAAATATAACACACATCCTATTGCTGTCTCACATATAACAATCTTCTTGCTGTCTCATATATAACACAAAATCTCTCTCTCTGTTGCACACATACAACACATCCTCATATATTAAACACATCCTCTCACTATCTTACACATATAACACATATTCTCTCAGTGTCTCACATATGACATACATCCTCTCTCTCTGTTTCCCATTTAACACATACGTTCATGTTAGTCTTCAGAATGACTGCCTTCTGTTAAGCAGACAAGAACAAGAGTCCAGTTTCCTATTGAGAACAGAACACGGCAGACTATGCAGCCATGTGTGGTTGAGTACACCAAACAGAATATCCTCACAAATGTACAATTACACATTGAAAGTGGGAGTCGGGGTGGTGCAATGGCTAACATGCTTGGCTGTCGGCTAGATGATCATGGGTTCAAATTTCTATTGAGGTGGATTTTTAAAAATAGACCTGGGTTCTCAGGTCCACACAGGCTAAAATGGGTACCAGGAAATGCCACGGGAAGTAAAGGTGGTGTGCGGGACACTGGCCACATCAGCCATCGGGTGCCAGTTGGTCTATACAGACATGGGGCTAGCACCATGTATCCAACGTGCCTCAAGGCATGTAACAGGATCTTTTACTTGACTCAGACATTCAAGTTCTCTGTGAGGGAGAGGGAGTCTCCGTGGTGAAGTGGTCAAGCCGTCTGACTTAGGCTCCGAAGGTTGTGAGTTAGATTCTGTGCAGCGTCCTTCGGTTCACGAGTGCATTTTTTCAGAGACTCCTGGGGATCGTCGCTGAAGCTACAGAGTTCGTGCTTTGTGCGATGCTTTCGGCAGTTCACTGCAGAAAGATACTGAGCCATATGGGATAAAAACCCGGTGCAATGAAATCAACCCTGTCGACTTTTAAGCGACTTGTTTAAGACATTAAAGTTATTTTATTGTTCTATTAGGGAGTCTCCGTGGCAAAGTGATCAAGCCGTTGGCTCGCGCTCCGAAGGTTGTGGGTTCGATTCCAGGCTACGTTTTTCGGTTCACGATTGCATTTTTCTCGGAGCCCCCTGGGGGTTGTTGCCGTAGCTACGGAGTCCATGCTTTGTACAATGCTTTCAGCAGACCGCCCTGCGGAGAGAGACCAAGCCATATGGAATAAAACTTGGTGCAATGAAGTCGATCCTCTCGACACTTAAGACTTAAAAAAAAAATTGGTCTGTTATAACTCCTGTGACTGTTGAACTTAAGGTTGCAAAAAGAACTGCAAAAACAAAACTACTCAGTACACCCAGGAGGGAACACTGCAGATACAGACAGTTATAAATGTGTGGGGGGGAAAAAAACAGAAATATAACAAGACATATATCTGGCCCAAAATGTGAACCCTGTAAAGTAGTTCCTTATATACTAAGAGATTACTTATTTATATCATTTGAGTCAATGCTGACCAAGAATGAAAAGCAACAATACACATTACCTGCAGACTCATGAGTCTTTTCATGTAAATGACGTCTGCAGCTGAGTATCGAAAGTTGGTAACATCAACCGGAATATACGGATGTGAACCATAAAACTCAGACAAATGTTCTGTAGAATTATTGCCTGCCATTGTGGATTCACTTTTGATATTGTTCTGTAGGTCATTTGATGAAAGTTTGCTAGGAATGCTATCTGGTGGATTTACATTGTCTTCATTACTTTTTTGAACCAAAGTCATGTCTGCATCTGTGTGACCTTGAGAATGACTGTTTAAGTGTTCAGCAGCAACAGCAGTGTCAGATGAATTCTGGGAAGTAATTTCTTTAGTGGGGCACAGAACATTGCCTTTCTCTGTCTCTACAGCACAAACAGAAGCAGGGTAGATTCTGGAATGTGACAACACCTGAATGTCTGGGCTGCTGGCTAGTTCTGATTCATTGGGTGAGTTAGTAGGAGAAGAGGTGCCTGACGAGGATGAAGAAGGTGACCTTGGTGAGTCATCTTCATTTACAAAAGATACACGTCGGTTAGGATTGCGTAAATTTTCAAAAGAGCGTGACTTTTTCAATATTCCTAATGTGCCGTTGCTGTCTGATTCTTCATCATCTCCATCAATGTTGCCTCTGCAATTCTCTTGCGTGTTGTTGCCCTTCCTTAATGGAGAATCACTAGTGAGACTCCATAATTTATGCTGGCTTCTGAAAATGCAAAACAAACAATACAGCTGGTTTAAAAGCCTTATTAAAATACAATCTGAAGAGATATATAAAAGAATATAACAAATTCAACAAGAATATTTGTAGTTCATCTCCACTGTCTCATTATTCAAGCTAGGCTGTATTTGTGTGCTCTTTTACCGGAAAAATATTCATAAATATTCTACTCTCTATGGTTACTCATAGGGAAGCCATGATAGCGTAGTAGCTAGACTCTTGCCTATTGGCCAGGAGTCATAGGTTCAAATCTGCATTGAGGCAGAATTTTCAAACTGACTTGGGCTACCAGTTTGACACAGCCTAAAATGTGTGTACTTGGTAAAAGGAAAAGAAAACATAAGGCTGGAACCCTTAAAAAGATAAAAGAAAGGAAAAGCAAGAAAGTAGATTAAAATAATATCAAAACCAGAACTACGAAAGCCAGAGCCCAAGAAAAATATGTAGAAACTAATAACGAAGTTAAAAAGTGGCTAGAAGCAGATAAAAGACAATATCTATACAACATAGCTAGAGAGGCAGAAGAAGCAGCATAGACCTTTACAGTACCACACGGAAGACAGCAGGACAATATAATCAACCAAACTGACTGATCACACTCTAGAAATGTGAAAGTTTTCAATGACATTAATGATCAGATGGGCTGAATATTTTGAGGAACTCCTAAATATACCAGTCACAGATATCCAGTCTGCAGAAGTGAAGCTAGATATCAACTGTGAGAAACCAGTTTATGAGATTAGTAAAGTGATCACTCTTCTGAAGGGTGGAAAGCTGCTGGTCCAGATGGCATCCCAGCAGAGGCCATTAAAATCCAGGTGGCATCCCATGACACGCCATTAAAAACTAATAAAGAGACCTCAACTAAATTACTATACAGATTATCTAGAAGAGTCTGGGAAAATGAAGAAATACCAGCAGACTAGAGAGAAGGATATCTGGTGAAACTGTAAAAGAAAGGGGACCTACAGGAGTGTGAAAACTATAGAGGAATAATGTTACTTTCAGTTCCTGGGAAAATATTAAGCAAAAGTGCTCTGAACATGCTATGAAAGCTCCTCTTGGCTTTTGTATTCTTATGGAGAGACTGTAAGTCATTAACAAACAACTAAGGGATGAACAGACAGGCTATCGACTAAATACAAGAGACTGTCAAAAAGTAATGCACACAATTAATTTTCCTGAAAACTAATTGTTCAAAATGAATGAAATTATCAAACAATATACAAGAATATTTCCTCTTAACACACTATTTTTTTTACAAAATCCCCACCAAATTGAACAGTCTTTCACCAGTGTGAAGCATGTGCAGCATACCTTGACTGTGCCAGGTGTTGTCCTGCTTATGAAGCCATTTCTTCACTGCATGAAACACACCCTCATCATCATAAAACCTTGATGATGACATTTTAAGTGGATCAAAAATGAAAATCAAAGAGAGCCAGATCAAGGCTATAGGGCAGATGACTTTAACTCCCACTTCAAGAGAGGGAAACATACACTTGTTGAGGTAGCAATGTAGACAAAGAGGGTGAGACAGATAAAGTTATCAGAATAAGAATAGAGACAGCTAGAAGAGCTTTCATAGCACTGGAAGTTTTGTGGAAGTCAAAACACATTAAAGTTAGCACCAAACTTAGTATATTCAATTCACACATTAAATCTGCACCACTGTAAAGATCAGAAACATGGAGAATAACAAAAATGGTTACAAAAAAACTACAAAAATTCACTGTCAAAACAAAAACAAAATACTGTCATCTACTGCCTACCGCCCCTTGCAGTGTAGGGCAGGGGGGTCTTGAGCCTGAGGAATTAAGACCGCCTGGCTAGTGCATTTCCTGCAAACTGTACAGGTTAGGGTTTTCTTTTTGCCCCCGACAGAAAAAAAACCCACACCTTACCGAGGATTCAAACCCGGGTCTCTTGAAGGAGAACCTGGTGTTCTTAGCCACTCGGCCAGCCACTCCCCATTCACTAATTGGTGAAAATAGAAAGAATAAAATGGCATGACAGAATCACCAATGCAGAGCTCATAGAAAGAACTAGACAAATACCAGTGAACAAAGAGGTGAAGAGAAGACGTTGATGCTGGATACAACTGAGAAAACCTGAGAATAGCATAACTCACCCAGGAAGTTAACGCAGTCAACAAATGCCTGCAGAAGTCAGATGTGTCTGCCTCAGGGCTCGAATAAACAGGCACAATGCACAAATGTTAGAGTGAGAGTGGACTGTCCTTCAAAACACCCGGGAAGGTTAACCCGGTCAACAAATGCCAGCAGAAGTCGGATGTTTCGGCCTAAAGGCGCAATTAAACAAGCACAACGCAATTACATCTGAAAATATACTCCGGAAGATTGCAGAAGAAGAAGAAGCATAACTCGAAAGTCCTTTGTTTATAGCCCAGATGGAGACTTAAAAACACACGCAGAAGAGAATTAGAGACAGAGATGATTAATAAGGGGAGAACACAGAGGCAACTGAGCTATAAGAGAAAGCAAAAGATAGTACAAGCTGGCATGAGCTAGTTGAGCTGAATAATACTGGGTAAGTCGCTTAAAAGTCGACAGGGTTGACTTCATTACACCGGGTTTATCCCATATGGCTTGGTCTCTTTCCGCAGCGTGGAAAGCGTCGCACAAAGCACGAACTCCGTAGCTTTTAGCGACGACCCACAGGAGTCTCTGAAACATTTAACTCGTAAACCGAAGGGCGCGGCCCGGAATCGAACCCACAACCTTCAGAGCACGAGTCAAACGGCTTGACCACTTCGCCACAGAGAATCCCGGCTGGGTAAGTTATCTCTCATGTGATATGCGGTCATAGAAAATATTGGCCTAACACATCAATGTCAACATCATCAAATGCTACATCAACTGACACAGCCAATCATTCTTCTTCACAGCTCCCATTCTCAAACAGAATGTATCAAGTGTGGCTTAGCATGATATATTTAGGAACTAATACAATATTGGTTTCCCCCCGACTTCCACTGGATTGTGTTTGGCTTAACTCCACAAGCCTTTATCATAAAGACAGACCCTGCAAGGCAGCAAGGTCTACATCATATGCAAAATATGCCTTGGTTGCATGTAGACAGAAATTTACTTACTTACTAGTGAAAACTTCAGTTGGAAAAGTTTAACGAAAGAAAGAAAATATTACAGGACACATATCAGTATCAGTACTGTAATCTCGGTCAGTCTGTGACCACAGGAAGCAAATATACATTGGATTCATTCTCCAATCTTCATATATATTAATTGTGATTCTAAATTATTATAAAATACTCTAATTGGAGTATGCAAGTTCTTTTGACTTACTTTAACTGATCCATTTTGGCATATTCAAATAAATATCGTCGCCCATCTGTCTTAACAGTCAGGTCATTACAAAAGCTTCCCAATGCATTTTGTACTAGAGGCAATGATTTACTGTACAGGTAGTCCAAAACAGAAACAACCAAGGTCACGTACGCCTGCAGGTCAGGGTTAGGGAGACCTGTAAAAAAAACAAAATATTGAAAACACCTGCATCACATCTATAAAAAAAATTGTTTAATGTTATCTTGGTTTTGTTGCAATGTAAAAATAAAATAGCTTAATAAGGGGTTAAATTCAAGAATATTGACTTCACTGCACTGGTTTCTATTCCACATGGTTCGGTATTTTTTCCACAGAGGCACGAAGAGGCTGAAAGCATTGCTCAGAGCATGTACTTCATTCCTCAAGTTATAAACCAGTGGGGTTTCTGGAAAAATTGCACTTGTGAACCAAATGATGGAGTCACAAAATGAACCCATGACCTTTGTAGCACAAGGCCACTTTGTCATGGAGACTCCCAAAATTAAACAGTTTTTATATGTTGAAGAGTTATACAAAGGAAATGATGTATTTAGAAATACATTTCATGGTCAGCAGAGACTGCATATTAATCTGTAGATTTTAGACATACCACATTTCCAATAACATTTAACTGATGTCAATCATCTACTTATGATAGGACTTCAAACCAAAACATTAAATATATGTGTGCATGCGTGTGTGTGTGTGAGAATATATTCTGAAAACGTAAAGAACAAATGTTATGTTTTTTTTATGTAGTCACCTCTGCATTCAATGCAAGTCCTCCAGCGCCGATAAAGTGTTTGGATTACTGCCGCAAACAATTATCTGGGGTCACTACTCAGTGTGCCTGACACGGCTGTGAACAGTCTGTCACAGAAGTCACGTCGTTTTGAAACTTCCTACTCCACTCATACACATGCTGGACTGACAGGCATGCATCACCATACTGGACCTTCATTCGCCAATGAATTTCTATAGGTTTCACCCTACACTGATCAAAAAACGGATAACAGAACTCTGCTCCTCTTTGGTGCATATCAAAAGTGGGGCGGCCATCTTTAAACTGTCCTTATTATGTCACCATGTTCGTTTGCACCATTATGTCATGTGCTTAACACTTAACACTTTTGACATCCTTAACAATAATACTAACAGGTTACAAGACAATGGCATGGCTATTGTAATTTCTATCACACCTTTAAGATTTTCATTTGAAGCCCCCTCGTATTATCTTAATCATACTAAACAACACAGTGGTTTAAAAAGAACAGTGGTGGAATACATGATACCTGAAAGAAGAGGCAGGGGCCAAACAGCACAAAGATGGAAGACAGGACATTGAAGACACCTTGGGCATGAAAATACAGAAGACAAGAGGAACTGGCAAGGAACTGAGTATCTTTTTGGTGGGCCATGATGAGAGCGATGTTCTGTAAAGTACCTGCGACATGAATATCATGATGATCTATTATCTGAAATTGTTTGCATTGTTGAAATATGATGTACCTACAACTTGGCCAAATGGTGTAATCGAGACAAGAACACAGACCAGACACAAGTCTCTAGTGACTGTGTGAAATGGCAAACATTGATTCCCATGCTTATTGACATGTCAGATATGATGATGATGATGTTCTAATATCTATTATCTATTCCCATAAGGGTGATAATTTGTAGTCCACATTAGATGCTGTGTCTTGATGGTGGGGGGAGGGAAGTAGAAGGTTATGTTTTTCAGCCAAATTATCACCTACAGTGTGTTGAGTTATGCACTATTGATAAAACCTATTGTAGTACACACATCATAAAATCTAGTACACTGCTGATAAAACCTAATGTAGTACACCCCTGATCAAATCTATTGTAGTACATCCATGATAAAATCTAGTGTAGTACATTCCTGATAAAATATGTTGTAGTACACTGATAAAATCTATCAATCTGATTGTTTCCCCCTTGCTCTATAGACAAAGTAACTTCACTTGTAGATGCAAAGTGTAAGTAATTGGGCTTCATTCTTGCCTTGATCCCCCTAAAAGTAATCAGGCATTCGTCTTGCTTTTCACAACCCAACCACATTATTTAGTCTCTGTATAATTCTATATATGAAGTGGTATATATGATATTTTTAATATCATCATTTCTAATTCTGACATTCTAGTTTGTTTTTTTGTGTGTGCGCTCGCTCGCTCTGACCTCAAGCTACACACTATTTATCAGATGTTTAAGAACCGGATGTTTAAGAACACGCGTTCTTACCCATTCGACCATGATGATCTGCTGATATTCTAGTGATGCCAGCATATTTTCTCAAGCATTTTATCTCACATGTGATAAGCAACATTGTTAAAGCTTCTTTCAACTCACCAGCAACGACCTCCTGTTCCTGAAAGTGGATCAACACTTTCTGACTTTTCTAGTGAAACCAGTATCCTTTCACAAGTATTTCATCTCACATTCTGACTTTTCTAGTGAAACCAGTATCCTTTCACAAGTATTTCATCTCACTTTTCTAGTGAAACCAGTATCCTTTCACAAGTATTTCATCTCACTTTTCTAGTGAAACCAGTATCCTTTCACAAGTATTTCATCTCACATTCTGGTGATGCCAACATCTCATCTCATGCATTTCATCTCACATTCTGACATTCTTGTGATACCAGCATCTTTTCTCAAGTATTTTATCTCATATTTTGACATTGTATTAATTTCAGCATCTTTTCTAAAGCATTTCAACTGACATTCTAGTGATGTTGTCTTCTTTTCTCTAGCACTTCATTTCACATTCTGACATTCTAGTGATGCCAGCATCTTTTCTTGATTCACTGTTATTTGTTTAGTTCTCTTCATGAGCTACAAATTTGTGACTCTGTCATTCAGATAAAATGTAAAAAATATATGGCCATCCTCACAAAAGATACATAAAATGCTTAACTGAGGCACAGCCCAGAGTTCAATTCTGAAAAATCATCATATTTTAATCATGTAAAAGAAAAAGAAACATAAATAAAGTATTTTATATAATGTAATGAGATTACCTTTCATTGCTGCAAAAGCCAGCAAATGAAGAGACGAAGCCAGATTTGCTAAGGTTCTAATTCCAGCCTGAACAACAGTCATGTTTTTAAGGTGTAATGTCAAAGCCAAAGTGACCAGGTCAATGCTGGATTCCCTTAACGGGGGCTGCAGACAGAAATGTGGATGCCTGGTACTTCAAATGATATTCAGGTAAATTGTATACTTAAAACAATTAGGTACTTTTATGAAATAAATATAAAATTAGAAATATTTTTAAAAAAAACTATCATTACGAACTTTAATGACCACTGCTGGTGTCCAGCACACACAAAAACATGCCACGTACCAGGTAATTGCTGCAGGTCTTTGATGTAACAGGCGCATCACATTTTGTAGGACTGAGTGTACGGAGGATTGCGTGACCTGTCTTTCCCTCACTTAGCCAGACGATGAATACAGACATGGAACCCTCATCAGACCACGCTCATGACATATCAGTGTGACTCCCTATCAACTATGATAACACACACACTGTAGTGTCTTTAGAGTTAAGAAATTAAATACCGCTTTCACTGAATGCCTGGATTCAAGGATCAAATCTGGCATACTGTGACATCTCCACTAGTATTCTAATCTTCTTCTTCAGAGAATACTAAACTTAAATCTCAATTACCACAATTCATGGACGAAAGCATCACAAACAGCACATATTCCGTAGCTCAGCGATGACCCCCAAGAGTCTCTGAGAATAATGCACTTGTGAACCGAAAGACGTAGCCCGGAATCGAACCGACAACTTTCAGAGCGTGAGGCAGATAGCTTACCCACTTCACCACAGAGATGTGTTTTTTTGTGAGATTAATTTTGTTAATTCAGGAATAACCACGCCCACTATTTATAGTCGTCTGCGATATACATCAGAAAGGGTACGAATATTAAATTAAACAATTAAAGGTGACGGTGATTCTGATGTTAGCAACTTTATAAATGCGTCTGATAGTGTTGAGTTCAGTAATGTTGCTGTCAATATAGACTACCAAGTGTTACAGTCAGGCTAAAAGGGTTATGATTGTTCAGGTCACACTTGTGATCCAAAGTTGGCTTTGCAGTCTATCATAAACAAGCTGAGCAGTATTGTACCATTTTATCTCTCATCTCATCATGTTACTCTTGTACCTTGCGGTGTCAAGGTGAAGCATAAACAGCGGGAGAGTGTCCATTTATGGGCTTCATGTATAAAAATTCCCATGGACTCTGCTATTCCCTCTGTCCATCGTTTACGTGGTTGGCCTCCTCTTCCGCTTTATTTGGTCTGTACATCATTGCTTGTTGTGGTATACTGTTAGTTGGTAATCTAGTTGCATGGCCAAACCATTTAACTTGCTGCCTTCTGATAAAATTTAGCACTGCTATAACTGCCACTCTAGTATTGATTTCTTCATTTCTCTCTTCTTGATACATCTAGTATTCTTCTCAGAAATCTAATTTCTGTTGTTGAGATTTTTCTTTTCTTTTTTTCAGCATTGTCTTCTTCTTCTTCAGCGTTCCGAGCCATTGAGGTTCTTTGTTGCAGATACAATCCGTCTCCATTCGTCTCTCTGGTGGACCTTCTCTTGCCAGTCGTTGATTCCAAGTGCTTGTAGGTCTGTATATGTATTATCTCTCCACTGCCTTCTTGGTCTACCTGGGGTCTACGGTCATTTATTTCCTGAGAGTAAGCGAGTTTTGTTTCCCTATTATCTTCCATTCTTTCTATATGCCCCAGCCATTGTAGTCTATTAGCCTTCATGATACCAGTGATTAGCGGGGACTTAAACAGATCATAAATGTCTTTGTTACTTCTTCTTTTCCACTCACCACTTTGTGTATCCCTAATGGGTCCAAAGATGCGTCTTAAAATGTTGTTCTCAAAGGTTTGTAACAAGGCTTTGTCTCCTTTCGTTGTACTCCAGGTTTCAGAGCCATACAGCACAACTGGTCTGATCAGTGTTTTGTATATTGTGATTTTGGTGTTACGAGATAGCGCATTTGATTTTAGTAGATGTTGTAGTGCATAGTATATCTTATTTCCAGAGTTGATTCTAGTTTGTATTTCTTCCCTTTTGATGTTGGAGCAGTTGAAGATTGTACCCAGGTATTTGTATGTTTCCGTTCTTTTAATGGTCATATTATCTATTTGTATATGGCCAGAGTTTTTAGCCATTCCGTCTCTTGAAATTACCATATATTCTGTCTTATCTTGGTTGATAACCAGCCCCATCTGTTGGGCTTTTTCCTTTAAGTGAGTCAATATTTCCAATGTCTTTTGTTCACTTTGCCCTATAATATCTATATCATCTGCATAACCAACCATGTTCCTCCAATATCACATTCCTCCTTTACCTTCCTTACAACTTTCTCTAGAGCCAGATTTAAGAGTAGCGGCAATAGTGCATCACCCTGTTTCAAGCCAGATGTTATTTGGAAAGGGTCTGATTTCCTGCCTTTATATGTTACTATAGAGGTATTTCAGTATTGTACATAATCATAAAAAAACGTAAATATTAAATAGCGTGTTTCTGTATATATTAGTTTGTCTTCAATTGGTGTATGCTGGAAGAAAGTTTCTCAGGTTAAGAAATTAAGGCCACTGAGGCAAGCACTCACCATTACAGCATAATATAATAAGGTTTGTTTCAAAACCCAGAGCCTTACAGAGGATCAAACACACAACCTGTGATGTATGAGGTAATATTCTGATCTATTATCCCCCAACTTCTTACAAGTGCATTTAGTTATTTGGTTGCATGTCCTTTACAGGATGTTGCAATCAACCCCAGCATTTGTTATCTATTGGGCATTTACTAGGCAAATATTAGTTCAGAAGCTTGCCAATGTTTTCTGAATGGCCAATTCCTCATACTGTCAAAATCAACACAGTGTCTGTTTCCAAATCTCTATGGCTAATTTCAAACCCTTCACTCTGTATATCAGGGAAGTGTGAAACACAGTTTCACCATCCCCTAAGTCACAGCCCCCATTTATGTAATCATTTCACCATTCCCTAAGCCACAGCACCGGTTAATGTAACATTAACATAATCATTTCACTGTCCCCTAAACCACAGCATTGATTTATGTAACATTTATTTAATAATTTCACGATCCCCTAAGCCACAGTGCCGGTTTATGTAACATTTATGTAATCATTTCACCAACCCCTATGCCACAGTGCCGGTTTATGTAACATTTATGTAATAATTTCACTGTCCCCTAAGCCACAGTGCCAGTTTATGTAACATTTATGTAATCATTTCACCATCCACTAACCCACAGCACCGGTTTATGTAACATTTATGTAATCATTTCACCATCTCATAAGCCACAGCGCCGGTTTATGTAACATTTATGTGATTGTTTCATTGTCCTCTACGCCTCAGCACTGGTTTATGCAACATTTATGTAATTGTTCCACTTTCCCAAAAGCTACAGAGCCGGTTTATGTAACATTTATGTAGTAATTTCACTATCCCCTAAGCCACAGCACTGGTTTATGTAACATTTCACTATTCCCCTAAGCCAATGCGCTGGTTTATGTAATAATTTCACCAGCCCCTAATCACAGCACTGGGTTATGTAACATTTATGTAATCATTTCACAATCCCCTAAGCCACAGAACCGGTTTATGTAACATTTATGCAAGGATTTCACTGTCCCCTAAGACGTGCCAGTTTATGTAATATTTATGTAATCATTTCACTGTTCCCTAAGCCACAGCGCTGGTTTATGTAACAATTATGCAATAATTTCACCATCCCCTAAGCCACAGCACCGGTTTATGTAACAATTATGCAATCATTTCACCATCCCCTAAGCCATAGTGCCGGTTTATGTAACATTTATGTAATCATTTCACCATCCACTAAACCACAGCACTGGCTTATGTAACATTTATGTAATTGTTTCACGATCCCCTAAGCCACAGTGCTAGTTTATGTAACATTTGTAACATTAACAACAATATAGATCCAGTTAGAGCTGCCTTAGTGCAGTGACTAGTATGTTTGCCTGCCGGCCCAGTAGACACGAGTTCAAATCACCATTGGGAGGTCGGCATGGCAGAGAGGTTTAATACAGTTAAACTTTCTCTTCTGAATGTGGCGTAGAGGGTTCATACCACACACAAGTCATTTGGGCTTAAATATTGACTTCTCAGCCTTGACTTGGGGACATAAATTACAATTACATCAGAAGTCAGCGAAGGTTAAACCTGACCTTCATTAGGTATCAGTTCTCCAAAATACATCCCTGTGCAGACATTACTCTCACAATTATAAAACAACTGATCACCTTCTCATTGACTGTCCTTCACTTTCACATGCCAGGAAAAAGCTATTACAGCCATCTTAAACAGTTATTAATTCACTCTATGGATATCTGGAACAATTACAGAAGACCTGTGCCCTGGTAACAATGGCATGGTGCTGCCAAGAGTAGACAACTTGTGGTAATTCACTAGTTAAGCCATTAACTATGTGTTTTTATTTTTGGCATGTTTGTGTATTTTTACAGGAAATTATATGAAAATGTACTAATCAAAACATTCATCATCATCATAATGTGCCCTGCCAACTAGCATAAGGAGAAGAACCAATTCCTCTTCTTCAGTTAGATAATATTTTGGCGTAAGCTTTTTTCCCCCCATCATTTCCATTTTCTTTATATTCCAGAAGAGTCCTTCTGTTTCCAGTATCCATAACTACATTAGCAGTGGTTCGAATTGCAAAAGTGACTTATGAGAGTATGGAGCCGGTCGCTCAGAAAGTCGTGACGTGCTCATGAGCGTAATCTAGCCTAGGAATCAACATACAGCTGAAAGATGCTGGTGTTGACCGCAATATCCTGAAACAGGATGGAAACGCGGAAAGAAAAGAACGATAACTACATGGTTGAGCAGTTGCAGATCTCCTGGAGTTTCAACCATTAATACTGTATCATTTGCATAGTGTTGGCTGTTTATATTATAATCTTCAACTCGTATTCCTGGCTTCGCTTTGATTTATTTCATTAGTTTGCTATTTAGAGAACATATCTGGTGACACAACACATACTTCTTTAACCCCTTATTCTGTCAATAATTGCTCTCTTTAGTTTCCCTTTTAATTGCTGCTGCTTGTTTTCAATAAGAATCTTTATTTTTTATTATTCTGAGATTTTATCCATCAATTTTAATATCTTCAACAATGTGATCATTTCATTATGTTTTACTCTATAACATATGTAACTGGTGTTTACCTTCTCCAACACAGAAGGTAAGAAAGTTGCCAGCTTGGCTAGAATGTCCAGACAGTTGTTCTGAATGTTCTCATCATCTTTGTATGCTGCCATACTTCCGAGCACTGCCGCCGGTGTGTTGCTGACGACCATAGTGGCCACATTACCTGGGATATGACTCAACGCTCTCAACAGTTGCAAACACAGAAGAACTAAGTACCGAGGATCCTGTTCACATAACATTTTAACAATAACATGAAAATTGGAAGTACATTTAAATCTGGCATGGTGTATATTTCAAGTACATTGTGTGTTTGTAATAGTAAATGTAGTCTGATAGCAGATAGTGTTGTTGGAGTGTGGAGTGCTAGGATTTCACAAATTCTGTGCCACTGCATTATGAGGTGGAGTGGCCGATTCCCTTATTCATCACCTTTCCCTCCCAGTCATCCAGTGGCTTGACCTGTGCAGAACTTTCCCTCCTTATCATCATCACCATGTGCCATGCTGGTAAGCATGCACATTCATGATTCGCCATTTCACTTGATCAACAGAGTCGTGGATTAGCTCTGTGTTTTTGTCCCGACCATGTCCTATGGCCAAGCCATCCAGATATTTACTTCTCTACCTTCCCCTTGTTCTTTTCCCCTCAATCTTGCCAGTTGTCACCAAGTTCTCTAGTTTATGTCTTCTCATAACGAGCCCAAAAACATGTGACTGTCTACGTCTAATTTCTCTAATCAGTTTACGATTTTCATTTACCTCTTGTAGGACTTGCTCATAGGTTCTTCTGTCTGTTCAAGGTATTCTTTGCATTTTCCTCAGAAACCAAATTTCCACCGCCATTAGATGTTTTTCATCTTGTCTGCTCATCTCTCCATAACAGTCTTTAAAAATGTTCCTCTATCATAAGCCAGATGTTCTGCTCCTGTTACTGTCACATGTAAATTATCTATCACATCTTAAGTCTATCTGCACTGTAGTCATCCTCTTCTCTGCTTTCCTGTTACATCTCCCTCTACAATTATCTTTTCCAGACATTCACATCTTTTTTTACATGCAGATAAATATTTAAGTTCCCTCAATTTTATTTGTCTTCATAACTAATCTTCTTCCACACCGAGTTATTGTCCGACAGATCAATTATTTTCTCTTTTCTGTCCAATGAATTTACAATCATTCCCAGACCCATATTTATAAGGCTGTGTTTATGTCAGAACTGTCCTGGTCAGAAAAAACAATTCTGCCATTGCTGGAGATAAAACCCAGACTAATGTTTTGGTAAACAAGTGCACTAACTACTATATTCAGGATCCTCGCTGGTGCTATGGAGATTGTGCACTGAGCTGAGATTCTTCGGACTCAGGCTTGAGTTAGGAGTAGAACGGAGCACTTATGGGTTACACCTGTGTGCAGTGATGTTGATCCGTGGACTAAACTAAACTAAACTAACTATTATATACAAGTTATTTGAAAATTTAAATGCCATAACAGGACTGAATAAATAATTATTTAATAAACTATAAACAATGAAGACAACACAAAAGACATTCTCAGCAAACTAAAATTATGATGATAATAACAACTGAGTTATGAGTGTATAGTGTGCTACGAAACATCAAATGAGTACAATTAAAATGTAAAATCTATCATTAAAATGTAATTATAATATACAGATGACAGAGTGAAAATTAACCTTTTTCTGATGTTGGAAGTAAATTAGCTTATATAAACAAATGAACATTGCCCATGCTCTAAATAACAGAAATACTGTCTGGTTCTGTTTTCAACAGCATTTAGTAGCATCAAATTGGGCAGCTGGATGGTATTAGTAGTGGGTAAGTTGTCTGAGATTCAAATAAGAGCATACCACATGTTGAGGTGCTAGAACGCTTGTTAAAATCAAAGAAAATGAGAAGTGTAATTGATTAGCTTTACAATAACACAATCAAAAGTTATAGAATGAACACTGCAGCTTGAAAGCCTCTGTCAGCACAAAAATAACAGACTGAAGGACATCAAAAGTAACTTTGTCATTATTTTAAAATGTAGTTCTATCAGTGTATGTCTGTCTGTGTGCTGAAGAAAGCTTTCTATACGCAGTGTTAATTCTGCTACTTATGATTGTGTTCTTGTAAATCTAACCAGTTCAACTACACTTGTTGTTTTCATAGAGTGACTCAACATATTTTCATCTACAGTACAGTTATCTCGGAACAGCCATAACATCTGATGGGAGATGCCTTGAAGAGATTAGAACAAGAATTGCCATTGCGAAGGTAGCCTTTTGCAAGATGAAAAACATACTTACCAATAAAAAGATATCAATTGAAATGAGAAAAAGAGTGTTTAAGTGCTACATAGAACCTGTACTTTTGTATGGATGTGAAGCGCGGAGAATGAGTAGTCAAGCTGAAAAACATCTGATGGCTGTGGGAATGTGGTTTCTGAGGAAAATGCAAAGAATACCATGGACAGACAGAAAAACCAATGAACAAGTCCTTCAAGAAACAAATGAAGATCGTAAACTGATTAGAGTCATTAGACGTAGACAGTCAACATTTTTTGGGCATGTTATGAGAAGAAATGACTTGGAGAACTTGACAACTGGCAAGATCGAAGAGAAGAGACCAAGGGGTAGACCGAGAAGTAAATACACGGATGGCTTGGCCAAATGGCATGATCGAAACAGAAACACAGAGCTGATCCACGACTCTGGTGATCGAGTGAGATGGCAAAGCATGACCGTTCACGCTTATCGGCATGGCACATGATGGATGGACTGCAGTTCTATTTCTACAGGCCTTGCATCCATGTTTTACCTATGACTTCTGCTTAAACCTAAGAATGACCCTACACAGCTCAACAGGTATCCATGTCAAATTTCTTGAGACTATTTTTCAAATGAGAGATGGTAACCCATCTGGAGATCAGAGATGGTCCTTAATAATTTAGGTGGCTACAGACCAGGTATACCCAATATACCTTCAGGCATGGAAAAGGGTCCTTTACTTTTGTTCTGTCTGTGATTATCACCTGGAAATACTCACACCATCTCAGTCACCGAGAAGACAGATTAGAATGCATCCTAAATGAAGGCATGAGAAGTGTCCTGAGATGTATTAGGGTTTCTTCTGACAATGAGGTACAAGTGTGGGCTTCTCTCAAATGGGTCCAGATGTGTCCTGAGGCACAGACTACATGTAGATGACGAATTAAAATGATAAACATTTTCCTACAGAAAAAAATATTTGACATCAAAGGTATTTAAATTAAAAATGATTAGCACAGGCTAAGAAAACAGTTGAACAGATTCTCAGTAATGAAGTATATCCACATGTTTCATGTTAAACAGATTCTCAGTAATGAAGTATATCCACATGTGTCATGTTGAACAGATTCTCAGTAATGAAGTATATCCACATGTGTCATGTTGAACAGATTCTCAGTAATGAAGTATATCCACATGTTTCATGTTAAACAGATTCTCAGTAATGAAGTATATCCACATGTGTCATGTTAAACAGATTCTCAGTAATGAAGTATATCCACATGTGTCATGTTAAACAGATTCTCAGTAATGAAGTATATCCACATGTGTCATGTTAAACAGTTTCTCAGTAATGAAGTATATCCACATGTGTCATGTTAAACAGTTTCTCAGTAATGAAGTATATCCACATGTTTCATGTTAAACAGATTCTCAGTAATGAAGTATATCCACATGTTTCATGTTAAACAGATTCTCAGTAATGAAGTATATCCACATGTGTCATGTTAAACAGATTCTCAGTAATGAAGTATATCCACATGTGTCATGTTAAACAGATTCTCAGTAATGAAGTATATCCACATGTGTCATGTTAAACAGTTTCTCAGTAATGAAGTATATCCACATGTGTCATGTTAAACAGTTTCTCAGTAATGAAGTATATCCACATGTGTCATGTTAAACAGATTCTCAGTAATGAAGTATATCCGCATGTTTCATGTTAAACAGATTCTCAGTAATGAAGTATATCCGCATGTTTCATGTTAAACAGATTCTCAGTCACAAAGTATATCCACATGTGTCATGTTAAACAGATTCTCAGTCACGAAGTATATCCACATGTGTCATGTTAAACAGATTCTCAGTAATGAAGTATATCCACATGTGTCATGTTAAACAGATTCTCAGTAATGAAGTATATCCACATGTGTCATGTTAAACAGTTTCTCAGTAATGAAGTATATCCACATGTGTCACGTTAAACAGTTTCTCAGTAATGAAGTATATCCACATGTGTCATGTTAAACAGATTCTCAGTAATGAAGTATATCCACATGTTTCATGTTAAACAGATTCTCAGTAATGAAGTATATCCACATGTTTCATGTTAAACAGATTCTCAGTAATGAAGTATATCCACATGTTTCATGTTAAACAGATTCTCAGTAATGAAGTATATCCACATGTTTCATGTTAAACAGATTCTCAGTAATGAAGTATATCCACATGTTTCATGTTAAACAGATTCTCAGTAATGAAGTATATCCACATGTTTCATGTTAAACAGATTCTCAGTAATGAAGTATATCCACATGTTTCATGTTAAACAGATTCTCAGTAATGAAGTATATCCCCATGTTTCATGTTAAACAGATTCTCAGTAATGAAGTATATCCACATGTTTCATGTTAAACAGATTCTCAGTAATGAAGTATATCCACATGTTTCATGTTAAACAGATTCTCAGTAATGAAGTATATCCACATGTGTCATGACCAGATTCTCAGTAATGAGGTATATCCACATGTGTCATGAACAGATTCTCAGTAATGAGGTATATCCACATGTGTCATGAACAGATTCTCAGTAATGAGGTATATCCACATGTGTCATGAACAGATTCTCAGTAATGAGGTATATCCACATGTGTCATGACCAGATTCTCAGTCATGAAGTATATCCACATGTGTCATGAACAGATTCTCAGTAATGAGGTATATCCACATGTGTCATGAACAGATTCTCAGTAATGAGGTATATCCACATGTGTCATGTTAAACAGATTCTCAGTAATGAAGTATATCCACATTTTTCATGTTAAACAGATTCTCAGTAATGAAGTATATCCACATGTGTCATGTTGAACAGATTCTCAGTAATGAAGTATATCCACATGTTTCATGTTAAACAGATTCTCAGTAATGAAGTATATCCACATGTTTCATGTTAAACAGATTCTCAGTAATGAAGTATATCCACATGTTTCATGTTAAACAGATTCTCAGTAATGAAGTATATCCACATGTGTCATGTTGAACAGATTCTCAGTAATGAAGTATATCCACATGTGTCATGTTGAACAGATTCTCAGTAATGAAGTATATCCACATGTTTCATGTTAAACAGATTCTCAGTAATGAAGTATATCCACATGTTTCATGTTAAACAGATTCTCAGTAATGAAGTATATCCACATGTTTCATGTTAAACAGATTCTCAGTAATGAAGTATATCCACATGTGTCATGTTAAACAGTTTCTCAGTCACGAAGTATATCCACATGTGTCATGAACAGATTCATGTGAGCCAGGAAAACATTTCATTGGTGAGAAGGCAATGATGTCATGATTTACACTGGCAGCAACATAAGAAGTCAGAATGTTGATTCCCCACTACGTTTGATAATCACCTATCTTTTGTTTGAACTAAGTGTTGTTCACCAACATGATTTTTTTCTTTTTCTATTCATTCATCTGCAATCAGCCCATATCTGAAATTATGTTTCCTGCATGAACTGCACTGTCTTCTGCAGACTCCACATGTTTCCATAGAGTTTACCATCTAGTTTTGTTTTATCCTCACATATAATAGACGTATCAGCTGTAATTGGTACAGTGTTGCAGCATGTCTTCTGCAGTTTGAGGTACTTGCCCATATGTACATACGTACACACTGCCCATATGTACACACTGACGTAGAAGCTATCTTTAGCATTGTGCACATGTGGCTGCTCAGTCTGTTTTGTCAGTTCGATGTATAATGATAGTGATTCGTCCAGCCCTGTCCAATTTATAACAATCATCTGATGGTTTAACGGTCAATTTTCTGATTGTTTTTAATCAGATTTTTCTTATGGCAACTTGCTACTGGAATGTTTTATTTTTGTGTCCCAGGGATTTCTTTGGCCACTTGTCTGCCCTCTAATATCCCATTAAACTGCCATGAGATGGGACCCACTGCAGAATAGTTCTATGTTGTTAATCATCATGTCATACTTTATTTACTAAACAATGCTACGACTTATGGTTTCAGATCATACCAAAAATTGCTGTAAAATTTCCACAAGCAAGCCAGTAACTTTTGCATGGTGGGTGTTATCTTGACTCTCCTTCTCTTCATCAATAACATCAGATATGACCTCTGACAGGAAGTTGCGCAGGATGTCCCTTCTGTGATGAGCCACTTCCTGAGATTTATTTGAAACAAAGATGTGAATTATGCAAGCATTCAAGAAATAAGAATAAAAACATTCAAACATTTTTATCTTGATACATGTCGGGCATACTGACATATACTGAAAGAAACTGAACACCTAAGGAGTTGCACAAAGTGCAGTGACATCTTTCTTTGTAACAACATGCTTATGTCATAAAAATGGACACTCTGAGAGAAAATAATCATAAATAAATTGTCCTGAGGCATGTTTCATGCTATCGGTTAGTGATGTGACAGTGCTATCACATTTTGTAAGCCTGAGAACAAGGAGAAACAGGAGGCCAATCTTTCCCTCAATTTGGCAAGTGATGAGCTCAGGCATTGAGCCCTAGTCTGACCATGCTCATGACATTACTAGCGCAGTTCCCTATCAACTCTGCTAGCACGCACAAACTTATCACATAAGCAAAATAAAAATAAAAATAAAATGCTCAGCTAGCATGCTCAATTCCAACAAAAATAACAAACCACACAATTAAACCTTTATGGAAATGGGGATGTTGACAGGAGCGTAAACTCTTTTTACAAGGCATTCACAATAAAGGTACCCAATCTCCGTCACATTAACCATTCTTTGTCCCTGATGACTAATTTTAATGCAAAATATTTCTGTCTAGGGAGCCGAAGTAGTGCAGTGGTTAACATGCTCGTGTACCAGCCTGGTGGCCAGGTGTTTGAATCCCCTTTAAGGCAGGGACATTAAAAAAATTAACCTGGGTTGCCAGGTTGACCCTGCATACAGTGAGTACCAGGAAATATTCTGGAAGGTAAAGCTCATTGGCATGATAATGACCATATTGAGTGTCGACTGGTCTATACAAAATATTGAGCTCGCTCCAAAGGGTCGTTTACTTTACTGTATGCTCCTGTTGTATCTTTCACCGTTAATATTTTAGGCAGTTATTACTTCAATTCCTTAGATTCAAACATCAAATTTTAAAATATCAAATCAATCCAAAAACAAATTGATAGTCGTGGGGAGTAAAATGATGGAAGAACCAACACCAAGTGTAGTCAAAACATGCTAGTGTTTCAAGGAAGAAGAGGTTCACAAGGTTGTACTCATGTCTTTCCCATGTAGTAATAAATATTCTTTTGTAGGCGGGCTTTCTATTTTTGAAATATGGTTGGGACAATGAGCTGTTACGTGCACCTTTTTTTTTTATTATCAACAGTTGATAGATTTTTAATGTGTGCAACATGCACTCGTAAGTCTCCTATTTTTTTGCTTTTATCTGGACAAGGTTACACATCTGATTCACTACCCAGGTATCAGGCAGTTGTGGTTGGTTGTGGGTCTTCTGGAAGAGGGAGTTTTTAACTAGCTTCCATTCACTGGCATTCAGGCTAACAGAGTCATAACAAGGGCCTACATCTATATGAATGAGGGTGGTGTAGAGACCCATCTCCTGACCCTGTACCGAGGCATCCTGACCCTGTATCGAGGCACCATCTCCTGACCCTGTACCGAGGCACCATCTCCACGGGGGCCTGTGTTGCAGAGTCCTGTCTCCCCTTTCCCTGCTCAGAAATCAGCGGGGTGTGCAAGACCAGTACTGGAACTTCACGTCTGCAGAGAGGTACATTAGGATGTAACCAGGTCGTGATTTAGCACAGGACACAGGGACTGGCTGGGATTAGGCCTGGGTTGGTGATGTTTCTACCACAAGGTTTAGGTATTTCATTGTCAACAGACTCCAACAGTCACTCTTATCTTAGTCAGTTAAGGCACTACCTGCTTTTTTCTAGCGCCGAATGTTGGACAGTGCTCGCCAAAACCAACACCCCACATTGTACCAAAGGCTTAGGGCGGAGGACCGCAATTAGAAAAGTACAAGCCATTATCCTGGTGCGAGGAAATGCAACCAAAGAACTAAATGTCATGACAGGACAGACCAGCCTCTAAGCCAACTGGTCTAGGATTTAAGCTCCAACAGATGGGCAGTTAGAGCATTGCTTTGCTGTCCAGCAGTTTCTGCAGCTTGTCTTGTTCCATATGTATTAGTGTTACCTTTTCTCTGGAGTAAACAACTAGGCAAGCCAAGAGAGGGATTATACTGCATGATCTCTACAATTCAGCTCAGGCTTTGTGCTATGGAAACGTTATTATGCCTTTTATTTGAAGCAAAATAACTATCATCTGTCATGATGGCCAGGTGCCAGTACAGTACAGACTGCAACCTAATGAACAGGTTTTTGGTATTTCGCTGTCAAAAACTCCAACCCAAGCCCAGAGGGACATGGGATCAGGAGGAAGTGTGATATTTTTGGGTTTTTACAAAAATGGTATCATTCTTTGAATATGAACCTGATACCTTTTGAGTTAGAGGCCTATCTCATACCTCCAAACAACTTATTTCCCACAGTAACAAATGTCTAGGATAGAATAAGATAATTATTTTATTGAAGGGAGGGGGACTAAGATAATTATTTTATTGAAGGGAGGGGGACTGTACACAGAATTAAAATAGATACATTTCCGTTCAGTTCAATTGTCCATTAGCTATGGTCATGATGAATGGCGATGATAGCAGTTCAGATGGAAGCCCACCTGCATCATCTTGAATATGTTGTCAGTAAGTTCTGCAGACATGACAACATCTGTGTGCACAAGAATGTGCCTGGTGAGGTAGTTGGAAGCAAGGTTTGCCAGCTGGCAGAATATAAGATTACATAATATAAGAACATAATACAACAAATTGGGCACAACTCACTAAGTGCATACTAAATCAGATAATACCCAAACAAATACAATAAACTGAGACATGCATAACTGTACAGTATACTTTCATGCTTGTGCATTTGCACAATTACAATAGGTTAATATATACACATCTTGCCGCATAAAAGAATACATACAACAACATGGGCATCACCAGACCACAACGCAGAAAATCACATTGGTCATATCTGTATTAAACAGAAATTTACAACATTTCTAAATGACATAACAGTTTTTAGAGGTGCAGTTGTGCACTAAGATCACATCTGATGATAAGTAAAATTAAGCTGCAACTAAAGAGATTCATTACATATCTTATAAAAAAGGAGATTAAAAGCAACATTGGATATCTCAGAAATGAAGTAACTAAGAAACAATTCATGGCAAGTCTCAAATACGTACTAGGTCATGCAACACTTAGTAGATGAGGTAAGCATGGAAGACTGATGGCAGTGGGTTAAGATCATTTGGAGCAACTTATGTATGCAAGTCCTTGAAAAAAAAATGGAACAAAAACATACAGCATGGATAATGCCTAAAACCTTTAATAGATGAAAAGACAAATCAAAAAACAAATTTAAACAGTAGCAAAATTAGAGCAGCTAAAGTCAGAGCCCATGAATAATACACAACAGCTAATAAAGTTAGAATGCAGATAAGAGCGCACAAAAGACAATATTTAAATAGCCTAGCAGGAGAGGCAAAAATAGCAACAGCAAATAGAAACATCAGAAATCTTTACAGCACCACAATGAAAATAGTAGACAAATATAATATAATCAGAAACAGTAATGGAAACGTTCTCACCAATATTAAAGATCAATTGAACAGAAGGGTTGAATACTCTGAGGAACTTCTGAATAGACCAGTCCCAATAAGACCATCCAGATATCCAGAAATGGAGCTGGATATCAAATGTCAGAAATTAGATAAACTACCAAACTTCTTAAGGATGGGAAAGTTGCTGAATCAAATGATATCCCAGCAGAAGCTACTAAGTCAATATAATACCTCAAGTAAATTACTGCACAAACTATTTAGCAGTTTGGGAGACTGAAGAAATATCAGGAGACTGGAGAGAAGGTATCTGATGAAGCTGCTAAAGAAAGGGGATCTGCAGGAGATAGAGGATTATAGAGGAATGTTATTGTCAGTTCCTGGGAAAATATTAAGCAGGATCATTCTGGAGAGATAAAAGAGATGCCACTGACAAACAACTAAAGGGTGTACAGTCAGGCTTCTGACCAAATAGATCCTGCACTGACCACATAGCCATACTACACAGAAAACAGAGCAAAGCATCCAACTGAACTCACCACTTTATATTACATTTGTGGACTATGAAGAGGTCTATGACAGCATTGATAAGCAATCCCTTTGGAAATTTATGAGGCACTCCTGGATGGCACAGAAATTCATGAACTTAATAAAGACAACATGTGAAGATATGCATTCTTCATGAGGGAAAACCAACAGATACATTCAAAATTAGAAGTACAAAGGGAAGCCTTTTGTCACCCACAGACTGGATTATGATCCAAAAATAAATGCCACCAGAAATGGAATTTAATGGACTCTGACAAAGCAGCTTGATGATGTGGACGTCATGGTGACACTGACCTTCTGTTCCACACATGAAATCAGATGCAAGGTAATTTAAATATACATGATGGGAGGTCATAATAATTAGGTCTAAAATTCATGGGATAAAGACAAAGATAATGAGATTAAACCAAGTAAATATTAGCCCAATCTCCCTTGGTGAAGCTTGACTTCAAGAAGTGGAATATTCATCTATTTAGATAATAATATAGACAATTATGGGGGAACAGATAGATATTTAAAAAAAAATAAGAATACAAAAAGAAATAGGAGCTTTCACAGCATTAGAAAATTTGGGGAAGTCAAAAGAAATTAAAGCTAGTACTAAACTTACAATATTTAATCTTCTTCTTCGTTCATCCGGAGTTTTTTTCCGGACGTGATTGCGTTGTGCCTGTTTACAGCAGAGCTGCGTTCGTGCGCCGTTAGGCCGACACATCCGACTTCTGCGGGCATTTGTTGACCGGGTTAACCTTCCGGCAATATTTAATCTAATGTCATCTTGTACCTTGTGGTGTCGAGGTGAAGCATAAACAATGGGAGAGTGCCCGTTTATGGGCTTCATGTATTGAGACATCCATTCATTCATTCAGTGGCATGTCTTTTGCAGAACCTCGCTCCCTTAACAACTTTCCGGAAAATTTCTCGATCACAAGCAAGATGTCCTGTGTCTGATACATAAACAATGGGAGAGTATTCGTTTATGGGCTTAATGTATTGAGATATCCATTCATTCATTCAGTGGCATGCCCTTTGCAGAACCTCACTCCCATAACAACCTACCGGAAAACTTCTCGATCAAAAGCAAGATGTCCCGTGTCAGATATACCCATCTGGAGATCATCCGCCACATCCTGCACCCCATCTTCTCTATGGCCTTCCTCTTCCTCTCTTCCCAGGCATATACACCTCCATTATTGTTCTCTCCAAACTTTCATGATGTTTAAAGTGACCAAAAAATTTCAATTTTCTTTGTTTTATTGTCCTTAATAGGCAACCCTCTTCAATATTTAGCTCTTGAAGTATGGATGCACTTGTTCTTTTCTTTACCCAAGATATTCTTAGAACCTGTCCATAACATTTGTACTTGAAGGCATTTATGCGCTGTTCAGCTTGTTTAGTAAGTGTCCAGGTCTCACAGGCGTGTGTTACAATGGGAAAGATGCATGCTCTTAAAAATCAAATTTTTGTAGTTCTCTTTCTTCTTCTTCGTTCATCCGGAGTTATTTTTTCGGACGTGATTGCGTTGTGCCTGTTTACAGCAGAGCTGCGTTCTTGCGTTTTTAGGCCGACACATCCGACTTCTGCGGGCATTTGTTGACCGGGTTAACCTTCCCAGATTTTTGTAGTTCTATCTGTCCCACTCCGTAATTTATTCAGTTGTTTTAGTCTCTGAAGAGCAATTGATAGTCGCCGTTTAATTTCTTTCATTGTGTCACCATTGTTGGTAATCAATGACCCCAAGATATTCAAAATTGTCCACGACCTCCAATCTTTCCTTATTAACATATATTTCTTTCTCCATAGTAGTTTTATCTGTATGCATTATCTTTGTTGTCCATGGACTCTGTTATTACCCCTGCCCATCGTTTACATGATCAGCTTCTTCTTTTGCTTCTGTACATCATTGCTTGTTGTGGCATACTGATAGTTGGTAACCTAGTTATATGGGCAAACTATTTACCTTGCTATTATCTTATGAAATCTAGTGCTGCTATAACTCCAACTTTAGTCCTCATTTCTTCATTTCTGGCTTTCTTCTTCTCAGGAACACATTTTTTCTCTTCTCTTTTTCTGTCACTGTCCAGGTTTGGCACTGGTAGCACAGAGTTAGTAGGAAGATTGTGTTTTAGAGTGCTCTTTTTAATACCTATTGATACGTGTTTGTTCTTTAGTATTGGTTCCATTTGTCCAATGAGTTGGTTTGCCTTATTGCATCTATTTTCAATCTTGTCTTCTGATTTGCCATTTGATATTATACTTCCTAAGTACTTGAAGCTCTTTACTTGTTTCAGGGGGTGTTCTCTTAGATGAATCTTTGATGTTTTTTCTTCTTTGATTATAATCATTACTTCTATTTTACTGAAGCTAATTTTCATGTTATGTTTCTTACACACTTCTTTTAGACTATTTATGTGGACTTGTAATTCTGCTTCTGATTTTACTATTAAGGCTTTATTGTCTGTAAATAAGAGTTCTTTAATGGTATAATTTGCCATTGGTTCTTCTTCTGTTTTCTGTTCATCATGCGGTGTTGTTACATTCTCTGTTTGGCTGGTTTCTTCACATATGCTGCCTATATAGGTTATGAACAAGAGGGGGGACAGGGCACAATCTTGTCATACTCTGGATCCTATGGTGAAGAGTTCTGAGTGTCCTCCGTTTGTTCTTACCGTGCATTCAACGTTGTTGAATATTGAATATTAACTTTAAATCAGTACTGCTGTATAGATCAGAGACATTGAGAATTCAAAACCTCTATTAGTGAATTTAAACAGAGAAGCTACAAATAATATATTGCACAGTTTCTTGCCTGGCATATTTCGCTGCTGAACATATACCAATGTGGGTGGAAAAAGAGTTAATCAATCTTCAGGAATCCCTGTGCAGTTGACAAGTCATAAAACAACGAAGAGGCCCTCACAGAACATTTGCTTATTATCAATCATAGAGGTAATAAAGAAAACGCATTTTGTATACTGTGGTGCTAGATAGGACACATTGAAAAAACTTGATAATAGTATAACTAGAAAAAGTATTATAGATAATAGGAACTTGATAATAGTATAACTAGAAAAAGTATTATAGATAATAGGAACTTGATAATAGTATAACTAGAAAAAGTATTATAGATAATAGGAACTTGATAATAGTATAACTAGAAAAAGTATTATAGATAATAGGAACTTGATAATAGTATAACTAGAAAAAGTATTATAGATAATAGGAACTTGATAATAGTATAACTAGAAAAAGTATTATAGATAATAGGAACTTGATAATAGCATAACTAGAAAAAGTATTATAGATAATAGGAACTTGATAATAGCATAACTAGAAAAAGTATTATAGATAATAGGAACTTGATAATAGCATAACTAGAAAAAGTATTATAGATAATAGGAACTTGATAATAGCATAACTAGAAAGTCTTTTATTCTGGTACCCCCTGGGCAAAAGAAATAGAGACCTAAATACACACTGGAAAGTGAATAAGAGATTAATAATTCTTAAGATTAACCTGATCTTTCATTTAAGAAGAAGGAAACCAATTATTACAGCCTCCATACTGAATGTACCTGGATTGGATCCTTTGCTTGCTGCAGCAACTCATGCTCAGAGTTAGGCAACTGGACTAGGCACCACTCTCTTAGAACATCACGACCACCACTCTCATTCTGACAGAAATTAATCACAAGATTACACTATAATAAATAGTCAAGCTTCATGCACAAAGAAAACAAATGTTGAGGCGTTAATACTGCAGGTGCTACTAGATTACTCATCAAAACAATAAGGGAAAGACAAATGAAATTAATAAGGGAAAAATCAACAGAAGTGATGGAAGAGAGAAATTAGCATGTAACAGAGAGAAGGTGAGAAGGGGGAAGAGAGAAGGGGAGGTGGGGGGGGGGGGGAGGTCTCTAAATTATATCTGTGTGTGATGGGTACATGCGTGCTTGTGTGGAAAAGATAGATAGATAGATAGATAGATAGATAGATAGATGGATGGATGGATGGACGGATGGATGGATATAGACAGACAGACAGATGGAAAGAGAAAGAGAGAGAGAATATAAATCAATTTTAAATTAATATAAAATAATTTTTTTTCGCATATCCTTTTACAGGACATTTCAGTCAACACCAGCATTTTTCAGCTGTTGTTGTCTTGGCAAGATTACACTCAGTAGTTTGCCATTACTTTCTGAGCAACCGTCTCACATCCCCGTAAGTAACCAACGTGGCGCGATCCACTGCCAAATCTCGCGCATTTATGTTACTCATATGGATATACAGGATTACAGAGAAAGTTGTAATCTCCTGAGCCAGGGAGACCGGCATAAAATAATTACTTAATGTAAAATTATTACTGAAAATTATATGAATGTAGCGAAAAACAGCAAACACTAAAAAGTCACAAGTAAATGTTACAAAACAGTTACTGAAAATCTTGTGGCCAGGAAAAGGTCTATGGTGACAAGAGATTGAATGTTTTTCTTCTAAGCACGCATTGTGGGCACCTTCCATATGGATAAGGGATCAGTACTGCAGACTATAGCGGTAGCCAGTTGCTAGCATGTTTGTCTGCAGACTATGGGCACTGCGGTAGCCAGTTGTTAGCATGATTGTCTGCTGATTTGATGATCAAGGCTCTGAATTCACACTGAGATGGCTTCTAAAAATTCACACGGATTTATAGATTAACCCAGCTTGAAATGGGTAACAGGAAATGTCTCATGATTTAAAGGCAGATGGTATGATACTGCCCATGTCATCCCTCGAGTGTCGTTTTGTCTACAGAAATATATGATGTTTATATGATCTGTGATGACACAACCATTGATGAATCAACATGACGTAAACTTGCTGGACTTGGGAATAAGGCTTCAAGCCAGAGTTAGCATATGCATGAGAGGATGAAATGGTCACTTATGGACATGCCAGAACAATAATCAGCACCCATGTATTCCGACATTTGCTGAGATAGGTTGAGCACCGATGTTTCAATAATGTATAATATATTATTTAAGTTTAAGAGTAACAGATGTCATCAAACAATACGTTCATCAAAAAGAATATAGTGCAAATGGATTTATTAGAAACAACATCTTATATTATAAAATACACGTTGTTCCAAGCAGCAGAAAACTTTTATTTATAAGATACAAAAATAATAAAATAAAACAAATATAAGATAGCTATATCCTAAAATATCAGGCAGAATTTTTAAAAAGAAAACTGTTCAAAGTTCTTACACAGTCGGTGACAGGCAGTACCATACTGACACGCTGAGGTTTAGGTGGTGGAGTTGGAAGAATAGGAACACCTGGAGTTGGAGGCAAGTGACGCCTCTGATGTTTGCCTGAAGTCCCCTCCAGTAACTCAAAGACTTTATCTCCAACTTCAATGTGACTGCCTGAAAGGGAAATAACTATCATCAAACTTGCATGTAATTATAGAATCTGGATTAATCCCCATATATATATATATATATATATATATATATATATATATATATATATATATATATATATATATATATATATATATATATATATATATATATATATATATATATATATAAGTCAAGAAACAAAATGATAATGCAGCATACATTTGTCACAATAACTACAATGTAACTAGACAGTAACTTCTATAACACTATTCTATTACTCTACTTTGTATCAATTTTTTCTCCCCCGATGTGTCTCCACCTTGCCGTGGTGGGGGAGCTTGCGCGTCCCATTGACCCCATGTGCTTTTTGATGGATGAAAACTACATATCGGACAGCTTATGGGATAGGGGCCAGACTAAGCGAGACACAACCTGCCGCTCTGCAGGTAGACTGAGGATAGCAGTCAAAAGTTTAAATCAGGTGCACGAAGGCAGAAGCTCTTGGTCCGGATACATACTCTAAGGCTCTCTGTCGAGGGTTGAGGCTGAACGCCTCTAAGCCATAAACCCTCGGATGTGAGAGCCGGGCCGATACCCACCTACTGAAAAATGGAGGTGAGATACTGAGCACGCCCAGTTCTGATACTTGTCCAAAGGCTCTCAGCTGGGGGATATGAGGGATCCCCGGATGAGAGGGCCTGGCTGTTTCTCGCTCACTGCTGCACGGAGGTAAGGTGCTGAGCCGGCAGCACGTGTAGCCTACCTCGTGAGCAAGTACTAAAAGATAGAAGAAGTGCCCCAGTCGAATGAAATGGTTACGAAAACTGTCTGTATCTAACTCATAGAGAGAGTAGACAAAGGTGGAAAAACGTCTCAATAACACGAAATGGAAAGCACGGCTAGCGAATCCATTGCGTGGTCCGAAGACAAAAGCCAAAGCTTACCTAGTTGATGTCACCCGCAGACTGACCGTACCTGGTGTGTGCTTGAGCGACCAGTGGCAAGCGAGATGCCCAACACATGGAAGTGAGGAACTAAAGCAGCCATGAGCAGGACGTGGCAACTCCTCGGGTGAGCCCAGTCTCAGAGCAATATGTGCCGGCTCTGCAATTATGGAAGCCTCCTTGGATAGCGAGGGAATGCCCATGGTCTGCCCCTGCCTTCCCTTGAGGGTTGACTGTGATGTCTTTGACCGTTCTATCTTGACCAACTGAGATGTGGGCGACATCACAACAATAAGTCTAACGTGCCTCGAAACCCGAGGAAGGCTAACCTCATTAAAAAATGCCCGCCGTAAGTCAGAAGTGCCATCCTACGGGTGGCAAAATAAAAATTGGCACTGCGAATTTACGTCCGAGTGAAATGTCTCATCCGAATGTCTCTCGCGCTAGTAACAGCTCTAACTACCTAGTTTCCGAATGCCGCTCTTGTTCGGAACAGCTCTGACTAGGTAGTTTTCCGAATGTCCGTCGTGCCTGGAACAGGTCTGACGGGCACAACGACAAGCACATGTCCGAATCGAAAACTCACTGAGTGGATACCGTCTGCAAACCTGTCTGGTTTGTGTGGGAACGGCCCGGGGCAAACGAAGTGCCCAATATATTGAAGTGAGGAATTAAAGCAGCCATGAGCAGGACGTGATGATCCCCTCGGTGAGCCCAGCACCAGGGCGCTATGTGTCGGTTCTGCAATTATGGAAGCAACCCAGGATGGTGGAAAATGCCATGGACTGTGCCTGCCTTCCCTTGAGGGACGACCGTGAAGTCTTCGACTGTTCCAACTTGACCAGCTGGGAGGTGGACGGTACCACAAAAGTGAGTCTCCCAGGAATGCTAACCTGGTCAAAATTGCACGCTAAAAGTCGGATGTGTTGGCCTAAGGGTTTCGACCCAAGGGTACATAACGAGACACACCGCAATCACATCTGAAAAAACACTCCGGATGAACGCAAAGAAGAAGAAGATCAATTTTTCACTTGATAATAGTTTCGGACAACAATCACCTTCAAATTAATATCCTGTGTGGGTGAAACCGAAGTCAGTCGCTATTTGTGGCTGATACAGTTACAAGATTATTAATCTGAGCTTGGGATGGACCCTAATATAACTTCTCTTTGAGTTTGAATGGGGTAGGGGTAATGGTATAATTGAAATTGAAAATTTTAGCATATATTATGTCAAGATATAATCCCTAAAAAACTTACATTTTCACACTTATGATATACAATTGTATTAAACATCAAATACTCCATCTATTGTGTCTCCAGCTTGAAATTGTAGAGGGGCCTGCATGCCCCAGTGACCCCCAAGAGTTATGCCAATAGTAGCGCAGCCAAGGTAAGTTAGTTGCATATCCTTTACAGGGCGTAGCAGTAAACCCCAGCATGTTTTGGAGATTACTGGGCAAGTTGACGGTCAGTAGTTTGCCATTGCTTTCTGAACAACCGGCATCCATACCATTTCATAAAAAACCAACATAAGGCAGTCTGCTACCAAATCGCCCACAGCTGTGTTTCAAACACAGGTATGCGGGATTATGAACTACGCCCGTAACCCATTTACCATGGAGACATGGGTAGGGTCTCCCATATCAGACACATCAAGGATCATGAAGCCTGCTGCCTTGTAGATAAGACTGGGAAAAGTCACAGTTTGGGGAAAGTCAACATGAAAAACAATGCTTGTTGGAATCAGATGTGCCACAGAAGCCACAGGCTTGAAGAAGCAGTGAAGCATAACTCCACTTTATGATGATATCATAAATTAAAAGAAAACAGACTGGTGTTAATCTCATAGGGTTCCAACAGCTTGAAACAGTGCTGGATCCCCCACTTTGAATGGAATCAACCCAGATGTAGAAAAAACTAAACATAATTGTCAAGGTCTCACTTATAATAAAGAAGGGACGTAATAAGAGATACAGAAACAGGGGAGGTAATAGCAAACACTCGAACATTCGAGATCGATGAGTCAGACAACCAACCCCCACTTTGAATGGAATCAACCCAGATGTAGAAAAAACTAAACATAATTGTCAAGGTCTCACTTATAATAAAGAAGGGACGTAATAAGAGATACAGAAACAGGGGAGGTAATAGCAAACACTCGAACATTCGAGATCGATGAGTCAGACAACCAACATCCAGGTATAACCCACAGGAAGCGTGGAAAGGTGAAATCCATGAGATACATGCAGGGGCAAGCACTCCGTGTCCACCCGACGAGAGTCGAGAGGGCAGACGGCCACTGGACACTGACTGGACTGGAGCGGGTGTAGCTCTGAGAGGGAGACACATAGACATAGACTTAGAAGCTTTAAGCTGTGTATTAGTTTAGCGATGAATATATGATGTTGTGTGTAGAGATACTTTGAATGCTTTATATGATGTATATGTAATATGATATTGTGCGAGACGTTTATTCGCCTGATAACAGATATCGTAATAAACCATGATGACAATGATTGAACTTTGAGTTCTGTCGTATCAGTACTCGCACTAATCTGCCTGTCTGAACCCGAGTCTTTTTATCCCTATTTGTAAGACGCTGACAATAATTCAGGAGCCAGCCCATTTTTCTCAAGCTGCAGGATATCTATTTTTGCAAATACAGCTTTTTAAAATGATAAAAAACTCACACACCAGGTATACATTTTCAGGCACCATGGCAACTGGCCTCTTGGATCTTTCTACACCTGGGTCAAATCAATGTGATTGGTGACACCTGTCCCTGCTCTGTGGATTCAAGGCACTGAGGGATAAGGTAAGAGCTTTTGACCACATATCCCGGACGATCAACATACTAGTGAAACAATGATGGGGACCTAAATAACAAATCCTTCATGACCCCTCTAACAAATTGCCTTTTTGAAGACAAAATTGATGTGGCATGCATACGAGAGACACACATCAATGCCCATCACAAATTTTCAGTCGCAGTATAAGAGTACCGATACTTACATGTAACTTAAAACCAGGGAGAGAATATTTGTGAAAAATCAACAGAAATTATAGGTGGTTGATGTAACGATTAAAAGCATAAAAACTTAAAACTGACCTGGGATAAAATGTGCCTCTGTTTCAATGTCCTCTCCATTGAGTTTGCACTTGAGATCACGGCTAGCTGGTGAAACCGTCACACCGGATGTTTTCCATACTGTGAGTAAAATCAGTGGCACAGCGATGCTGCTGTCATCTTCTCCTGATGATTTTGATTTCGATGATACATTCTGCTGACTTTTGCATGCCACTTTCTCATCCAGAGTTAGACCTGCAGCGTAGACATATAAATGTGTGTATTTATTTACATGTTTGTTAAATTGTCTTTAACCCTTCCATGTCTTCTTTGCAAGTTTGAGGTATGATATCTGTAGTCTTGGTGTCAATTTGGTATCATTTACTGTTGGTATCTATGGGTTAGGGGTTAGTGAAGACAGTTTCACAATTCCCCGACATACTGCCTCAAAGAGCTTCATGTGGCTTTGGAGCAGATCACCTTGCGCTGATTGAAATGGTATGAGGGTCTACCATTCAGAAAGCAATGGCAAGCTTTAAAATACTGCACATCCTTGGCAGGACATTGCAATCAACCCTAGGCTGATTTTCTGGGCAATTTTATGTTCAGTAGCGTGCCATTGCTTTCTAACCAAGAAGTCTACTGACTTCAGTCTAACTGACCAGTGTATGGAATGAACCCACTGCCCCGCCACCAGCACACCAGAAGTTTAAGAGCGAGCACTGTTAACCTTTCAGCTGTGCAGACCACTAATGGCAAACTACTGAACAAATCAATCAATCAGGTGTCGTCTCCACAATGAAGGTTGGCTGCAATGGATCTCCAACACTGTCTATCTCTCGCCCTGACTGTATATTCTGTCAGGCTGATGTTCATCCATCTCTTTTGATGTTATCTTCCCACTTGTATCGTTGTCTACCTCTTGCTAGCTTGCCCTCAGCCTTGCCATCCAGTATGGTTTTATAAGAGTATAATGTCTTTTAACGTGGCCGAAATATTTCATTTTCCTCCTCTTTATTTCTTTCATCAACTCTCTCGCCATTCCCAGTTTTTCTAGAACCTCTGCATTTTATTGTTTTTGTTTTGCATGAAATATGACATATTCATCTGTATATACCCTGAAGAAATAATGCCTAGTAAATCATCACAAACAGCCAATAAATTCTGGGGTTGATCACAACGTTCTGCAATGCACATGCAAGAAACTTTTAAAACTGATATAAACACACTTTGTACAGTTATTAAAGTTAAAGTTAGTTGCATATCCTTTACAGGACGTCACAGTCAACACCAGCATTTTTTGCTGTTGTGATCTCTTGGCGTGTTTACGTTCATTAGTTTGCCATGCACAGTTATTAATGAAGTTAAAAAACATGCAAAATCACCTTAATTTTAATTATGGAAAATCTGTGATTTGAAGGTAAATCTTAGAACAGGACACAACAGATTACGCAACCACATATATACACAATTCAAGATTGGTGACTCAGCCAAGTGCACATGGGTTTGGCGCCACAGACAGCAAGCAGAGCACATACTCCAAGACTGTCCAAGCTACAACGTACCCAGGCATACCTTCTGGCCTAGAGAGACAACAGTGGAAGATAAACTCTATAGACCACTGAGTGAACTAAAACAGACTTTTAGATTCATACTTCTTCTTCTTCTTCTGCGTTCATCCGGATTTTTTTTTTGGATGTGACTGCGTTGTGCCTGTTTACAGCAGAGCTGCGTTCTTGCGCCGTTAGGCCGAAACATCCGACTTCTGCGGGCATTTGTTGACTGGGTTAACCTTCCCGGGGGTTAGATTCATACAGGAGACAACATTGCAGTTATAGATGTATTTCAAGCAAATGAAAGAAGAAGGAGAAGGTAATGAGATAGTTGATAGTGAGAAAAGTCATTTAGAGGTAAGACGGCCAGCTTTATCTCAAGATGACTGAACAGCGAATCATGATGTGGACCTTTACAATATCAAACAACTGAGGATGGTACAATCCCCTCTGATCCTGGTGTGGTGGACCATGTCTGGTTTCTTGAATTAGGGTGAACAACTACGATAACCTATGTGCTCATTAGGAATTCCTTAGCAGCATAAATTATAACGTTTGGCCTATAGGCTTTTGCAAATGCTAATGTAAAAATTATAAAGAAAAAACTACCCACAAAAGAAATATATATATATATATAATAAAGAAACATTTGTTATGAAAACGTCGATAAGCTCCTACAGAAAATACACAATAAAGGAGACAAAAAGACCAAATAAAAAGTCCTTTTAAGGACTGCAACCAATCAAGCCAGGAGCCTGCACCGCCAAAGAAAACAAGATGAAACATGCACAAAGGACAGCCACGGACCGATCCCCCAGCTGGAGGGGGATTACGAAAAGTCCTTATAAGGACTGCAGCAAGACGAGGAAGGAGCCTACACAAACAAAGAAAACCACAACAACAGAAGAGCACAAAGGATAGCCGCCGACCACTGCTGACGTCACAGACACAAACGATACATAACCAGTCCGAGAAAGGACTCACAAGACAAGAATTAGGGTAAATAAACCCACAAAAACCACGATCCTCAATTATAACCACAGCTGATGAAGCAGGTTAGACGAGGACGAATTTGGAATTTTTGTTTTTGAAATGGAATCGGAATCGGACATTTGTTAGCTGCCATTTTGAAATTTAATTTGGGTCAGGATACCACAACATGACCTTTTGATTTGCTTATCAGGATGCGTTTAAAAACAAAACAATTTGAATTTAATAGTCCCTTCAGAAAATGTATTTCTTCTGATTATTTCAAAAGATTAATTAGCAGTCATTGTGATGTTTCAAAACAAAATCAGAACATGGGTTTTTAACACTAGGATATACCACTTGGGTTTGCATATCACTCTATCAATACATAATATATAGTTACAGTGATGTTCCTGTTTTAAACCACCATAATTTGTTTTTATTTATGATTATGCTAACTGGCAACCATTACGAACATGAGTTCATTTTGCTAATATATTAAAAAATATCTACTTGATTCAGTTAGGCCTCGCTGTTTCAAACACCAAAAAATTTAGTTGCTAAGGGGTTTTCTCCAAAATGTTAAAAGTAACTTTAGTTTTAAACACTTCTTAATTAAACACTTGATATTTCTGGGCAGCAGGTGTTACCTTGCTGAGTCAATATTTCCCTACATATTTCTTCTATTTAGGAAATGGGCACTAAAACATTGATATCTTGGCTTAGAATTGACATTCAGGCTTGCATGGGGAACTGATGCATTGTGGGGGTCCTTTAGCAAGGTGAGCAAGCTCTCTGCTGCATGATCAGAAGGTTCATTTTAGGACTGCATCATTCAGATCACTAGTGCACTGTTTCCAGAGAGTTATCGCTGGAGTTACAGAGCTCATGCTTTGTGGGATGCTCTCGGCAAGTTACTTGCCACTCTGTGGAGACAGACTAAACCAGATGGGGTAAAATCTGCTGCAGAGAAGTTGATCTTCTCACCTTTAACCTTTTACGCCTGGACTGCATTTTTCAATGGTTATCCTGCTGTTCTGGTTTTATAAATTGTGCAGAATGTAGAAAAAAGAACTAAATTATCTCTCATCTCATCGCGTTTCTCTTGTACCTTACGATATCTCTGTTTGACACAAAAATAGAGGAGGCGATCCAGTTATTGCCTGTGTTACCAGGGTCCATAAGGGAACAAAGTACGTGTGTAATAACTCGCTCACTGGTACTTTGCCGTCTTGACAGACGATAGCTTGTTACACTGTGCTTTAAAAAAAAGGCATAATAACTACAATCCATGGTGGTAAGACCAGGGATGGAGTTATATCTCTCCATAGCATAAAGCCTGAGCTGAATTTCAGAGATCATGAGTTGCCCATGCAGCATGATCTCTCTCTCGGCCTGCCTAGTTTACTCCAGAGGAAAGGTAACACCAATACATCTTGAACAAGACATGTTGCAGAAGCTGCTGAATCATCAAAGCAATGCTCTAACTGTCTGCCTTTTGGAGCTTCCATTCTAGACCAGTTGCCAACGAAGGCTTATGGCCTAGTCTGTCGTGCTATGACATTTAGTCTTAGGTTGTATTTTCTTGCACCAGGAAAAGGCTTGTACCCTCTTCCACCCGAAGCCATTGGCACAATGTGGGGTGTTGGGTGTGGCATGGTGAGCACTTGTCATGGAACTGCTGAGAATTCACCTGGTAAAACTCCCAAAAGTCCAATTCCCCTGTTCAGTCAGCCTGGAACAGCCGACCTAGTCTAAGGGATACAACCGAGGTAATAATGTACTCCACGCAAGGGCGATTGGTGGCCCTTGACTTCTAGACTATTCGGATGAGTGATGCTCAACCCAACCAGATCCGGTAAACTCATGCGCAATAACCTTCTCAGAACAAAGACAGGCTCAGTTGAGATCCGGCCTTGTTAGAAAGAAGTTGTGTTTGGACGACTGTGTTAATTCGTAAATGGGAAAGAGGAAGCCATTGTCTTGCTGTTTGTCGAAGAAAACTGACATAACGTCCAGTGTTGGGACGGGAGCTCCTCAATTCTGAATGCACAGTTTGTCTTAAGGTACGTTAAACATATTTAGATAAATAATGTGTGTCGATACCGCGTTGACCCAAAGCTGTTCGACCGCATGTCCCGCCCGGCGCACAAAGGTCAGTCAGGGGGGAACATGTGGGCTTGTGTTTTAACTCAACACTGCAGGCTAGTTGAACACGATGGAGTGTAGGCTTGTTTGGTACGTTACAATTGTACAAGTGGGTGAATGTGTGTTATTGCCGCTACAAGTAGTTAGGGAAAATTAGGACAGGCCCAATAGTGTTAGTAGTCAGAGTTCACTCCTGCACGGTCTTAGAACTCTAACGTAGTCGACACAACCGGACGTTGGCGAAGGCGTTGTAGAACATAGGTCAAGTGAGGTATCAGGGAACTCGGCCGAAATAGACAAAACCCATGCGATGGTCGCCGGACGTGTCGAAGGTCATTCGAAGGACATTGCAGGTGTCAAAGTTCGAATTCTTTGGTGTGGCGACCACTGGCTTTGCTGGGCTTTCCTCTGACTCTTTATGTTATTGGTTGCCGTAACGGAACACCATCTTAATAGGCAGTTGGTTCCCGAGAGGTTGACACTGGAGAAACTGGGGGATGCGACAGAGCTGGTCACAGCCAGCTGAACACCGTTCCAAATGCTCTGACCCTGACTATGGGAGGAGGGAACGGGATGTGGACTTCCACTACAGGGGGATTTCCCTGTATAATCTATTAATTTCCAGGATCGAGGCTCGAGCTCTGGGAAACATATCGGATAGTGGGTACTCATAAAATAGAACCAGGGAGAGGGGGCTAAATCCGAGGGAGGGGAATTGGGTTGTCACCGGCCCTCCTTCAGGGCCATTATGTCTCTAGGTACTTTTAACCTACTAACCTGGTATATTGTGTCATTAGAAGTCTTTTTAGGACAGAAGGATTTCGCAGACACCATGACCAGATACACAGCCCTACCCTGGACTGGTTCGAGACAGAGGACGGTTCAGCCAACACTTGTTAGGACCCAGACCTAGTTCAGTTGGCAGTGGATCCTGGCCTGTGAGGCTGCCGGCCTGGTCATGGCGACACCCTCCTATGCTGAGTACACATAGGTAACGTGTACCCCTGGGGGTAAGTCGGTGTCACGATATTCACACATGATGTTGTCTTTTTCAGGTTCTACTTTCTGCCCGACTTACGTGACGGGACCAGAGGAAGATGACTTGGTGAAGGCTGCAAAATGGCTGGCTTACCTATGTGACATGAAGTGAGGCTTCTACACCACACCACGTGCTGGGAAGTCACTACGCCACAGTCCAGTCCCGTCTCAACCGCTAAATGATCTTCAGTCAGTCCACCAAGTATTATGATGGCTACTCACGGCGAGTATCGTGTCCTCTTGTCTGTGATCATTTTTGACATTGTGACCCACGGGCCCAACGGGTAGAGCAGAACTACATTACCCTTTATTTCAGGATGGCCTGGTGTTCCGGGAACAGTCAACCATTTCGTAATAGGAACATGGGTGACCTTCATTACAGGGTCACACGCTACCCGTACTGACTTTGAGTCCACTTGAACTGTGCCAACTTTCTGTGCTTATAAGCCCAGTTATACCCATCCTGATCCCATTAGAGATCACCGTCTATTTCCAGAACTTTGACATTGTTAAATGTGTGTTAAATGTTATGGTGGCTTCTTAGGACCGTTGTCTAGCACAGGCCTTACCAGTGAATCTTGAATGACAGGCCTTCAGAACTTCTACAGGGATGTTAGTCCGAAGTCATCACGTACCAACGCAACTTGGAGTCACCACATTGACATGTTAGTCATTCCAGTTGAGTCTACACCTCGGCAGAGACATTCCACGCTACGTGTGCAGATGAGTGACCTCTTTAACCGTGTGGTATCGTACACAGTGTACAGTGATGAGTGAGACGGCCTGAGAATAATCCAGATAGCCATTTCTTCTATCGCCTGGCGGGGCCCAGGATTCTCTCATGAACATTCCCCTTGTTGATAATCCTCTTGTACATTATATCATCTAGTCATTATGAGTAGACACCAGAGTCGTGTCATCTGTTCTGGATGAGAGGTGAAAAGGGTATTGTCCAGCGGTTGATAGTGAGAGAGACAGGAATCCAAGGGCTGGTGGGGTCTGTAGACTGAGAGTAATCGTATTCCCAGAGGGTCTCTATCCCGTTATTAAGGTGTAATAGTATGCTTCCCTCACCCCAGGAAATACTATGACAGCACTGCCAAACATTTGGCGCTAACAGAAAGCAGAAAGTACCATTTACTGTCATATAGTAGTTCAGTAATTGCTATGATTGATTGATTGATTGATTGATTGAGGAACCGACATCACAACATTCGGGGCATTCTCATAAGCACTCCATCCCCATCCTCAGCAGCCAGAGAAGAGTTCCAACACCAATAGTACCAGTAGCAATCTGATTATATGTCCATCTCGCCTTTCCTCTGAGCGTCGACCAGATCCCCTTATTCTTGCCAGACCATGGTGATCCATTTGCTCCTCCGAGGTGTACATGTGCTCCCACAAGGCCGCAACCACGTCTGCCTTGTCATGCATCATTACTCCACCAAGTTTGCAGAGCCAGCCAATCTGTCCGCCTGTTCATTCCCCAGTACACCGGCATGCCCTGGAGAAAAGATCCAGGCGATTCTTGCCATCTGTGACTTCCGAAGTGAAGCAAGCCACTCTGCCCGAAGCTTGCCTGTCCTCACCTTCCTCAGCATGCTTTCTGAGTCTGTATCACGTTGTGTGTGTATCATATTCTCCACCCAGCGGAAAGCTGCACTGACCGCCTCCATTCTTAAGCTAGATGTTGTAGTATCATATGCCAGGCTCTCCTGCACCAAACGTCGACCATTAGATTTTGCTAAGAACCCCCAGGCACTTCTCCTACCTCTCAACACCGACCCATCTGTGTAGATAATCACATCACCTGAGCGAGCATTATCCTGAATTAGTTGCTGGATTTCCACTTCTGTGGCCCCTGCTGGCCACTCCCTGCACTCCCGGCTCAATGTGATTATAACTCTGCACAAGTCTGACTGCTCCGCTGGCACTCTGACCCACTCCTCTCCTAATGTTCTCCAAGATGCACACCTGTTTGATCATATCCTCCACCTGAGCCATCCATGATTTCCCTCTCATCAGTTGCTGACCCTTAACTGCGTCTAGCACCTCATGCAATGGGTGATCTGTGTCTGCAGCTATTCTGAGGTATGCCTTCGCCTGCATCACCTTGAACCTACCAGCAACAGTCGGCAAACCAAGGATGTAATGCATACATACTACTGGGGTGTCTCTGGTGCATCCCAGAATGACTCGCATAGCTTCGTTCTGTATGCGCTCTAATTTCACCAGCTGACTCTTTGAGACTGAGCAGTCCTAGTCCATAATCAATCACTGAGAGGATCAAGTGCTGGTATAGTGTGAAAAGCATTTTCTGCTCTGTGTCCATTGCAGCCATAGTTTTAAGTGCATTGAGTCCGTTCTGAGACCCTGTCACAACCGTCTCCACATGGTCCTTGAAGGACAGGCTCCTGTCAAATGTCATTCCCAGATACTTCAGTTTGTTCTCTCTATTGATGCTTCTACCATCTATCACGAGGCTTGGGACATCAGCTCTCACAATCCTGTTGTCCAGAGAGCACCACAAAACAGCCGCATTTTCTGGGTGGATGACAGTCATATCTATGAGTGTCATAAAAGGTGAGTAGAGAGGGTTGGGTAATACTGGCTATCCCATTCACCCAACCACAAACAAGGATAAAGAAATGCAAGAAAAATAACTCAGCCAAATAATAATATATCTGGGGGAGGTCCTGGGGTACTTTTGCCTTAATTCACCCCAAACAAACAAGCATCCCTTACAGAGCCTCATCTGCATCGGTCCGGTAATCACTTTCCGGTTAAGTGTTTGGTGGACTGCTGGACCGATCGATGGATGTTTTGTTAGTTTTGGGCCTGTAGGGCGGTACTTTTGCCTTAATTCGCCCCAAACAAACTTTGCGAGCTATATTTAGGGTCACCAGCTATATTTAGCGCCGACGGTGATCTCCCTGTGTTTGGGTGGAGTGCGTGTCAGTGCGTTTCAATTGCCCCACACCACAGTGTTTCTTTGGCTGTGGCAACCGTTTCTGTGTGAGTGTCTGTCTGTCTCATCATGAGTTTTCTGGAACTGGCAGCAGCTGTCCACGACAAGCAGAGTAGCGTTGCTTTCCTGCAGCATCATGGCATCTTACATTCTGCAAGACGCTGTTCTCATAATCATGTCATGGTGCTATCGCTGACTGAGCGTCAGGACAGATGGAAATGCCGACATTCACCATGTCGGCAGGACATCCCGCTGAGACAAGGCACATAGCTGCAAGGCTCGAGTCTCCCGTACAGAAAGATCATTCTTTTCGTATACTGCTGGTCCCAAGAGTTGACAAGCATTTCATTTTGCCAGTTACAGTTGGGGATGTCGCTGAGAGCAACTGTTGACTGGAGTAATTACCTACGAGAGGTTTGTGCCCACAAACTGTTAGTCAATTTGGTAGTAATTGGAGGACCAAATACCACTGTCGAGATAGATGAGAGCCTATTTACAAGACGCAAACATCATGTGTTGCCACAACAGTGGGTATTTGGTGGCATCTGTCATGAAACAGTTGACTGCTTCATGTTCTGTTATTATGTTATGTTATTATCATGTTATTAGTTTCAGTGATCATGTGTGGCATCATGTATGTTTCTAGATGTGAGGATGTGTGTATGGGTGTGTATGTGAGGGATATGTGTGTGTGTGGGGGTGTGGGGAATGTATGTGTGGAGGGGTTGTGTGTGGGGGATGTGTATGGGTTAATTGGTGATGTGTGGATGTGTGTGTGTGTGGGGGGGGGGGGGATATTTGAGAGGATAGTTGGAAGTATGTGGGTGTTGGTGGGTTGGGAGGGTGTGGGTAGGGAGTGTGTGTTTGGGTGGGTGAATGGGTGTGTAGGAGATTGTGTGGGTTGGGGGATGGGTGTGTAATGGGTGTGGGGGAAGAGTGTGGGGGGGTGTCTGTGAATTGGATATGTCTGTGTGGGTGGGAGTGTGTGAGTGTGGATGGGGTAAATGTGAGTGGGTGGAGGATGTATGTGTGGGTGGTGAGGATGTTTGTAGGTGGAGGATGTGTGAGTGGGTGGGGAGATGTGTGGGCAGGGATGTGTATGGGGAAGATATGTGGGGAATGTGTGTGTGGGGGAATGTGTTTATGGGTGGAGTTGTGTGTGGGAGGGGAGATGTGTGAGAGGTGGGGGAGGTGTGGGATGTGCAGGTGATTGAAGGATGTATGCGAGGATGGGGGATGTGTGTTTGGCTGGGTGGTTGGGGTGTGTGTGGGTGGGAGGGTAGATGAGAGATGCATGTGTTGATGGGCGTGTGGGTGATGTGTGGGTGTGAGTGGTTGATGGATGAATACATGAGTGGGTGGATATGTGTGAGAGATGAGTGTATGGGTGGGGGGAGGTGTGTAGTTGTGAGAAGATGTGTGTGAGCGGCGGATGTGTGTGGGTGGGGTATATGTGGGTGGCGGGGTGTGTGTGGGTGGGAGGTGTGTGTTTTGGGGTTATGGGTGGGGGATATGTGTGGGCAGGTGGGGAGATGTGTTTATGGGTGGGGATGTGTGTATAGGTGGGGATGTGTAGTTGAGAGGTGGCGAATATTGGGTGGGTGAGTGGGTGTAGCTTGGCTGATGTGTGTGTGGGTGGGTGGGGAAAATTGTGAGAGTGCGGGATATGTGTGTGGATAGGTGCGGGATGTGTGGGTTGGCGGGGATATGTGTGTGTGGCTTCTTCTTCTTCTTCTCCTCCTTCTTCTTCTTCTTCATCTTCTTCTTCTTCTCCTCCTCCTCCTTCTTCATCTTCTTCTTCCACTTCTTCTTGGGGAAATGTGTGTGGGTGGGGGATCAGTGGGTGTGTGGCGGCATGTATGTTCGCCTGGTTCTGTGTGAGTGCGTGGAGGTATGTGTGGGTGGGTGGGGGAGGTTTGGTGGGTGGGGGAGGTTTGGTGGGTGGGGGATGTGTTGGTGGCTGCGGGATATGAGGGTGGATGGGGAATGTGCCTCACCTCACAATATTGCAATATGCACTGTTTATGTTTACAACTTTCATTTGATAATGTTTTTTTTTTTTTTGGTTTTCTCATGTGAATGTATCATGCGTAATATGCATTGTTTATGTTTACAAAATCCGTTTGACAATGTTTTTCCCCCTATGTTAATGTAACATGTACATTTGATGAATGAAAGATGAGTGATTGAAAGGGCCGAATGTAAGACGGGCCTGCGTGCCCAATTTGTTACCCTTTTAAAATAAAGTTTGTTCGTTCGTTCGTTCTGTGTTCCAGACAGAACAGCAGCAACGCTTATGCCGCTGATCAGGACACACATTCGGCCTAGCACAACTGTAGTCTCCGACCTCTGGCGTGTGTATGACGGAATTGGAAGTATTCCCGAATTCACGCATCTCACAGTCAACCACTCCTACAACTTTGTGGACCCTACCACTGGTGCACATACTCAATGCATCGAGCGCATGTGGAGAACGGCCAAGGAGAGAAACAAGAAGCAGAATGGAACACACAGGCATCTACTAGAGTCCTACATGTGCTAATTCATGTGGCGCCGACAGACTAAATGCGCTGGTCTAGATGTGTTCAACACCATTCTTGCTGACATTGTTTGATTCTGGCCACCGCAAGAATAGCGCACCACCACCACCGCATAGAATTGCATACCGAACTACGGCGCAACACAGGGAAACCCTGGATGTTCGGCGCAACACAGGGAACCCCTGGATGTGACGTCATACCCTGGGATTCCATTTTGTTTGGGGTGAATAAAGGCAAAAGTACCCATAGGGCACTCACTGTGGTCGACTAAAAAAACATCCATTGATCGGTCCGGCAATCCACCGAACACTAAACCAGAAGTGATTGTCGGACCGATGCAAATGAGGCTCTATAAGGGATGCTTGTTTGTTTGGGGTGAATTAAGGCAAAATTACCGGTCCTGGAGAAAGCTGCAAGAGAGCAAACATAGTCATAAAACCGCTTGACATACATAAGTAAATGTTGGTTAAAGGCCTGTACTTCATTGGGGGATAGAGATTAGAGAGCAGCAGAAGTAGAAGAATCCAATTATATCCAAAAATTTAAAATTAAAATTTATAAAAAGTTTTTAAAAAGTTAAAAAAATATAGCAGTTAATAAATTTTTAAATTATATTATAATTATTATATTTTATATAGTATATAGTATAGTATATAGTAATAAGTTAAGTGAAGTTTGAGTGTTGTTTTTTTTTTTTTTAAAAATACATTTTACAAACACAACCAACCTATACAGAATTCCCCATCACCAACAATTGAAACGGTCTGCCCATCTTCTAAATTTCTGAAACAATAAACATGCTCATTCTTCGCCTCCATCTGTCGTGCCGGACCCGACAGGGTAGGTCCTGTAGTGTAGGAGTTGGTCTATAATTATAGAGATCGATTCCGTGGACATAACTTATCGTTTGTTATATCACGTGATAGTATTTTTGTTCCTTGCTGTTTGTGCCCTTTCTTCACAAAAGAGGTTATACTACTGTTTTTAGTTATGTGTATGGACACTGTCGGCGTCTGTGACTTAGGGGATAGTGAACGCAGTTCTAATATTACCGCATATACTCAATCGAGTCATCGAAATTAGCATCAGGCGCCCAGGAAGGTTAACCCGGTCAACAAATGCCCGCAGAAGTCGGATGTGTCGGCCTAACAGCGCAAGAACGCAGCTCTGCTGTAAACAGGCACAACGCAATCACGTCAGGAAGAAAAAAAAAAACTCCGGATGAACGCAGAAGAAGAAGAAGAAGAAGAAGAAGAAGAAGAAGAAGAAGAAGAAGAAGAAGAAGAAGAAGCAGCAGCAGCATCAGGCGTTTTGGGAGCACATCGCTTTGCTTTGAAACTGATAAAGATTTTTTTTTTTTAAATTTTGGTACAAGTTCCAGAAAACGTTTTTATTTTTGAAGTGTGAGCACAACCCACTTCTGGCAACGCTGATCGTATTCCGGCACAAACCTTGGGCCTTGTCCACGTCGGATTGGAAGCACTAGACTCGAGTTTCGTTCTCGTTTGAGCTCGTCAGTAGTGCATATCCCTGACTGGACCCAGGCATGAACTCTGGATCACTGGCGGGTGTGCAACCACTGACCACGCGACTCACGCTAGACGCGACCAAATTATCATATTAGAATATATTACGAAACCCATTGCATGCCGTCAGTATAGATATGGTAGAAGATGAGATGGATGTTATAGAAGTTGGAGATAGATGTGATAGAAGGAGAAGATAGATGTGATAGAACGAGATGATAGCTGTGGTAGAAAGAAGTAGATGTGCTAGAAGGAGGAGTGTGAGTGGTAGAAAGCGGTAAACGTAGTGGAAGGGGGAGGTAGTGTGGTAGAAGGCGGTAGATGTGGTAGAAAGAGGTAGATGTGCTAGAAGGAGGAGTGTGAGTGGTAGAAAGCGGTAAACGTAGTGGAAGGGGGAGGTAGTGTGGTAGAAGGCCGTAGATGTGGTAGAAAGAGGTAGATGTGCTAGAAGGAGGAGTGTGAGATGGAAAGAGGTAGATGTAGTAGAAGGAGGAGGTAGATGTGGTAGAAGGAGGAGATAGATGTGATAGAAGGAGGAGATAGATGTGATAGAAGGAGATAGATGAGGTAGAAGGAGGCGATAGATGTGGTAAAAGGAGGAGATAGATGAGGTAGAAGGAGGGGATATATGTGTTAGAAGGAGACAGGTGTGGTAGAAGGAAGAGATAGATGTGATAGAAAGAGATAGATGAGGTAGAAGGAAGAGATAGATGTGATAGAAGGAGATAGATGTGGTAGAACGAGTCTATATATTTGGTAGAAGGAGGAGATAGATGTGGCAGAAGGGGAGATATATGTTATAGAAGTTGAAGATAAATGTGATAGAGGGAGGCGGTAGATGTGATAGAAGGAGATAGATGTGGTAGAAGGAGGAGATAGATGTTATAGAAGGAGGCGACATATGCGGTAGAAGGAGGAGATAGATGTTAAAGAAGGAGATATTTATGATAGAAGGAGATATATGTGATAGAAGGAGATAGGTATGGTAGAAAGAAAAGATAGATGTGATAGAAAGAGATAGGTGTGGTAGAAAGAAGAGATAGATGTGATAGAAGGAGATTGGTGTGGTAGAAGGAAGAGATAGATCTGATAGAAGGAGATAGATGTGATAGAAGGAGATAGGTGTGGTAGAAGGAAGAAATAGATGTGATAAAAGGAGATAGATGTGATAGAAGGAGATAGGTGTAGTAGAAGGAAGAGATAGATGTGATAGAAGGAGATAGATGTGGTAGAAGGAAGAGATAGATGTGATCGAAGGAGGTGATAGATGTGGTAGAAAGAAGTAGATGTGCTAGAAGGAGGCGTGTGATGTGGTAGAAAGAGGTAAATGTAGTGGAAGGGGGAGGTAGTGTTGTAGAAGGCGATAGATGTGCTAGAAGGAGATAGGTGTTTTAGAAGGAACAGATAGATGTGATAGAAGATGGCGATAGATGTGGTAAAAGGATGATATAGATGTGATAGAAGGAGAGAGATGTGGTAGAACGAGGCTATATATTTGGTAGAAGGAGGAGATAGATGTGATAGAAGAAGATAGTGTAAACAATATAAAATGACACAAAATAGTGCAGCTTTACATAACAGAGTTAAGACACATACAGAACGTTGCGGTGATTAGCCTTCATCAGCAAACACACACATTCACAAATACAACATACAGTCAAGGAGAACTCCTGTGACTACATCAGAAGGTGACGACAGGACGAGAAGAACAAAAGCATGGAAAAATGGAAGCAATGAAGAGAAAATGAGAATTAAAAAACTGTTAATTGAAAAGAATGTTAGTTGAAGAAAATGTTTAATTGAAAAAAATGTTAATAGAGAAAACGTGCATACTCACCTCACCGTTCGGAACTGTAAGTGACTAAGACAATCTCCGATGTATTCTGATGCCCGGTGCTGGGTGTTACGGTTCAGTGAGCACATAGAAGGAAGGGGGCGGGGTAGGAGGACGGCAAATGGTCTGGCAAGGGTATCTGTCAGAGTCTACCGAAGTGCAGTGATGCAGTGACATCGTTACGCCCGCCAGGTGACTTAGTCCCCATCAGGGATGACGGAACTTCGTTACGCCGCCAGGCGAGTAGTAGTCACCTGCCTGCAAGGTTGCTGGCTGACGAGACGGCCAGCGGTCAGGCAAGGATGCACGCATGTCTCGTGAAGCCACCTCAGGTGGGGAGGCAAGTTGCGAGCTATAGGAGACAGCTCTGGGACGTCGACTGGACCGGACGCATGATTAGAGAAAGGCGTTGTGTGGTTTCTGTGCCTGAAAGTCGAGTGTCTGGACATCTTGAGAGATAGACTATGAGCTGTATTGTGGATGTAAGTGTATTGAAGTATCAAGTATATCTTGTTGTGATCATCGTACTGTATATGATCTGTAAATAAATCCATTGAACGTTGTGTCGTTGAGTCTTGAGTCAAATCACGTTGTACTTGTACTGTCTCACATGTGTTAGGTTAGCGAGCCAAGTTTAAGACCCTGACATGTGTGGACGTGGTGGCATTCGTCCGGCTTTGAAATGAACGTGTTTATGTGATTAACGGTTAAAACTAGAGTTTGTGAACTTAGAATTTTTGTCAAATTTGATTGTACATGTAAATGTGATTGTGGAAGGCTCATTTTGATTTATTACTACATTGTTTAAACATGGAGACTAGTTGTGAACGTACAGTGCATACATATTGTTTGATCTTGTAAACGTGTAAAACATTTGTGATTGTTGAAATTGTCACCGTTTTGACCTTGTCGACATTGTGATCTTGTCGCCATTGTGACCTTGTCGCCATCTTGTAAACTTGATGTCTATGTCCTTACTGAATGTCATCTTGATGTAAGTGATGTGTCATCAATGTTATAGCGTGTTGAGATATATGTAGATTGTCTTTGTGAATTGAGTTGTGGAAAGCAGAAAGTTGTGGAAAGAAAGTGACTTGTTTTGAAAAAAAAAATTGTTGACTGACAAAATTACGACATACAATTACACTCAACGCCATACAAACCTACTCAATACTTAGTGACAAGCAGGCACACACCATCAAATAGACGCTAATTTATTTCCTCCAAAACAAAGCAGGTTTTCCGTACCATCTGAAACCGTGCGCATTTGTGTGTCGAAGTAGCGACCCTACAGTTCCTAGCCCGATTTCCAACCGTTCTTCACCGCATCCAGGGCACTTGAGTATATTTTTCTTTTCATATACTTTTGGATGCAAATTTGGGGCACGTATTGTTAATAGAACACAAATTGTAAATTGTTTATTGTACCAACCACTTATAACTGGCTGGTATTTCATTGACATTTTCCATCATGTCTTCATTAATTGATTTCATCGATATGGGGTTGAAGTTAAAGTTAACAGGTGATGAGTTAACAAAGTGGAGTGAGAACAAATACTCTGAATACCTACTAGTACAGGAGAAAGCTAATGAACGCGATGAAAGAGCAGCTGAAAGAGCTGCCAAGCAAGTAGAGGCAGAAACAGCCTTAAAGCAGGCAGAAGCTGCAGCAAAACAGACCGAATTAGAACTGGCGGCAAAGACAAAGCAAGCTGAGATAGATAGTGAACTCAAGAAAGCAGAAATAGCAGCTCAGAGTAAGAGAGAAGAACTGGAGTTACAGTTAAAGATAAAACAACTTGATACTGAGACTGCCATTAACAAAGAGTATAAGAAATCTGAGAGACTGGAGAAAGAAAACCAGTACAAGAAATATCAAGGTATTGTACGTAATTATACCTCGGGTGACTGCATCGCAGCCTTTACCCAAAATTTTGAAACTTTAATGGAACATTACCAGGTTCCACTGTCTGAATGGAATATTGTTTATGTGAGGAGTTTATCAGGGGAGCCTCTTAAAGTCATTGAGACTATCCACAAAGACCTCAGAAAAGACTACCATTATCTTAAATCAAAGATTATGGCACATTTTATGTTAGATGAAGCAGGTTACAGAGAACAATTCAGCAAGTTGAGCCCAAAACCGACTCAAACGTTCTCTGATTACCTCTGCTTAGTCCGAGATATATTTACCAAATGGACTTCAGCAGCTAAAATTGACAAAAATTATCAAAGATTAGAAGATCTGATCATTAGAGATAAAGTCATTTCATCCATTCCATCAGCATTTTCAAAATTTTTGCAGGAGAATGAATGCACTAGTGTAGATGAGATTGAGAGACGTGGTTCGGCATATTACACAGCCAACAAACATTGCTTTGCCAGTGAAGCTACTGACATAAATTTTGTAGCAGCGGCTAACTATGACAAACCCTATAGTAGGCAGAAACCTCATAGACCTACATCTGAGAAGTATAATCACTGTAATTATTGTAAATACTCTCACCATCAAAGCGAGATGTGCGATAAGAACCCTGCATATAATACTTATCTACAAAACATGGTAAACAGACAAGATAAGGAGCGTAGATCCTTCAGAAATTTGCGTAAATGTTTCCTCTGTAAGGCGTACGGACACTATCGCCATGATTGTAAAGGTAGGCAAATGACCAACAAAGCAAATGCCGCCTTGTTTGACAGTTCATCGTCAGATGAAGAACAATCAGAGAAACATCCTGTGAACTCAGCACAGGCTTTTGACATGTTTAACGCAAATAAATGTACTGTTTGTAACACCTTTTATGAAGATGGCGTGTTAACATGCGGCCACTCCATTCCTATTGCCAATGAAGAAGCTAATTTGGTAGTAGATTCTAAAGGCAGGATAAACATCCATCACGAATACGTGAATGGCAAGTCGGCTACAGTCCTTCGAGACACGGGCAGTTCACTTATTGGTCTGAAGAGAACGTTCATAATGCCTACAGACTATACAGGCAGGCACGTAACATGCAGAACATTCTCAGGCAATATTGAAAAGTACCCACTAGCATGGGCATATATTGAAACACCTTTCCTCACTGGGAAAGTAAAGTGCGCTGCGTTAACAAACCCAGTGTGTGGTGTAATAATTGGAAATTTACCAGAGGTGAATGATAAACCTCATGACATAACATCTCTGTGTATTGATGATAGCATAACATCACCATCCAATGTCATCATTGATAATGTTACACCACCTATTGAATGTATGGTAGCTAATGTAGCACTAAGATCTCATGACATCATTGATAACATTGTTTCATCACCATCTGATATCATTGAATGTGTGAACGCAGTAACCAGATCTACTGCTAGAGTGCAAGATGAAAGTAATCAAACTGAGGCTATACAAATGCTCAGCCCAGTATCACTACCTACTAACACCATGAAGGAAACGTTTGTAAAGCTCAAAAGGCTGACCCTTCATTGTTAAAATATTTTAATCTGATCGGCCAAAAGCCAAAGATAACCAAGAATGCAAAATGGCATTTTGCTGTGAAAAATGATATCCTCACTAGGTATTATACCAGAGGTGATGACACCACAGAGCAAACTGTTTTGCCAAATAATTATCGTAAGCAAGCCTTACATCTTGCCCACGATATACCTCTTGCAGGACATATGGCATACGCGAATACCAGATCAAGATTATTAACACAGTTTCATTGGCCCAAATTTTGCAATGACATTAAAGGATATTGCAGAAGTTGTGACACCTGCCAGAAACTGGTAAAAAAAGGTAAACACCCACAGGCAAAGTTACAAGTCACTGACTTAGCCAGTCGACCTTTTGAAAAACTATCTGTCGACATAGTGGGCCCTCTCAATCATACAACAACTAGAGGGAATAAATATATTCTGTCATTGATCAATGTAGCCGCTGGCCGGAAGCTATTCCGCTAAAGAACATAACTGCCAATGATATAATGGAAGTTTTCTTCCATATTTTTTCTCGGATAGGATTTCCAGACACTATCCAATCTGATAGGGGCACTCAGTTTATCGCCGCATCTACCCAAGCTTTCACCAAAATGTTGGGAGTGAAGCAGTGTTTTAATTCCCCGTACCATCCTCACTCTAGTGGAATTATAGAAAAGTTTAACGGCGATTTGAAGCACATGCTTGCAAAAGTCACGCAAGAACACCCTAATAACTGGGATGTATATCTACCAGCTATTCTTTTTGCTTATCGCGAGGTACCACATTCTAGTACCGGTTTCTCTCCTTTTGAACTTATCTATGGTGCCAAACCACGTGGCCCATTGACTATTTATCACCAAATGTTAACTGATTCTACTCCAGTACTTAAACCCATATCATCATACGTATACGTTACATCATTGCGTGAAAGAATCATCAAATCTTGTATAATTGCAAAGAATGCACTAAAATTATCTGGTGCTACGTATAGACAGTATGCTGACAAAGGAAACAGAACAATAACGTTGACACCTGGACAGGACGTTCTTCTTCTATTACCTAGTGACCGACACTTATTGACTGATTCTTGGCAGGGACCTTTTAAAGTGACGAGACAGATTTCACCTGTAGACTACGATATCCAAATAAAAGACAAACACAAAATATTTCACATAAGATGCAGACCATACACCATTCCATTACATTACAAAGAACACCTACATCAGGAGATCATCAACCTAGAAAAGAACAACATCATAAGACGATCCCAATCAGACTTCTCATCTCCAATGGTCATTGTACGCAAAAAGGACAACACAATAAGACTCTGTATCGACTATCGAAAGCTCAATAAAATAACTCTTCTAGATCTGGAGCCGATGGCAAACTCTGACGATCTACTGACAGAACTGACAGACGCTAGGTTTTTTTACGAAGGTAGACATGACTAAAGGTTACTGGCAAATAGCAGTAGACGAACAGAGCAGACATCTGACAGCATTTGCCACACCTTGGGGACTGTACGAATGGTGCAAACTTCCATTTGGGCTAGTCAATGCCCCAGCCACATTCGTACGTATGACACGACTTCTTCTAGTAGATATACTTAACATAATTTGCTATATTGACGACATCTGTGTTCACACAGAGACGATGACAGAGCACATAAAGACATTAGAACAGACATTTGAACGCATCAGACAGCACGGACTGACGGTAAAGCCTGCAAAAGTAGACATAGCCTACCATGAAATATCCTTTTTGGGGTACAAAATATCCAATGGCTTTGTCACGACAGACGATAACATTGTGTCCAAGATACTAAAACTCTCACTTCCGACTACGAAAAAGCAAGTCAGAAGTTTGTTAGGACTGATAAATTATTACCGGCAGTTCATTCCTGATTTTTCCGAACTAACCGAAGTATTTACTAACTTACTAACAAAAGATAAACCGGAGAAAATTGTAAGCAATGAATGCCTAAAATTTGCATTCCGTAAAGTATTATCTTGTTTTTCTGATAATAGCTTACACAATCCCATCCTGAAATTGCCCAATCTCCATTTACCTTTCAGATTGCGTACAGATGCGAGCTCCGTGGCGATTGGGGCAGTCTTGTTGCAAGAGCACAATAACATCCTTCACCCCGTGTACTTCGTATCCAGGAAACTGAAACCCAGAGAACGGGCTTGGTCAATACCTCAGTTGGAAGCCCTAGCTTTAGTGGTGGGTATTACAAAATTGTCTAGATTCCTTCTAGGACGCCATTTCATCGTGGAATCTGACAGCAGTCCATTGCGATTTATAAATTCTGGTGTACCTTCAAACCAGATGGTAGCGCGCTGGTCTCTTAAGCTCCAAGATTACAGCTTCGAGGTTCGACATATCCCAGACAGAACCAACACGATTGCCGATCTGTTGTCTCGTTGTCCGACCGACCCAGTAAGCAATCTCTGAGTGCAGTGTGTAAAATACACTCAGATCAACACAGCCATCTATCAGTGAATAATTTTTCCATTCACAAAAGCTGTGTAATGTCTACAATGTGATAGGGGTTACTCCCAAAGTATATAATGTTCTTATTTTATTACTTAATGTAGTGATTGTCGTGTATAATTGTGTAGTGTGTGGTAGAAAGCGAACTTTATTAATTGTATATATTGCGTAACAAGAACAGTGCCACATTCGCTCAAAACTTACCGTAAGCGAACTATCCAATGTGACAGTGGCATCCCTGTGTGGAATTTTCCAGAGATATTTTAAATCCGTGTGTGAAAGTGTGACCTAAACATTGACAGCTACACCACTACAGTCAAGCGAAATCCAGAAGGTTTTTACAATGAAACATCCAACACATGAACTGTTAGAACATTGTACTTTCCGTAACTACATCAAACCGGAACAAGTGTGTTCTACAAGTTGTAACATCAACTGTTTAGTGTTCGTGTGTACTTCCGGATTAGTTAGAAATTTAGAGCAAAATTAGCAGACGACAAATAAAAGTTTAAAAAGCTTTGACGATTCTAAAATCTTTAGGAATCAACAAAGTTGAATACACGAATTGTGTGTTTATATATTTATATAGTGTAATCTTAGAATCATATCTTGATTAATGTATTCATACTACCGACTTTTTCTCGTTAGGATGAAGAAACGTCAAGCGATGACGCTAAGAAATAAAATAATTATTGTAAAATATTATATGTCAGAAATGTTGAAATTATTCCCCTTTCATTTAGTTGCTATTACATCAGTACACAAAGGGCCATAAGTTGAAATGTATACTGTAATGTGTTGTATAAAAATAGCCATGTTGTTGCCAGATTGTTGACACACCAGGTAGGCATCTACTGGGCATGGCAGAGTGTTGCCGACATTGCAGACCAACACAAGAGCTCCTGGCCAAATGAGGTCAGGGTTTGAGCGTTTAATGTGACTTATGTAAAAGCCGCATTTCGGTCTAGCTAGATGGTTTTTATTTCAGAAACCATATTATTACTTTTTTTTCAAAGGCTGCGAGGTAGATGCGTGAAGCTGGTACTACCGATCTGACTGGGTCAATAATGCAATTGAGGTAATCAGCCATCGAGATGATGAAACCTGACAAGTGTTAAAGGTTGAACACCACATGTCATTGAATACAACTTTCATTTCTTATATGTTTCTATGGCAGATGTGTATGTCTATGTATTATGATACCAATGTATATAACAACAGAAGGGTTGACTCTGACAAGGTTAAAATATTAACCCAGTATGTACATATATTATACATGAAAGATGACATCTTTCATGAAGTTGCCGGGGGAGCGTGTCAGAGTCTACCGAAGTGCAGTGATGCAGTGACATCGTTACGCCCGCCAGGTGACTTAGTCCCCAGCAGGGATGACGGAACTTCGTTACGCCGCCAGGCGAGTAGTAGTCACCTGCCTGCAAGGTTGCTGGCTGACGAGACGGTCAGCGGTCAGGCAAGGATGCACGCATGTCTCGTGAAGCCACCTCAGGTGGGGAGGCAAGTTGCGAGCTATAGGAGACAGCTCTGGGACGTCGACTGTACCGGACGCATGATGAGAGAAAGGCGTTGTGTGGTTTCTGTGCCTGAAAGTCGAGTGTCTGGACATCTTGAGAGATAGACTATGAGCTGTATTGTGGATGTAAGTGTATTGAAGTATCAAGTATATCTTGTTGTGATCATCGTACTGTATATGATCTGTAAATAAATCCATTGAACGTTGTGTCGTTGAGTCTTGAGTCAAATCACGTTGTACTTGTACTGTCTCACATGTGTTAGGTTAGCGAGCCAAGTTTAAGACCCTGACAGTATCTGAGCAATCACAATGGATGTGCTAGTGAAGTATGGGGCGCGCCAGATTGAAGGTGGTACTACCCAAAACCACATTGTGTTATTATAGGGGCGAGTCTTAAAGTCTGGGTGGACTGATATGCGTGAACGCGCATACATACATAGGCACACCTCAACAGACAAAATGCTAGTATATGTGGGCATGTGCAAAGTATATGTAAGAGAGAGAGAGAGAGAGAGAGAGAGAGAGAGAGAGAGAGAGAGAGAGGAAAAGTGCCTGTGATATACCACATGAGGTATGCGGAGTACGTCGGTCTACACGTACGACGTTTCACTCATACTGTACCCTATGAAATAGTTAGTATGGTTGATTGTTATGCAACATATTTAAGGATCTACTCGCCCAGTGTGAAACGTCGTAGGTGTAGACCAATGCACTCCGCATACCTCATGTGGTATACCACAGGCACTTTTTCTCCTCTCTCTCTCTCTCTCTCTCTCTCTCTCTCTCTCTCTCTCTCTCTCTCTCTCTCTCTCTCTTACATATACTTTGCACATGCCCACATACACTAGCATATTGTCTGTTGAGGTGTGCCTATGTATGTATGCGCGTTCACGCATATCAGTCCACCCAGACTTTAAGACTCGCCCCTATAATAACACAATGTGGTTTTGGGTAGTACCACCGTCAATCTGGCGCGCCCCATACTTCACTAGCACATCCATTGTGATTGCTCAGATACCCTTGCCAGACCATTTGCCGTCCTCCTACCCCGCTCCCTTCCTTCTATGTGCTCACTGAACCGTAACACCCAGAACCGGGCATCAGAATACATCGGAGATTGTCTTAGTTACTTACAGTTCCGAACGGTGAGGTGAGTATGCACGTTTTCTCTATTAACATTTTTTTCAATTAAACATTTTCTTCAACTAACATTCTTTTCAATTAACAGTTTTTTAATTCTCATTTACTCTTCATTGCTTCCATTTTTCCATGCTTTTGTTCTTCTCGTCCTGTCGTCACCTTCTGATGTAGTCACAGGAGATCTCCTTGACTGTATGTTGTATTTGTGAATGTGTGTGTTTGCTGATGAAGGCTAATCGCCGCAACGTTCTGTATGTGTCTTAACTCTGTTATATAAAGCTGCACTACTTTGTGTCATTTTATATTGTTTACACTTTCACAGCTTTACCGCAATTCCACAAATTTTATTCATATTAGAAGAAGATATATGTGGTAGAAGGAGGAGATAGTATTTATAGAAGGAGATAGATGAGATAAGGAGATAGGTGTGGTAGAAAGAAGAGATAGATGTGATAGAAGGAGATAGGTGTGGTAGAAGGAAGAGATAGATGTGATAGAAGTAGATAGCCGTGACACATAGAGATAGGTGTGGTAGAAGGAAGGGATAGATGTGACAGAAGGAGATAGGAGTGGTAGAAGGAGGAAATAGATGTGATAAAAGGAGATAGAAGTGATAGAAGGAGATAGGTGTAGTAGAAGGAAGAGATAGATGTGATCGAAGGAGGCGATAGATGTGGTAGACGTGGTAGAAAGAAGTAGATGTGCTAGAAGGAGGCGTGTGATGTGGTAGTAAGAGGTAAATGTAGTGGAAGGGGGAGGTAGTGTTGTAGAAGGCGATAGATGTGCTAGAAGGAAATAAGTGTTGTAGAAGAAACAGATAGATGTGATAGAAGGAGATATGTGTGGTAGAAAGAAGAGATATATGTGATAGAAGGAGATTGGTGTGGTAGAAGGAAGAGATAGATCTGATAGAAGGAGATAGATGTGATAGAAGGAGATAGGTGTGGTAGAAGGAAGAGATAGATGTGATAACAGGAGATTGTTGTGGCAGAAAGAAGAGATAGATGTGATCGAAAGAGGCGATAGATGTAGTAGAAAGATGAGATAGATGTTATAGAAGGAGATAGGTATGGTAGAAAGAAGAGATAGATGTGACAGAAGGAGATAGGTGTGATAGAAAGAAGAGATAGATGTGACAGAAGGAGATAGATGTGACAGAAGGAGATAGGAGTGGTAGAAGGAGGGAATAGATGTGATGAAAGGAGATAGATGTGACAGGAGGAGATAGGTGTAGTAGAAGGAAGAGATAGATGTGATAGAAGGAGATAGATGTGGTAGAAGGGAGAGATAGATGTGATCGAAGGAGGCGATAGATGTGGTAGACGTGGTAGAAATAAGTAGATGTGCTAGAAGGAGGCGTGTGATGTGGTAGTAAGAGGTAAATGTAGTGGAAGGGGGAGGTAGTGTTGTAGAAGGCGATAGATGTGCTAGAAGGAAATAGGTGTTGTAGAAGGAACAGATAGATGTGATAGATGGTGGCGATAGATGTAGTAAAAGGAGGAAATAGATGTGATAGAAGGAGATAGATGTGGTAGAAGGAGACAGGTGTGGTAGAAGGAAGAGATAGATGTGATAGAAAGAGATAGATGAGGTAGAAGGAAGAGATAGATGTGATAGAAATAGATAGATGTGGTAGAACGAGGCTATATATTTGGTAGAAGGATGAGATAGATGTGATAGAAGAAGATAGATGTGGTAGAAGGAGGAGATAGATGTGATAGAAGGAGGCGATAGATGTGGTAGAAGGAGGAGATAGTTTTAATAGAACGAGATAGATGTGATAGAAAGTGATAGATGTGATAGGAGGAGATAGATTTGATAGAAGGAGATATGTGTGGTAGAAGGAAGAGATAGATGTGAAAGAAGGAAATAGATGTAATAGAAGGAGATAGGTGTGGTAGATGGAGGAGATCAGTGTGATACAAGGAGATAGATGTGGTAGAAGGAGGAGATAGGTGTGATAGAAGGAGGCGATAGTTGTGATAGAAGGTGGAGATAGATGTTATAGAAGGAGGCGATAGATGTGGTAGAAGGTGGAGATAGATGTTATAGAAGGAGGCGATATATGTGGTAGAAGGAGGATATAGATGTTATAGAAGGAGATAGATGTGGTAGAAGGAGGAGATAGATGTTATAGAAGGAGGCGATAGATGTGGTAGAAGGTGGAGATAGATTTTATAGAAGGAGGCGATAGATGTGGTAGAAGGTGGAGATAGATGTTATAGAAGGAGGCGATAGATGTGGTAGAAGGTGGAGATAGATGTTATAGAAGGAGGCGATAGATGTGGTAGAAGGAGGAGATAGATGTTATAGAAGGAGGCGATAGATGTGGTAGAAGGAGGAGATAGATGTTATAGAAGGAGGCGATATATGTGGTAGAAGGAGGAGATAGATGTTATAGAAGGAGATAGATGTGATAGAAGGAGATAGGTATGGTAGAAAGAAGAGATATATGTGATAGAAGGAGATAGGTGTGGTAGAAGGAAGAGATAGATGTGATAGAAGGAGATAAATGTAATAGAAGGAGATAGGTGTGGTAGATGGAGGAGATCAGTGTGATACAAGGAGATAGATGTGGTAGAAGGAGGAGATAGGTGTGATAGAAGGAGGCGATAGTTGTGATAGAAGGTGGAGATAGATGTTATAGAAGGAGGCGATAGATGTGGTAGAAGGTGGAGATAGATGTTATAGAAGGAGGCGATATATGTGGTAGAAGGAGGATATAGATGTTATAGAAGGAGATAGATGTGGTAGAAGGAGGAGATAGATGTTATAGAAGGAGGCGATAGATGTGGTAGAAGGTGGAGATAGATTTTATAGAAGGAGGCGATAGATGTGGTAGAAGGTGGAGATAGATGTTATAGAAGGAGGCGATAGATGTGGTAGAAGGTGGAGATAGATGTTATAGAAGGAGGCGATAGATGTGGTAGAAGGAGGAGATAGATGTTATAGAAGGAGGCGATAGATGTGGTAGAAGGAGGAGATAGATGTTATAGAAGGAGGCGATATATGTGGTAGAAGGAGGAGATAGATGTTATAGAAGGAGATAGATGTGATAGAAGGAGATAGGTATGGTAGAAAGAAGAGATATATGTGATAGAAGGAGATAGGTGTGGTAGAAGGAAGAGATAGATGTGATAGAAGGAGATAAATGTGATAGAAGGAGATAAGTGTGGTAGAAGGAGATAAGTCAAAAGTGTGGTAGAAGGATGAGATAGTTATCAGTTATCAGTTGGGGTATCTTCATTGCACTCCGGACAGGTCCATAGGTGCTCAGATTCCCCCCCCCCCCCCCCAGCATATGCATCAGCGTCCGGTGGCTAATAGTGCCAGTTCTGTGTTGGTTGACGAGGCACCTCGTTTTCCCAATGTACCTCTCGCGCTTGGCCGTGCCGATTCTTACTCCCATGTCTTTCATCCTGGACAGCGATGTGGATTCACTGACGTCAAAGTCCTCTGTTCTCGCCATATCTTTAAGGGCGTTAATAACATCAGCACGATCCATGGGCTGGCCATCTACAGGGAGTGCAGAGCCTCAGCTCGTTCATTTCCTTCGACTCCCGCATGTCCCGGGACGAAGATGAAGGTGACTTTACGGACAACAGACTTCCGCAGCGACTCAGTCCACTGTCTGCGTACAGCTCCAGATCCGATCTTCTGAATCATGCTCATTGAGTCACTTAGTACACACACGTTGGTATAATGCTGTGATTCCAGCCATATGAATGCCTGTGTAACTGCCATCACCTCCATCGTCATGCTGCTCGTGGTCATAAAGTGGGCACCACTGGATTCTTGAACGGTTTGGCCCGCCGAACGGGCAGTAAATTCCCACGAACTTCTCTGCTGCTTTACAGCAGATCCATCTGTATAGATGAGCACTTCGGGGCTATCTGAGTGTTCATAGTTGAGCGCGTTGACCTCTGCATTGACAACGGCAGGGTTCTGCTCTCTGCACCGTCTGTCGAGTGTGATAATGCAGGAGAAAGTGCACTTAAAAGCCGGAGGCACTGGCACCCATTCCTTGTCGGGGTTGATACTGGTAAGACTGCAGACCTGTCTGACGATATCTTCCGCCCGACCCATCCATGATTTGCCCCTCTTTAGCCTGTTACCCTTTTCTCTCAATATAGCATTATGCAGAGGGTGCTGCTCATCTGCACTTATTTTTAAGTATGCACGAGCTCTCCAGATCTTGATCCTGTGTTCCATTGTCGGGAAGTCAAGGAGGTATCTCATTGCTACACAGCTGGTGTCTCTCGTGTAGCCCAAAATGATGCGTATGGCTTCGTTTTGTACCTTTTCAAGTCTTCCAATCTGTGTAGGGCTGACAGTGAGGATGGCCAGGGCATTCTCGATGCGTGAAAGCACAAGTCCTTGGAACAGAAGTATTAGCAGTCTTTGCTCGATATTGGCAGTCGCCATGACTCTCATTGCTGACAAATCTTTTCGAGCTTTCGTTATGACATAATCGACATGATCTCTGAAGGACAGACTACGATCAAGCCTCACGCCAAGAAATGTCATTGACTGGGTTCTACTCAAAATTCCCCCATCCATTCTTACTGCCGGCAGGTCTGTGTTCACAATATGGTTGTTTAGGGAGAACCATGTAACCGATGCCTTTGCAGGGTTGACAAGGGCGCCGGTATCAGCACACCATGAGGAAATTCGATCTAGTTCGCCCTGCATATCATTGGCAACCGCCTGTCTATCTCGACCCTGTCGATACACGAGAATGTCGTCAGCAAATGACAGAGTCCTACCCCTCCCGTCCAACTGTTGTTCAGTGATAGGCACCGTATACGCGTTGAATAGTACTGGTGACAGTAGAAACAATCCTTGTAACCCTGTAAATGTTTTTTTTTTTTTTTACATAACATGACTATTGCCAATAGACAGCACAGTCTTGCGGCTCTACAACTCTGTAAACTGAGCCCAAATTTATTGTAAAAATATATGTTTTCATTGAATTTCTTTTTCATGACAGTATTTTAATAACATAACGCCTTGTTAAACTAATGTGGAGTGAATGCGTGAGTAAAAGGAGAGAAAAAGAAATTGAGTGACTGCATTAAATACAGATGAGCGAAAGATTAGTGCGGAATTTTTTCGCACAACACGAGTTTTTGTAATTCGTCTTTGTTCCATTTGTGTAACACACGTGTTGTCTATTTTTATGTGTGTGATTGCCATAAATACATTGCAGGTAAGGAAACATATTTTACGCTTCCTAAACCGGCTAAGCAGTCATGAATCAGGCATACGCACTCATTTGTGACTGCAATAAACCGTTCTTGGTTGGAAGAGGGCTTAACTCTGAACAGTGGACATTACAGACTTGCGAAACTCTGATATAGCATTGAAAGATGTATTCACAAACGGGAGTTAGATAGGTGAACATTAGCACACACAGCATGTAAACGGGTTGGAGTAACATTATATGGGAGCCATGAATTTTATTCATGTATTGTACCCATTACAGGGACAATTTGTCCGGGTTGTCAGTTTATTGGCAATTTGAAAAGCAGGTCTATAAGACAACGGGCTTTGGTTCGAACAACTCCCAGAAGTATAATGGTAAAGGAGCAGTAGCTCTGGCCAACAATACAGTTGTGTTGTGGTAATCAATTGCCAGTGGATTCATACAACAGTGTGACATCAGACAGTAGAAGTCAGTAATTATACCCAGAACATAGTTAACAAACTCAACCAGCTCTTGACAAAATTAGACAGACCTAATTTTTAAGACAACCAATTGCGTCACACCCATAAGCTAAAGTTGGTGACGCAACACAGACGGGTGGAGAGTATGTCAAAGAGCTGAATGAGAGGACAGAAGTAATAGAAGGATAGAAGTTAGGGATAAGACTAAGACATGATAGAGATAACATCCCTTACCAGGGAATAGAGAATAAAGGGACAGAAGTAGAAGATAGAACTCTTAAACAGTTCTCCGACAGGACACGCACGTGTCATAAGTAGGACAAGGTAGGACATGACAGGGACTTACTCCCAGGTTGGAGTAGAAGGCGATAACCACGGGGAGTACCCGTAAACAGCATTAACTCTAGCACAGTAACTAGTAACAGGCTACTGAACTGCGTGCGAGGTAACAGAGCACGGAACAGTGCTGACGCACGAGGAGTCACAGGTCCGCAGCTGGACAACGCTGCAAAGTTAGGGCAGACGGGACTGGACAGTTGAGGAGACAAGTTGATATATTCACCCTGACCACTGTGTGGTTTACAGGGCACAGTAGTGTAGTGACTTAAGCCAGGATTAGGACAGTTAGAGATTGTACATCGTATTGTTAGGATTGTATTGATTGTGATGATGTGCATATATGAATGTTTATGTAAGCTCGTGGAGCAGATTGTATTCAGTACGTAATTGTCAGAAGTCGGGGTGCCCCACCCGCTAGAAGAAAGTCTTATTCACTGGCGAGCAACCCCAAATAGTCAGAAACTGACTAGGGACAAAATCTATATGGCTGAACTACAGATTAAGCCCATGAATATCCAACGAACAGCTCCAAGTGGCTCGTTACAAAATGAAATGAACTGTGCTGAATATTCGCCAAGGAATGGGAAAGAGAAGGTTAGCTAAGATAGATGTTTAAGTCTAAATATATTAGTATAGACGACTATCTCAGTACAGGTTTTTCTCCCTGACTGCTCCCTTCCTTGGTGTCTAAGTGAACCCCCACCAATGAACACAACAACACGTATGCACAATTGGAATTAAAATATAACGAGAGAACTATGAGTTACAAGACTACAACATTTATTTACTACTCATATTACACATGTAAGGTTATTCCAGACGATGATGGATGCGTATGAGATTCTGTACTACAGTAATCATGAAGGTGAAATGATTAATATACAATACGTAACTCTGAATCCTGTCTGGATCAGTGAGAGATCAGCAACTCTCCAGTGGAAACCAAAAAAGAAACAGCTTGCCGGTATTCTGACGATCCTGTCAGTCCTGACACTCCTAGTCTTCACTCGTCCTTGAGATCTACAACATAGGTGCTCCTTGTGAGAGCTTGAAAGAAAGTCGAGAATGTGTTATATCTAATTCTACATCAGCGCAATCCTAATTAAAACATATCATAACACAAACATATACAATGACCAGTCTGGCCAAGTTTATCTTCCAGCTCTACTGTGTTCACCATCCTGCTTCTCCCTATTGTCTTTAGTCTGGGACGGGCTTTTCAATTGTCTCACACGCCTGTAATGAATACATTTCTGCCGCCCCATGTCCATGTCGCTAATAAAGAAATTCTGTGTCGTACAGCCGCTCCGTCCAAAGTCGGTTTAGCAGCTCACAGGATCGGTAATGGTATTATAATAATGCCGGGTCATCCGGGCTTACAAGCCGTGACCAGTATCTGTGCCAGACTTCCGTGAACTACCCTCCACCATACGATGAAAAGGTTTAGCACCATATACCCTATAACAATTGTGGGTAATGTCTGTACCATTACACCTCTGCTTCCCACACAATTGTTGGCCAATGTGCCAATGCGCAGACAATAGCATAACACTTCATATTGGTATGTTTGCATATGACAAATCAATATATCAAACATCCAATACACATAAACATATTGATTAAACTAGACATATTATGATACTTTAACATCATATCATAATGCACTAGTTAGTTTGTATGTATACGAAATGAGACGTATATACACAAAAAGAATATGTACGAAGCATATTCCTAGCATCGTATATTCATATGAAATTACACATACATACATCCAACATATCCGTAAACATTATATTACTTCAAGATAGACATATAATGATACTCAACATAATAGCATCAGGCATTATTAATGAGTACTAATATTGTATAGCTACCAAATGAGATATACAACAAGTCTAATTGACGTGACCACACAGACCAGCCATATTTGCTGATCTGCCCGGTTTAATCACCACTTAGTTACTGTTGTTGTAAGAATTAAATAAATAGTCAGTTGACTATATTCTGTACAACAAATGCACACACCAAAAACAGACTAGTCTAGTGTACAAAGAAATGACAAGCATCTGCTACGACACCTCAAGTATATCTAGACAAGATCTGCCTTTCACAAGTTTCTCCTTCTCAGAAGAGTAATACATGAAGCACAATGATATTGAACACAGAACTTAGAAAGAACACTCAAGTAACCTACGCCAAAGATAGTTCTTGAAATAACCTAGATCAGATATAGACTGAAAATCGGTACATCCATCTAAGAGACTAAGAGACTTACTAAGGGACTAGTTACTAAGAAATAATTCTCCCTTTTGAAATCTAGCAACATAAGAATCATACATATGACTACAAACATTGAGCTGGCTGCCTACCTGTTCTGAAGTCAGACTTAATCTAAAGGGGAAAAAGTCTAGCAGGGGTTTTTATACCTAGCCTAGCAGTAGACACTTATCTCCCCGGAATTCCATTCATAAATTCTTCTTATCTCCCCCTGACGTTAATTGCAATTAACACTACAACCTGGCCATCACACCTTGCTCCTCTCTGTCTGGTACAAAGTCTACAGGCCCAGTGTTAATTGCCTTATCAGATCTGTTTTCACACATTCCTGAGTCTGCCAGTCAGAGTTGACTTGGCTTGTTTACCGCCCTATGGCTATTATCTCCATCTGGCGTTAATTGCCTTTATTCAACCAGTTCATTATTGATTCAGCCAGGGTCTACCTGGACGAGAAGGTGCCAATGTGTCTGTGTGGTGTCATAGCCCGTCTGGGTCAGCAGTTTTCCAAGGTGTAGACTAATTTAAATTATCTAGTTGTGTCCATCTCAAGTATCCCATTTTACTTGCCATCTGCAAGCTTACATCATGGCTAGAGGCTTTTTGTGAATAATCTTACCTCACGACTAGATAGCCGTGGAGTAGCGTGATTAATTCATTCTTTCTCAATTTGGCCTCTCAAATTTGGAGACCGAGAAAAATATTCTGGGATGTTAAGGCGGCATTCCATGACAGTAATAAAGCGACTTTGTACACCTACGAGTTGATATTCGTGCGGTAAAAATGAAGAATCCCTGTATGCCTGTATAAACTAGCTTGTTGACAGGCGGGAGTATTACAGGGTTACAAGGATTGTTTGTAATCAATCCTGAGTATGATAACTAATCTACCTAATCTATTCTACTTTTGTGAGCTGAGCTAAGCTAACTAAGGGAACTAATCTAACTAAATGAATTAAATGGGGTGAAATGTGTTAGTTACCTTAATGTATTTGTAAATATGATGATATTGATTTCAAATAATGGTATTAATTTAAGTAATGGTTTATTTAACTAACTTATCTTAAAATGTATATAATTAATGATGAATTACTGATGTGTTTATGAGATTCATGGATATACTTTAATAGTTTCAAATATATCACTATCTAAATAAATGTAAATGACTTTTAGAGACTAAATATTGTTAGCTTCTTATGGACAAAATATGGGGATGTTATTATAAATTATTTTACAAATAGCAAAGATATCATTTTACATGCAACTGCAAAAAAAGCATGTTATAATACATATCACAATATATTTGTATCTAATACACTATTTAAACTAATTAATTCCAGGTCTGATGGTGAAGTAGCGTTCCTTGAAGTTGAATATCAATCTATTTAGCAATGTTATTTACAATGTCTGATATTCTATGCGCTGATCCTGGGTTGTGTCTTTATGTTGACTTACTCCTGTGTCGAATGAATAATAAAGTGACGGCGTAGACCGTTTATGATGTGTTTGTTCGTTTTCATTTGTAATGATACAGTTTTTTTGTACACTTTAGTTTAAGGCGACACACATCTATGAGCACTATCGTGTCTATAACACACCAGTCTGGACACAAAGTAGTTATAATGTCAATGACTATGGTGCTGTTGGATCGCTCCTCTGCGGTAAATCAGGTATATCGACGTCAGAGGGTCTGCTCAGAGTGTCAGCAAGTAAGTCCATTTTCCCCTTAATGTGTTTGACGGTGAAAGAGTAGTTTTGAAGTATAAGAGACCATCTGTAAATACGGTTGTTTCTGTGGACTCCTGACTCCATGACGGTGAGTGGGGAGTTGTCAGTCTCGATGACAAAGTGTGTCCCTGCCAAAAATCTATGAAGTTTACGGACACAGTATATGATACTTAACGCTTCCAGTTCAGAGAATCCGTACTTAGCCTCCGTTGGTGTGATCTTCCGGCATACGTAGATTATCGGGTGGAAAACTCCATCACAATGTTGGCCTAGTACGCCGGCGATGATACAGCACTCGCGTCTGTCCTAAGAAAATATGTGAGGTTCGGGTTAGGTAAGCGTAATATTGGCACATCGCTAAACATATGTTTAAGTTTTGATAAAGCGTTTATTAACTCAGCATCTTTTACATCAATTTTTACAGAAGCCTTTAACAAATTTGAATAAAATGCTGGTAATTTCAGCTAAATTTGGGATGAACTTGTTATAGTAGTTCACCAGACCAAGTAAACTCCTCACTTGCTTCTTGGTGGTCGGCATATTGAGGTTTAAAATCTTGGTAACAATTTTGTTGTCAGTTTTCAGTTGGCCTTTTGTGATGGTATGGCCAAGGAAGTCAATTTCTTCCAGTCCCAACTCCACTTTTGTTGGTTTCACTGTAAGACCGAATAGTTTTATTCTCTCGAAGACATGTCTTAGTTTCTGTAAATGTGTGGTCCAGTCTGCGGTATGAATACATATGTCGTCTATATATGTCTCAGTATTCGTCACTCCATGCAATATATCCCTAGTAAGGCGAACAAATGTGGCGGGAGCATTACGAAGTTCAAACGGAAGAAATCGCCACTCATAAAGACCTAGAGGTGTTGAAAATGCAGTGAAATGAATAGAATTTTTGTTCATCGGGACCTGCCAATATCCTTTTGTTAGGTCAAGTTTAGAGAAGATCATAGATGTTGACATGTTTAAGATGAGATCTTCGCAAGAAGGAATAGGTTCTTCTTCTATCTTTGTGACACTATTTAATTTTCTATAATCCACGCAGAGACGGATGGTAGAGACCTTCTTTTTTACCAGGACAATAGGAAAAGACTATTCCGACTGAGACTTTTGAATTATTCCACTCGCTTCAAGATCAAGAATTTCCTTGTCGAGTTTTTGTCTATAATTTAAATGGATGGAATAAGGTCTGCATTTTATAGGAGTGTAGTCAGATAGAAGAATGGAGTGTTCGATTCTGTCAGTCCTACCTGGAATGTCAGAAAATATTTCTTTGTACTCAGTTACTAATGCTATTGTCTGCTGTTTCTGCTCGTCTGTGAGTTTTGGTTCTATATGTATACTGTCAATTGTCGCTGTCATGTCCACTGTTGGAACAGGTAGTTTCATGTCTTCGTCTTCTGTTTGGTTAAGTACTGTGGTGGTACGAAGTGCGTGTTCTGTTTGCTGACTAAGTTTGGTTGCGCTGTCGTCGTCTTCTGTCAGACTACTTAGTGCGTTATGTTCGTCTGTCGTCCGATTGATTGGTGTAGATGCATCCTGTTTGTCTGTCGTCTGTTCCTCTCGTCTTGAAAAATACGGTTTCAGCATGTTGATATGGAATATCTTTAATTTTCGGTTTATCGATATTTCATAATCGACATCTGATATCTTTTGCGTCATTTTGAATGGCCCTTGCCACGATGTTAATAGTAAGTTACGTTTATCTGGCAATAGAAGTAGTACCTCTTGTTCTGGTTCGAGGTGTAAGGTTTTGGCACCTTTGTTTGCGTAATGGCGGTAGATCTGTCCTTTTCTCTCCATAGATGATTTAGCTATTACACATGCTTTCATAATTTTGTTGCGTGTTTCCGTCACCATTTCATAAGGTGATATTGGTGTTGGATTATCTGAGGTGTTAGTAATTAACTGATGGTAAATCGTGAGGGGTCCACGTGGGTTAGCCCCGTATACTAACTCGAATGGGTAGAAACCCGTACTTGAGTGCGGAATTTCTCGGTAGGCGAACAGCACTGTTGGTAACAGTGTATCCCAATCAGATGGGTTCTCTGCTGTCACCTTAGCCAGCATGTGTTTTAAATCCCCATTAATTTTCTCTATGATTCCATTGCTGGCTGGGTGGTATGCCGTGGTGAAATGTTGCTTAATCCCTAGCAATTTGGTAAGAGCTTGCGTCGCAGCTGATATGAATTGCGTTCCCCGATCCGATAAGATAGTACGAGGGAATCCGAATCGGGAAAACAGGTGCAAAAAGACGTTGGCTACATCTTTGGAGGTGATATATTTCAGGGCCACCGCCTCTACCCACCTTGAACAGAGATCTACCAGAGTTAAAATGAAACGGTTTCCTTTGCTCGACACCTGATTTAGGGGTCCAACAATATCTACCGCTACACTTTCAAAAGGTCTAGAGGCCAATGTTGACGGTTGGACCTCTGCTGTTACATGCTTTCCCTTTCTTACCAACTGTTGACAAATGGTACACGAACGACAAAAAGATTAATATCACTACAAAATTTCGGCCAGTAAAAATGGGCTAGAATTCTGGCTCTAGTCTTATCGTAGCCTAAATGTCCAGCAAACGGCGAGTCGTGTGCAATTTTTTAACACGGTTTGTCGGTGATTTACAGGTAGCACCGTCTGCCGAATTTCATGGTTATTTGTGGTATAATTTCTCATGAGGATACCATTATGAAGTTTAAAATACCATGAATCGTTTTTGGTCACTTTTGGTTTCTCTCCCAGAAACTTTAAATAGGGTGAGATAGTTGGGTCGGCGCGTTGCGCCTCTATAAAATTTTGTCTGGTGGTGTTACTTATCGTACCACTAGGTGTTACTAGTTGTAGCATTTCTTCCTGCAGGTCATCTTGTTGTTTCTGCGTTTCTGACCTGGTCACCGCATTAGCCTTATTGGTTTCTCTCCAGGCTAATATTTCTTCCGCGGTGCAGTGTTTCAGCTCTGGTAGGCAACCAAGAATCAGGTCTGTACACGGGTTGTGTAGAATGGCGCATGTGAATGTGCCGGAAAGGAATGGGGTGTTTATAAGGAATTTCGCTAGTGGGTATTTTTCAATGTTACCCGAAAAGGTACGGCATTTAACAAAGCCGCCCGTATAATCCTCTGGTTTGGCCAGTTCTTTCCTCAGACCGATTAATGTACTTTCGCTATCTATTAAACATTGGCATGGTTGGTCATTAACCATTGCATCGTGGCACACTAAATTGCCTCTGGAGGCGTTAGCTGTGTTGGCGTTCTCGCTAGAGAACGGTATGGTGTGCCCACATTTAAGCATCCCATCTTCATGGAATTGGTGACACATTTTACATTTATCGAAATTTAAGATATCACTAGCAGCTGCCACATTCTCACACTGACTGAATGGTAACACTTCCTCATTCTCACTTTCATGCTCGCTTCCACTTTCAGACGAGGTATCAATAAGTACAGCATTGCTGGCTCTCAATCTCTGCCGTCCAGGACACTTAGAACTATAATGCTCTTAAGAAAGGCAAAAGAAGCATTTAACGGCACGTATGTACGTGTTTCTTTTGTTCTCTTGCTTCTTGATCATCATTTCCAGGTGTGACGGGTACGAAGGATTTTTATCGCACATAGAAAATTCATGATGGAAAAAACGACAAAACATACACTGAGGTGGCTTTGGTTTTTGCCTATCTCTCATTTGAAATGGTTTTTGACTGGAAGGTTTTCTTGTTTGACTTTTGGCAAATTCCGCAATTTCTGACTCATCTATAGATGTCTTAAAAACGTCTCTGTTGGAAGCAAAATAAGCCGACCCCCGTTTTTCTATCTGTTCAAGTGATTCAATATCGGCTTGTTGCAGGAATTTCGCGAAGAGAGATGGAACAGTGGAGATGATTTTGTCCATTATCATCAGATCCCTTAATTTCTCAAAACTCTTATCTATCTTCGCCGCGTTCAGCCATTTATTAAAGATACTTTGAACATTAGAAACGTAATCTATAAAGGTTTCAGTATATTTGGGTCTAATTTTGGAATATTGGATCTGATATCCTGGGGCGTCAAGCAAAAAATGTTGCATAATACGATCATGTATGTATTGGTAATTATTTCTTAACTCAGGTGGAATTGATTCTATTACTTTTAAGGGCTCACCGGAAAGGTTCTTCATATAGATCATTGCCCACTCTTTTAAAGGTACCTCCTGGAATTTGAGTTGGAACTCGATATTTTCAGTCCATGCAGAGATGGAATCTCCTTGGCAATAGGGCTTCACTATCCCTTTATACTTATGGAATTTATTCTCTTCCTCATGACTCTTTAATTTCGTGGTAGCAATCTGAACATGAGAGTCAATTTCCATTTCCTTAATCTTTAATTGTGTTTGTGACTCGATTTCTAGCTGTTTCTCCTTCAACTGTATTTCTTTCTGTTTGGTGGCTTCACTTATTTCTGCCAGTTCCTTCTGATGTTGTCTTTCTCGCGCCCGTTCGTCTCTCTCAGCTGCAGCTTTTCTGTCTATTTCTTCCCTATCACTTATTGCTTTATTATCTGTGTTTTCTTTGTACTCCTTTTTAGCCCATTGTTCTAATTTATCCCCGCTAAACCCTAGTTCTTTCTCTGCTTGGATAAATTCACTGAGCGTTGACATTTTAGTTGTTTATGTTTACACAACAATGGCACTGAGAACAAGAATCTTAAATGATATCTATAATTATTTACAGTACAATTTCAAAAACAATAAGATGCATTGTTAATAAACATCCTCAAAACTATAATGGTACTCATCTGATTTCGCGTTTGACTCGATCAATTGGGCTGTTTCACTCTCTCTCCGTTCGTACTGTTGTTCTGCTCGCTACTACGTTACATCCTGTTACGCAGAGCAGCAACAATTAATATACAGAATATGTTGAAAAATACACGAAGTTATTAACTATCCATGTCCCAATTCGTTCGGAATGGAAAACAGAAATGTGATATGAATGATATGAGTGATATGAATGAATAAATGAATCAATGAATGAATCGTCGGTCGTCCGTCTAATGTCGTCCTGTCTTCAATTTTCTCCGTTACTGACTGGGCTATACATGTAAGCCATGAGTATCTCTTCGATTTCAAGTCTTTACTTCAATTCCTAGTGGTAAGTTGAAAAAACCACTTTCCTTTCTAAATTTATGGGTGACTATTCAACACACATATCACTTTCTGATTGTACTCTGCAACTACTTGCAATGATCATTTCTGACCACTAATCACTTGTCGTGGGTACACACATATCACTTTCTGATTGTACTCTGCAACTACTTGCAATGATCATTTCTGACCACTAATCACTTGTGATGGGTAGTTTTAACGATCAAACATAATAATAATGCCGCGGGTAATAATAACAGTCGTGGATAGACAACTCTCTGACACTGTAATAACTGTCGTGTTCAGAGACCACGTTCTGACCCCACAATAATACCGTGGGTAGTTTTCAAATATTATTTATAGTGGGCAAGTTAAAGGCCCACTTCTGACACCATAATAATCCCGCCTGTCAGCAACCTAGTTTATACAGGCATACATGGATTCTTCATTTGTACCGCACGAATATCAACTCGTAGGTGTACAAAGGGTAAAGTCGCTTTATTACGTACTGAATACAATCTGCTCCACGAGGTTACATAAACATTTATATATGCACATCATCACAATCAATACAATCCTGACAATACGAAGTACAATCTCTAACTGTCCTAATCCTAGCTTAAGTCACTACACTACTGTGCCCTGTAAACCACACAGTGGTCAGGGTGAATACATCAACTTGTCTCCTCAACCGTCCAGTCCCGTCTGCCCTAACTTTGCAGCGTTGTCCAGCTGCGGACCTGTGACTCCTCGTGCGTCAGCACTGTTGCGTGCTCTGTTACCTCGCACGCAGTTAAGTAGCCTGTTACTAGTTACTGTGCTAGAGTTAATGCTGTTTACGGGTACTCCCCGTGGTTATCGCCTTCTACTCCAACCTGGAAGTAAGTCCCTGTCATGTCCTACCTTGTCCTACTTATGACACGTGCGTGTCCTGTCGGAGAACTGTTTAAGAGTTCTTTCTTTTACTTCTGTCCCTTTATTCTCTATTCCCTGGTAAGGGATGTTATCTCTATCCTGTCTTAGTCTTATTTCTAACTTCTATCCTTCTATTACTTCTGTCCTCTCATTCAGCTCTTTGACAAACAAATACACGATCGACACTACATGAAAGTATAAATTTCAACTTATCTGTGCCCTAGCTTGAAACGGCTATCCATGGATGGAATCATTCCATCCATGGATAGCCGTTTAAAGCTAGGGCACAGATAAGTTGAAATTTATACTTTCATGTAGTGTCGATCGTGTATTTGTTAATCTATTTTTGTTTGTTTGTTCTGTGGTGACGAAGGCTTTGCCCGCAACGTCCATTTTTTTTTTTTTTTTTTTTTTGTAGTCGTGCTTTGGTACAGCTCTCAATCTACTTCTCGTTTTTTAGTGATTCATTCATTGCTTTTCAAGTTTTACCGCAGTTCCCCTTATTCTTGTTAACCACATCTTGAGCAAAGACCGCCGCATTCAGCCATGACTCTTTGTTACGTCTGTATCCTCCAAGTGTGGGCGAGAAGCAGCCGAGTTGTTCCAAGTCACAAGCAAGTCTGTGTGCTACAATTTTCTCCAGTAGCTTGCCAGCAGTATTCTGCATCGTAATGATTCTGTAGCCGCTTATCTTGGAATGGTCTTTGTTCGGTTTTGGCAGCGACAGCAAGTAGCTGTGTAGCCATTCCTCTTTGATCTGCCACCTCTGAATACTGGTGTTGAATTCTCTGGCCAGTTCTTCCATGTCATCATCTGACATCACCAGTAGGTCACCATATCGGATGCCGTCTAGGCCTGGGGCGGTGTTAGGTGATTTCTTGAGCATCGCACGTATTGTCTCAGCTATGATTATGCATTTTTCGTCTGTCCCGACCCCCTCACACAGCTGAGAGAGTGTCGTTGTGGTCCTCTGTCTGGCGGGCTCGTCTTTCTGGTCAGTCTGCTCTATGTAGCGTGCAAGAAGGGCCTTACCTTTATCCGCATCCGACTTTTTCCATGTGAGGTCTGCACCTTGAAAGTCTGGAATACCTCTACGTTGTGCAGCGCCGTTCATGCTCTTATGGAGGCGCCATAATGTCATGAGAGATCGCTCGGAGCACACCTTCCTGCAGAACTCGTCCCATTTCTCGGCCTTGGCCTGTTTGGCGTAGGATTTGAATAAAGTCATCGTCCTATGGACCTCAGTCTTCAGGTCCTCCAACTCAACCTGTGGCATATTAGCCTTTCTGGCTTTTTGCCAGTCTTTGACAGCTTGCCTCTTTCCCAGCCATGCCTTCTCGACCTCTCCATTCCACCATGGTGGCTGCAACCATCTTTCTTGTATCCTGCGGGAGGAAGTTAGTTTTCTTCTTCTGATCTTGCTTATGGCATCTTGACCAGTGTTGTCGTACGGGAAGGCATTTGTTTTGTTTCCTTGACTCCTGGCCCTGTCTTTCTCGATCAGGATGATACAAGGGTAGTGGTCACTATCGTGGTATCCCAGTGTGCCCCACCGGCACCTTGGTGCGATGGTGGGCGACACCAGAGCCAAGTCACTGACGATGAGATAGATTTGATAGAAGGAGATAGATGTGATAGAAGGAGATTGGTGTGGTAGAAAGAGGAAATAGATGTGATAAAAGGAGATAGATGTGATAGAAGGAGATATGTGTGGTAGAAGGAAGAGATAGATGTGATAGAAGGAGATTGGTGTGGTAGAAGGAGGAAATAGATGTGATAAAAGGAGATAGATGTGATAGGAGATATGTGTGGTAGAAGGAAGAGATAGATGTGATAGAAGGAGATAGATGTGACAGAAAGAAGAGATAGATGTGATCGAAGGAGGCGATAGATGTGGTCGAAAGAGGAGATAGATGTTATAGAAGGAAGCGATAGATGTGGTAGAAGGAGGAGATAGATGTGATAGAAGGAGGCGATAGATATGATAGAAGGAGATATGTGTGGTAGAAGGAGGCGATAGATGTTGTAGAAGGAGGAGATATATGTGATAGAAGGAGATAGGTGTGATAGAAGGAGGAGATAGATGTGATAGAAGGAGCAGATAGATATGATAGAAGGAGGAGATAGACGTGATAGAAAGAGATAGGTGTGGTAGAAGGAAGAGATATATGTGATAGAAGGAGATAAGTGTGATAGAAGGAGGAGATAGATGTGATAGAAAAAAGAGGTAGATGCAATAGAAGAAGGAGATAGATGTGATAGAAGGAGGAGATATATGTGATATAAGGAGATCGGTGTGGTAGAAGGAAGAGATATATGTGATAGGAGATAGGTGTGATAGAAGAAGGAGATAGATGTGATAGAAGGAGGAGGCAGATGTGATAGAAGAAGGAGATAGATGTGATAGAAGGAGATAGATGTGCTAGAAGGAGGAGACAGATGTGATAGAAGGAGATAGGTGTGGTAGAAGGTGGAGATAAATGTGATAGAAGGAGATAGATGTGGTAGAAAGAGGCTATAGATTTGGTAGAAGGAGGAGATAGATGTGGCAGAAGGGGCAGATAGATGTGATAGAAAGAGATAGGTGTGATAGAAGGAGATAGATGTGATAGAACGAGGCTATAGGTGTGGCAGAGGGTGGTGATAGATGTTATAGAAGGAGATAGATGTGATAGAAGGAGGCGATAGATGTGATAGAAGGAGGAGATAGATGTGAAAGAAGGAGGCGATAGATGTGATAGAATGAGGAGATAGATAGATGTGATAGAAGGAGGCGATACATGTGGTAGAAGGAGGATATAGATGTGTTATAAGGAGGAGATAGATGTGATGGAAGGAAATAAATGTGTTAGAAGGAAGAGATAGATGTGATAGAATTAGATATATGTAGTAGAAGGAAGAGATAGATGTTATACAAGTAGGAGATACACGTGATAGAATGAGATGGATGTGACAGAAGGAGATAGATGTGATAGGAGGAGGTAGATGTGGTAGAATAAGAAGATAGATGTGGTAGAAGGAGGAGATAGATATGATAGAAGTTTGAGATAAATGTGATAGAAGATTGAGATAGATGTGGTAGAAGGAGGAGATAGATATGATAGAAGATTGAGATAGATGTGGTAGACGGAGGGAATAGGTGTAGTAGAAGTTGGAGATAGATGTGATGGAATGAGATAGATGTGATAGATCCTCCGAAGTCGGAGAGTATCTGCATGCACGGCGAGGAACCACCAGTCTGCACACCAATAAACAAGACATGGGACAACATATATTCACGCAAATCTCAGTCCGATATGACGTCGCACTGATGTTGGACAACAAGATGTCACCATCTGACATACAGGACTTCACACTGGTGTTCACAGCCAGCGAACGCAAGTAAGCAGATGTGATAGAAGGAGGTAGATATGGTAGAAGACGGCGATAGATGTTATGGAAGGAGGAGATAGATGTTATAGAAATTGGAGATAGATGTGGTAGAAGAAGCGATAGAACGAGGCGAAACATGTGGTAGAAGTTGGATATAGATGTGGTAGAAGGAGATAGATGTGATAGAAAGAGGAGACAGATGTGATAGAAAGAGGAGATAGATGTGATAGAAGGAGGAGATAGATGTTATAGAAATTTGAGATAGATGTGATAGAAGAAGATAGTTGCGATAGAACGAGGAGATACATGTGGTAGAATTTGGAGATAGATGTGATAGAAGGAGGTAGATGTGAGAGAAGGAGGTAGATGAGATAGAACGAGGTAGCTGTGATAGAAGGAAATAGATGTGATAGAAGAAGGAGGTAAATGTGATAGAAGGCGGTAGATATGATAGAAGGAGTAGATGTGATAGAAGCAGGATATAGATGTGATAGAAGGAAGTAAATGTGATAGAAGGAGGTATATGTGATAGAAGGCGGTAGATGTTATACAAGGAGGTAGATGTGACAGAAGAAAGAAGTAGATATAACAGAAGGAGGAGATAGATGTGATAGAAGGAGGTTGATGTGATATAAGGAGGATGTATATGTGATAGAAAGAGGTAGAAGTGATAGAAGGGGGATAAAGATGTGATAGAAAGAGGAAATAGAAGTGGTAGATAGAGGATGTAGATGTTGTAAGCGGAGGAAGATTGGGTAGAATGATGTATATGCAACGGTCAACACCTTCTCAACATATGCTCCGAACACGAGCTAATAATAGCAAATAGTTTTTTTCAAAATCGTCGTAGCCACATCACAACCTGGTATAAATGGAATGACAGAGATCAAGCATCTCAAATTGACTTTATTCTACTTAGGAAATCATACAGAAGACTACGATTGGATTCAAGAGCACTCCTAAATACGGATGTTAATGATACTGACCATAAACCAGTCACAATAAAAAAAGTTTTCAACATACAGGAAAATAAGAAACAAAAAGATAACAACACATGTCATCAATTATTATAGGAAGCATAAGGAAAATACGGTCAAAGACAATTTAATCAAGAAATCAAACAACTACATAAGAACATCCCTGATGACTACTCTAGCGTAGATAAGGAATTAACCATTTTCAAGGCCGCCATGCTCGACACCCTGGAAAATAAATGTGAAACAAAGAAAGTAGGGCAGGACAAAAGATTAAGAACAGCTTGGCGGAACAACGAAGTTAAAGATAACTTATTCAAAAAGAAGGTAGCGTTCAAAAAATGGATCACAACTAAATCTGAACAAAACTATGTTTCTTATAGAATAAAATTTGGTGGAACTGCGGTAAAGCTGTGAAAGTTTAAACAATATAAAATGACACAAAGTAGTGCAGCTTTACATAACAGAGTTACGACACATACAGAACGTTGCGGCGGTTAGCCTTCATCAGCAAACAAACACATTCACAAACACAACATACAGTCAAGGAGAACTCCTGTGACTACATTAGAAGGTGATGACAGGACGAGAGGAACAAATGCATGGAAAAATGGAAGCAATGAAGAGAAAATGAGAATTGACAAAATGTTAATTGAAAAGAATGTTAGTCGAAGAAAATGTTTAATAGAAAAACTGTTTATAGAGAAAAAAACTGTATACTCACCTCACGTACGGACCTTTGAATGACTACGGAAAACGTGGGTGTATTTGTATAGCGGTGCTGGATGTCACGGTACAGTGAGCACATAGAAAGAAGGGGGCGGGGTAGGAGGCGTGTAAAATTGACCACGACCCCATTGTGTTGTTGGTCTGGGTGGATTGGTGTGCCTGAACACGCGTACTTACATAGACACACTTCAACAGACAAAATGCTAGTGTATGTGGACATGCAAGAAGAGAGAGAGGGAGAGAGAGAGAGAGAGAGAGAGAGAGAGAGAGAGAGAAGAGCGAGAGAGAGAGAGACAGACAGAGAGAGACAGAGAGATGAAAAGTGCCTGCGACCTACCACATGGGGTATATTGTAACCTACGAAATAGTCAGTATGGTTGCTAGTCATACAACGCGCTTCAGGAGCCCCTCGCCAAGTCCTAGAGTTGTTGGGGTTGTGTAAGATCCAACCACTGGCAATGCACGTGAAGAAGGTTTGCACAGAGAAGCCAGATGTAAGAGGAGAGAGAGAGGGAGAGAGAGAGTGAGAGAGAGAGCGCGAAAGGGGGGAGAGAGGGGGAGAGAGAGGGAGAGAGAGGGAGAAGAGAGAGGGGGAGAGGGAGGGAGAGAAAGAGAGGGAGAGAGATAGAGAGAAAGGGAGAGAGAGAGGGGGAGAGGAAGAGAGAGAGAGAGGGAGAGAGAGGAGAGCGAGAGAGAGAGACAGACAGAGAGAGACAGAGAGAGAGAGGAGAGCGAGAGAGAGAGAGACAGACAGAGAGAGACAGAGAGAGGAAAAGTGCCTGCGACCTACCACATGGGGTATATTGTAACCTACGAAATAGTCAGTATGGTTGCTAGTCATACAACGCGCTACCGGAGCCCCTCGCCCAGTCCTAGAGTTGTTGGGGTTGTGTAAGATCCAACCACTGGCAATGCACGTGAAGAAGGTTTGCACAGAGAAGCCAGATGTAAGAGGAGAGAGAGAGGGAGAGAGAGAGTGAGAGAGAGAGAGCGCGAAAGGGGGGAGAGAGGGGGAGAGAGAGGGAGAGAGAGGGAGAAGAGAGAGGGGGAGATGGAGGGAGAGAGAGAGAGAGGGAGAGAGATAGAGAGAAAGGGAGAGAGAGAGGGGGAGAGGAAGAGAGAGAGAGGGAGAGAGAGGAGAGCGAGAGAGACAGACAGAGAGAGACAGAGAGAGAGAGAGAGGAGAGCGAGAGAGAGAGAGAGACAGACAGAGAGAGACAGAGAGAGACAGAGAGAGGAAAAGTGCCTGCGACCTACCACATGGGGTATATTGTAACCTACGAAATAGTCAGTATGGTTGCTAGTCATACAACGCGCTACCGGAGCCCCTCGCCCAGTCCTAGAGTTGTTGGGGTTGTGTAAGATCCAACCACTGGCAATGCACGTGAAGAAGGTATGCACAGAGAAGCCAGATGTAAGATGAGAGAGAGAGGGAGAGAGAGAGTGAGAGAGAGAGCGCGAAAGGAGGGAGAGAGGGGGAGAGAGAGGGAGAGAGAGGAGAGGAGAGAGGGGGAGAGGGAGAGAGAGAGAGGGAAGGAGAGAGAGATAGAGGGAGAGAGATAGAGATAAAGGGAGAGAGAGGGGAGAGGAAGAGAGAGAGGGAGAGAGAGGGAGAGAGAGGGAGGGAGAGAGGGGGACACAGCCCCATCAACTCGTAAACTGGACGTGTGGCTCCTGAAGTGTGCTTTGTAACAATCAACCATACTGACTATTTCATAGGGTACAGTACGAGGGAAACGTCGTACGTGTAGACTGACGCGCCCCACATGCCTCATGTGGTATATCACTGGCACTTCTCCTCTCTCTCTCTCTCTCTCTCTCTCTCCTTACATCTTGCTTCTCTATGTCCACCCACTTCACTTGTAGTACCAGTGGTTGTATCTCACACAGCCCTAACAACTCAAACACTGGGCGAGAGGCTCCTGAAGTGTGCTGTGTAATAATCAACCATACTGACTATTTCATAGGGTACAGTACGAGGGAAACGTCGTACACGTAGACCGACGCGCCCCACACGCCTCATGTGGTATATCACAGGCACTTTTCCTCTCTCTCTCTCTCTCTTTCTCTCTCTCTCGCTCTCTCCCTATCGCTCTCTCCCTCTCTCTCTTTCACCCTCTCGCCCTCTCCCTCTCTCTCTCCCCTCTCTCGCTCTCTCTCTACCTCTCTCACTCCCTCTCTCGCTCTCTCTCTCCCTCTCTCACTCCATCTCTTGCTCTCTCTCTCCCTCCCTTGATCTCTCTCTTGCCCTCCCCCTCTCTCGCTCTCACCCTCCCTCACTCTCTCCCTCTCTCTCTCCCCCTCTCTCCCTCCCTCTCTCTCCCTCTCTCTCCCTCTCTCTCTTCCTCTCCCCTCTCTCTCCCTTTATCTCTATCTCTCTCTCCTTCCCTCTCTCTCCCTCCCTCTCCCCCTCTCTCCTCTCCTCTCTCTCCCTCTCTCTCCCCCTCTCTCCCTCCTTTCGCTCTCTCTCTCTCTCACTCTCTCTCTCCCTCTCTCTCTCATCTTACATCTGGCTTCTCTGTGCATACCTTCTTCACGTGCATTGCCAGTGGTTGGATCTTACACAACCCCAACAACTCTAGGACTGGGCGAGGGGCTCCGGTAGCGCGTTGTATGACTAGCAACCATACTGACTATTTCGTAGGTTACAATATACCCCATGTGGTAGGTCGCAGGCACTTTTCATCTCTCTGTCTCTCTCTGTCTGTCTCTCTCTCTCGCTCTTCTCTCTCTCTCTCTCCCTCTCTCTCTTCTTGCATGTCCACATACACTAGCATTTTGTCTGTTGAAGTGTGTCTATGTAAGTACGCGTGTTCAGGCACACCAATCCACCCAGACCAACAACACAATGGGGTCGTGGTCAATTTTACACGCCTTCTAACCCGCCCCCTTCTTTCTATGTGCTCACTGTACCGTGACATCCAGCACCGCTATACAAATACACCCAAGTTTTCCGTAGTCATTCAAAGGTCCGTACGTGAGGTGAGTATACAGTTTTTTTCTCTATAAACAGTTTTTCTATTAAACATTTTCTTCGACTAACATTCTTTTCAATTAACATTTTGTCAATTCTCATTTTCTCTTCATTGCTTCCATTTTTCCATGCATTTGTTCCTCTCGTCCTGTCATCACCTTCTAATGTAGTCACAGGAGTTCTCCTTGACTGTATGTTGTGTTTGTGAATGTGTTTGTTTGCTGATGAAGGCTAACCGCCGCAACGTTCTGTATGTGTCGTAACTCTGTTATGTAAAGCTGCACTACTTTGTGTCATTTTATATTCTTATAGAATAGCACGACGAAATGACAAAAGAACAATTAGAGCATCTAAAGATGAATCCTGGAGAATATATGGTGAACAGATGGCGACCCTTAGCAAAGACTACCCAAGAGAATTTTATAAACGTGTCAATAAAATGAGAAACAGAGATGCATGCTACAACCTAACCACCATCATAAACAGCAAAAGAGGTATACCATTATTTAATCCACAACAAAGACTAGCGAGATGGGCAGAATACTCTCAAGAACTACTTAACCCCACACATAACATAGAAAACTTCACCTTTGTGCCTAAAAGCTATGGACAACAAGAACCAGACTTCACCCCGGCAGAAGTCAAAGCAGTTGTACATAAAGGTCCTAAAAACAAATCACCGGGTCCAGATGGAATAACCACAGAAGCTATTCAGGCCTGTGGGGAAACAGGAGTTAAATGGCCTACAAGACTTTTTAATATAGCATGGGAAGAAAAACAAGTACCAGATGATTGGCAACAGGCAATAATAGTACCAATATGGAAAAAGAAAGGCAATATGAGAGATTGCGAAACATACAGAGGTAAATCACTCCTGAGCCATATAGAGAAAATGTATGCAAAACTACTGGAACAAAGATCTAGACCTATAGTTGAACAACAGTTAAGCAAAGTACAATTCTGTTTTCAGAAAGATAAAAGTTGCACTGATGCATTATTTACACTTAGACAAATATGTGGAAAAAAATAGAATATAGTGACCAGCAGAATATTGTGTTTGTAGATCAGGAAAGGGCAGTGCAGTTAGAACACAAGAAGGTATATCAGATATGTTCACAGTCAATACAGGAGTGAGACATGGATGTGTGCTCTCTCCTATGCTATTTAATATCTACATGGACAGAATATCTACAAGAAGCAAGCCTTGACAGAACAGATTCAGAAAATTTAGAACTCTTTTACTCCAGATGAAATAACTGATCCACGGGAAATAAATGAACTTCTATTTGTAGACGATCAGTGCCTGTTTTACAGCGATGAGGACAGACTACAAAATCATATTAATAATCTGAGTTCAACATGCAGCAGATACAATATGAGTATAAAAACAGCCAAAACCAAAGTGATGCAAGTTAGCAGATCGCCTGGTCCACTAAGTATACAGATAAATAGCACATCTCTGAAACAAGTTAAATAATTCAAATATCTTGGAAGTATGATCACAGAAGATGGCAGATTGGACAGAGAAATAGAAATCGGATGTTAAAAAGCTAGTGCACTTACATATCAACTAAAAAAGACTGTTAAATTCATACAGGAGACAATTTTGCAGTTATAGATGTATTTCAAGCGAACGAAAGAAGAAGAGGAATATCAACTATCACCCTATTGAAACATCCAAATATACACATGTCTGCAAAACGACAGATAATAAACAATATATTCACACCAAACCTATGCTACCAATCTCAAACTTGGACTTTATCCAAATCACACGTTCGCAAAATCAACACATGTGAGCAGGGCCGGATTTAGACTTGATAAAGCCCTAAGCTATTTGAAATATGGGGCCCTTTATAAGCCCAGATATTCTATGTCAGTGACAAATTGCTCACTGGGACAATATTTTTAGGGTCCCCACTTTCTTGGGGGCCCCAAGCTATAGCTTGTGTAGCTTATACGTAAATCACGCACTGCCTGTGAGCTGAGATGCCTGAGGAGAGCTGCCAACTTAACAATCCGAGACCGAGTAAGAAATGCGGTTATTAGACAGACAGTAGGATCAACACCCTGTGCCACATATATTGAAAGACAGAAGATCAAGTGGTTTGGCCACGTCGTTAGAATGCAACGCCATCCACTACCATCACTGGCCTTACATCAAAGATCTTCTGCGACGAGACCAAGAGGACGCCAAAGAAGAAAATGGATTGGCGATATCAACAACATTGTACAATCACACGGAATGACACTATCCAGTGCAGCCCATCGGGCGCTGGAGCGCAAATTATTCCTCCTCACGACGCTTGACGGCAGAAGTGGAAGATGATGATGATGTAGATATAGAAGGTGTAGATGTGGTAGAATGGGTAAATGTAGTAGAAGGAGGATATTGATCTGGTAAACGGAGGTAGATATGGTAAAGGAGTAAAGGGATGTAGGTGATACTAACACTAACTGGCCCTGGTGTGTTGTTCTTTGTTCGTCGAAGCACAGACCTGATCTCTTTCACTGTCACCATGTCTTCTTCTGAAATGTTCTGGGACTTACTTCTATCTGAGGTAACCGTCTTGGCAATATTTCGGCATCCATGATTCTGTTATTGCTTAACTACGAGTAAAATCTTTCCCCAGTAAAATCACGAATGCTGGCGAGGCCATTGTGAGTTGACTATTCCACTTTCACTAATGGCTGTTTTTGAATCTGGTTGTATGATAAGTTGACATTGGTTTGCAGTTTATATACGGATTCGAATAGCTTCATCTAATTATACATAACATCAAAGTAACACAAACCAGTAAATAATCAATAACTGCACTGGTTTGCTAGTTAACTAACTAACTAACTAACTAACTAACTAACTAACTAACTAACTAACTAACTAACTAACTAACTGACTGACTGACTGACTGACTTAACTAACTAACTAACTAACTAGCAAACCAGTGCAGGTATTGATTATTTTTCTTAGGCAGAGATTTCGCCTTGTTATGATCTGCTACAAAAGAGTGACGTAGCTTACAATGTTTAATGGTGGCCGGAGTCTTCTTGATTTGATTATCCCCAAAGTCCACATAATGCGACGTTGTAATTTTGAAAAGAGAACTTGAAAGTATTTAAATAAAGGAATGATGGTGGCAAATCTATGTGATTTGGCTTATATCTGTAATTTCTGGTTACTCGGGAGTTTTTTTTATGATGTCAGTATTGTCAGTCTGAAATCTTCTTTTTTTTTTGGCGTTTCCATCCTGTTTCAGGATATTGCGGTCAGCATCAGCATCTTTCAGCTGTATGTTGATTCCTAGGCTAGATTACGCTCATCAGCACGCCACGACTTTCTGAGCGACCGGCTCCATAGGCCTACTCTCATAAGTCACTGGTGCGACTCGAACCGCTTCCAATTCTCGTGCACTCACGTCAATCACGAGAGAGTATTCGGGATTACGGAGAATGCTGCTAACTCCTCGGCCAGGGAGGCAGCAGTCTGAAATCTGATTGTTGTTTATCTTTATTAGCGTTTTGCATGCTTCACACACCGCAGAATGTTGCATGTTGATGAATGCTGTTCCACCGGATACGTCACACTGAAGGGTAAGGTTGAAGGCAAGTGAGCAAGCCAATAGGTAGACAGCGATACAAGTGGGAAGATAACATCAAGAGATGGACAAACAGCAGTCTGACAGAATGTACAATCAAGATGAGGGACAGACAGTGTTAGAGATCCATTGCATCCAACCTTAATTGTGGAGACGACACCTTATTGTTGATTGGTTGATTGATTGATTGAGGGTGTACAAGAACAGTACTGGAACTTTACGTCTGCGGACAGACATATTATTATATTAGGATGTGTTCAGGTCATGATTCAGCACAACGCATGTCAAATGGCTGGCATTAGGCCTCAAGGGGTTTTAGGTTAGCAGAAAAATATTAATGGATCGAAGCAATCAGTAGTCACACAACTGTAATAGTAATAGTACTCAACTACTACAGATGGCAATCGGACAGGATTAACATAAGCTCAGTAACTTGTAATGTATTTTAAAAACTGCCACCCAAGGCCTTAGTCACAACGTTCATTTTGTCATTTTTGATGATATTTTTTGCATATCCCTTACAGGACGTTGCAGTCAACACCAGCATTTTTCAGCTGCTGTTGATGTATTAGGCAAGATTACGCTCAGTAGTTTGCCATTGCTTTCTGAGCGACCGGCTCACATACATGATACACTGTAACCGTAAGTTACCAACGCGGCGAGAACAGCTACCGATTCTCACGCTGGTTACGTTACTCACGAAAATATACGGGATTACGGAGAAAGAGGTTAATGCCTAGGCCAGGGAGACCACGTTATAGTAAAGCTTATCAACACTACTGCTCGTTTTCGCTGATTTTCTCATTGTACCTTTACAGCCTTATTGCTGCTCAACAAAATTCATTTCTCAATCCGTACGCGTACTCATAGACAGTTGACATTTCGATGTCTATTATTGAACGGAACACGAGCCGGACAGGAAGCCCAGTGTTTGTGTTTGTTATTGCTTAACACTTTTGGACGTCTACGGCCGAGCGAGAGAGATTGGGAAGTACAAATAATCTAATATTTACTGGTTAGTATAGTATATTTGAAATATTTATTGTGTGAAGTCGCATTCCTTCACATATTTTACTAGTCATATGAAGTGAACTACTCAGCCCCTTTCATCGTCGTCTTTAATGTTTTAATTTTTAATAATTCCTCCCCAAAAAGGCAAAATTTAAAAAAAAAATTGACTTGGTCACCACAATCAATGTTGGGTGTGGTACCCATTAATATTAGTAGCATATACAGAGAATATTTTAAAATGGCGTTTCTACTTATGAAATCATCACAGTTAGATACAGCTTGACAAGACGAATCCAACGGTATCTCAACAAAAAGTATATGTTAATTCTAAGCGGAGTTATGAATTTTTTGTGTGTCGTAATTTAATACCAGGAAGTGTAATGGTGTCCTAAGAGATAGTCAGATAGGGGAGATTTTATCGTTGCTAATTAACTCTTTCGCTACCAAGGGCCGATCTAACGCCACATTCTCCCGACTCTGGTGGCAATTGGTTCTTCTATCGACACAGAATGATCAGTGGTTTATTTGATACATTTCTGCTCCATTTCGGAATTTTAAGTTACAGTAAACTGAAAAGTCTCACAACCAGAAGAGAGCTACATCATGGTTGTGTCGTCAAACATTTGTTAACATTGGATTTTTGTGTATTTTCAGTTTTAAAGTTGTTTGTTTTGGTTTTTCACAATGGAAACGCCCACCAGTATGCGTCCGTGTAGAATGACTTCAGATCTAGCTAGGTTAAAGTTTGAAACTGTTTTAAACAATAGTGATTCCGATATCAGTGAATATTTAGAAAGAAGTTTTAGTTGTGTCTAAAGTTTTAGCACGTGGTGATAAAGAAAAACCAGTGAATGTTCGTCAACAGCTGAGTGTCTGACAACGAATGGCTGAATGGCTGTGATTTAGATCCCACAACTGCTCATGCAGTGAAAGTGTTTGCCACACTACTGAATTTTCTCGGAGCTGGCCATCACTTCTTTGCTGACAGATTCTACACTCTGATTGATTATCTGCATTCCAACAATTTCAATTATACAGGGACACTGAATGTCAACCGAGTAGGCTTCCCTCCAGAGTTGAAGCATTTGCGACTTCAGCATGAAGAGATGAAGTGGTTTCTTGAAGGAGAAAGAATATTGTGTGTGACATGGAGAGATAAAAAAAGCTAAAAAACCATGCATTGTTGTCTCTACCAAGTCTGTAGTTGGAACTGTTGAGAGCGGATTGCGAAAACCGCAAAGCAAGCCGAAGATGATCCATGAATGTCCATGAATATAACATGGCGATGAATGGCTGCGACAGAATGGACCAAATGGTTGGATATTATAATATCCATGATAGGAAAACCATTAAGTGGTGGAAGATCTACTACTGGATCTTTGAAATTGCACAGATCAATGCTCACATCCTACATTCCATATGCCAAACAGAGAAAGGAGGGAGAAAACTCATTGAAGGATTTCAAGCAAAGTTTATTTGAAAGTGCTCATCACAAAGCAGCTCAGAGTATTCCTGAAAGTTTGACACTCTGCCTGCCGAAGAATTTCCATAAGTCTGTTGCAGGAAATCATGTTGAAAGATTGACAGGAGCCAAGCATTTAATAGAATTTGTCGGTGTCAATAGAGACTGTTTTTTGCAGCACTTGAACTAAACGACACATATCCTCTTTTGTTTGCTCCGGCTGCACTAATAGACCACACTTGTGCGCCAAAGTTTGCTTTGCAGCCTATCACAAATAGACTGCCACATATAGTAAATAAAAACAAACAGACATGTGTAAATATTCATTGTAATTAAATGTAAATCTGCCAAGTGTTTTCCTAATTTTTGTCTGAAAAAAGAAAAATACATGATTCAGAATCTGCAGCAAAACTTCTTTTCGGATGATTGACTTGGAGCAATTGTGTTTATAGTTTAGAAAAGTGTTGTTTGTTCAGTAAATTCAACAGGATTAGTAGTGATCAGGATATTGGATAACAACGCCCCCTTGGTAAGTGCAATGTTTACATTAGTTTTACCTCTTTTTAACAAATTATTTTAAAAGTTATATTATTATTTTTATTATATTTACAACCTACAGCAAAAATTCCCCTACCAACATATTCCTTGTGCAATCCCCTTTATTTTGATATATAATACAACATTTCTGCTACAATTTTAACCATCTTCATAACATTATTGTGACACACCCCTACTTCAAGTTTTCTGCCATTATTATTTTTCATTTTGTGTGAAAAAGACCAAAACTTCCTTTTGGGTAATTTTAATGAGCAATACTGTTTATATTGTTGAAGACAAGTGGCGTTTGTTTGATTATTCAGTAAATTAAACATGATTAGCAGTAGAGGAGTATAGAAAACACCTTATAAGTGTAATGTTTTCATCATTTTTACCTCTTTTTGTCCAATTATTTTACAAATTATATTATTATTTTTATTATATTTACAACCTGTAGCAATAAATCCATTACCAACATATTCCCTGTGCAATTCCCTTTATTTTGATATATAATACATTACAACATTGCTGCTACAATTTTAACCATGTTCATAACATTATTGTGACAGACCCCAACTTACAGTTTTCTGTCATTATTTTTTTTCATTTTTTGTGAAAAAGACATGGTTCAGAATATGCACCAAAACTTCCTTTTGGGTGATTTTAATGAGCAATACTGTTTATATTCTTGAAGACAAGTGGTGTTTGTTTGATTATTCAGTAAATTAAACATGATTAGCAGTATAGGAGTGTAGAAAACACCTTATAAGTGCAGTTTTTAAAATAATTTTTACCTCTTTAATTTCAGTTGTTATTATTAAACCTCTCATTATTGTCATAATATTTGTAACCTATCAATTAATTATTAACACTGTCATGTTCCTTGTGCAATCCTCTTTAATTTGATATGTAATAGATCTGCTACCATTTTAACAATTTTAAAAGCATTATTGTAACACACCCCTACTTCCAATTTTCTGCCATGAATTTCTGCTTGGTCAGGACCCAATTTTTGTTTGGTAGCGAAAGAGTTAAATTGGAAGCTGAGAAATTCTGCCTTCTATTACTGTGGCTTGTTTAATTTTAAACGGACAACATAGACCCATATATCATTGCATCCAGGGTGGCGAGACCTAACTTGGCGTATTATCTATTTTTCAATAGGATGTGCCTCGACCTAATTAACAATTAAAAATGGCCACTAGTTGTTTATTATTCATTAAAAGTCTGTCGCATTGCTAACAAACCTGGCGAGGTGTATATTTTATTATGCGTTTTGGTAACAGGAAAGTAAAGGTCACATTCCTCTTTCGATAGAATGTCAATAGGATTGAGCAATACTGTTTATATTCTTGAAGACAAGTGGTGTTTGTTTGATTATTCAGTAAATTAAACATGATTAGCAGTATAGGAGTGTAGAAAACACCTTATAAGTGCAGTTTTTAAAATAATTTTTACCTCTTTAATTTCAGTTGTTATTATTAAACCTCTCATTATTGTCATAATATTTGTAACCTATCAATTAATTATTAACACTGTCATGTTCCTTGTGCAATCCTCTTTAATTTGATATGTAATAGATCTGCTACCATTTTAACAATTTTAAAAGCATTATTGTAACACACCCCTACTTCCAATTTTCTGCCATGAATTTCTGCTTGGTCAGGACCCAATTTTTGTTTGGTAGCGAAAGAGTTAAATTGGAAGCTGAGAAATTCTGCCTTCTATTACTGTGGCTTGTTTAATTTTAAACGGACAACATAGACCCATATATCATTGCATCCAGGGTGGCGAGACCTAACTTGGCGTATTATCTATTTTTCAATAGGATGTGCCTCGACCTAATTAACAATTAAAAATGGCCACTAGTTGTTTATTATTCATTAAAAGTCTGTCGCATTGCTAACAAACCTGGCGAGGTGTATATTTTATTATGCGTTTTGGTAACAGGAAAGTAAAGGTCACATTCCTCTTTCGATAGAATGTCAATAGGATTGAGAGGATCGGCTTCATTGCACTGGGTTTTACCCCATATGGCTTGGTCTCTTTCTGCACGGCTGCCTGCTGAAAGCATTGTACAAAGCACGAGAGTCTCCGAGTCTCTGACAAAAATGCACTCAACGTTTAAGATTTTTTGATAGGATGTGCTGTGACCTAATTAATAGTTAAAAATAGCTGCCCACTTATATTAATTAAATGTCATGTGAAATGTTCGTTGTTAGTGAAAGAACAATTCATGAAAATGTAATCATATTGTCTTAATGTACCTACTGCATTGCAACAGCTTTCTTTTGTTGATTAAATATCATGCATTAATGTAAGTAAATAAGTTTGTAACTGCTGCATAAATTAAGCTCTCTTTCGCTAATAATTGATTTCAACTTCTGCTCTATAATTACACTGTTCTGTATCTAAAAGTGAGCAATTAATAATTAAATACTAACTAAAAAAAAACACACACAACTTACTTCTGTCATTTAAAACTGTCATTTACTGCCAATATAGTACCTTGCGGTGTATGGCAGAGGGGTCTTTGAGCCTGAGGAATAAAGGCCGCCTGGCTAGTGCAGTCGCCGCGAACTGTGCAGGTTAGGATTTTCTTTTTGCCCCCGACAGAAAAAAATCCCGCACCTTACCGGGGATCGAACCCGGGTCTCCCGAATGAGAGTCCGAACTTACTTCACTGTATTGTATTTAAATTTAAATAATTATATACTGCTGCACTGCTAAGAAAAAAAGTACTCCTTACACTATTTACAGGTTTACAAACGGATCTGAAAACTGGCTTTCAAAATTATTTTCAGGCACCTCAAATGCTGAAAAATTATACAAGTACACAGATAAATTACTGCTACAAATGAAACTTGTATTCTGTTTAATTTTAGTAGTTAAATTGCCAGTTCTAATTATAAATAAATACAGGTCCACTGTAGTAATTAGTATAGTCAGAGCGCCGCCATTTTGAATTTTCAGTTATGATTGTGCTATCTCTTATTTGATGGCTGTGCTGAATATTTTCTCCTGAGCACAATTAAAGGAGATTAACGTTGAAACTCTTCAAGTATATGTAAAACTGAACGTAGAATTCAAAAATGCAGTAAACAGTAACAAGAGACAAAAAGCAACATGAGTTAAAAACAAATTTAGCTTACCGAACATAATAAAAACTTAATAGCTTCAAGAGAAAAAAGTTCTAAGTGACAAATGCTTGCAGCCTAACAGACAGACCATTTCTGAATTTATTACAGTGGTTTCCCGTGACAAATGCCACGTTGTTTTTGAATATATGAGGTCATAAGCAAGCATGGTTACAACCAGAAATCACTGTCACTGTCGCAAAAAATTTTCCGCGAAAAACGGTTACACCCCCCAAACATGACCTCTCACAAAGAACGACAACTGACATTGCTAATATTAGTAATAATATTAATTAGGTTATATTGATAATGTTTTTCAAATTGGGTATTTAATAATGAGACCACCACATCTGGATAGGCCTTTAAAAACAAAATCCAACGGAGCCTCAATGATGCCTGTATGTCAATTCTAAGCGGAGATATTCACATTTGAGTGTCGGAATCTTGAACAAAGAATTATTCAGGATTCCGCTCACTGAGCGGTTTTCGTGTTCCAATCGGATTGACAGCTGAAATTATCAAATTTTGGCTTCATACTACTATAACTTTTTTGTTATTAAAAGAACACCTTAGCAACCATACATCATTGTGATCGGGGCAGCAAGCCCTAACTGCTCATGTCATATATTTTTAGATATGTGTCGCAATTAGCAATTGAAAATGACCTCTAATTAATTACTTATTCATTAATTACCCTGTGTATTATTAATGTTAGCTTACAAGATGTATATTTTATTATGCAGAGTGATGCTATGGACCCAGCGGCTACTTTCCTATTTCGATGTGCCATGACCGAATTAGCAATTAAAAATGGATGCCAATTGTTATTCATTAATTGCTAATTATAGATGACATGAGCAGTTATGTCTCGCTACCCTGATTTCAATGATATAATGGTGCTAAGATATAATAACAAGAAGCTCAGTGAGTGGGTTCCTATTTCTTTGTTCAAGATCACGACACTCAACATCTCCGTTTAGAATTTACATACAGGCTACATTGAGGTACCTTTGGATTTGGTTTTTCAAGGTCTATGTAGCTGTGGTGGTACTCATTAGTAAATACCCAATTTGAAAAACATGATCAAAGTAATGCAACATTAACATTAAAAATGTAATCTTCAAAAATGATTGATTAGGCATGTCACCATGAACATTCATTTCCTGAGTATGATGGGGTCCATGTAGAAAAATGTCTCCAACAGACACTACCATTGACGGACAACAGTATTTTCTCATTTACAGTTAATTATAAAATAAATTGTACTGCCAGTCCTGTGCATATTGTCTCAAACGGGTCATAGACGGGTGAGGTTGTCTCAAAAGGGTCATAGCCATATATGAAAACTGACTTCAAAAATATGTTCTGTCAGATTAAAAGTATAGTTACATTATTAATAATCTTTAAACTTTATTCTCTTTAACTTTAGTAGTTCAAATTGCACGTTTTGAGTGTAAAAAGTATAAACGACTTAGTCCGATTGATATGCATGCCACCGCCATTTTTGTTTTTCCAAAAAGATGAAACATCTCAGCAGAAATATTTTTTTCTGCCACGGATCCAGTGAGATCAATGCTGAAACTCTCCAAATATAAGTAAAAATGAATGCAGAATTTGAAAATCCATCTAAAAATGTGTTTATATTAATTAATCAACCACTAGAAAATAAAATTACGTACCATATGCCAAATAATTGAATTTATTTGAAAGACAAGATAATTTCAACTGATTGCTATGCACAGAATGTTAGACTTACCTATTTAGCAGAAACTAAGATGGCGTTTGTTATTTTCACGTGATATTTGAATGAATGGATGATGTTAGAAACATGAATGGTAATTTCAAAGCCTTTCTTCTGGACCCTATGGATCCTTCTGCGTAGGCGCGGAATATTTCCGGTTTCGGATCTAATTGTGTTAGAAAATGGAATCACCACATTAATTTTTATGACGCTGGGTTGACCCCAGAGAAGAGCCGAAGAATTGGGGAAAACAAATAATAATGTTTCTGCTGGGGATTAAAGTTGGACTGTTGTATTGTATTGGCAGATAAGGCACTATGTATACTATATACAGTTATAAGTTATTATAGCCATTTTAGTGACATTTTCTAAATTTATTATACAAAATTTAATATAGGAAATATAATATAAATACCTCTTGAAAAAACAAATCCGACGGTACCTTATTCAAGTCTGTAAGTCAATTCTAAGCCGAGATATTAATACTAATAGTTCTGTAATCCTCACAATCAACAACTCTTAGCTTCCTCAACAATGTGATAGAAATAGATGTTTTCAAATCCTTGGGAATATTCCAAAGGATTTGAAAACATCAATTTTTATCACCCAGTATTAAATATATCATTGCATAGTATCAATGCTAAATATGGATAAGGATTTTATTATTTCTGTTATCTTGTCAGGACCTGCAGCCTTTTCTTGTTTTATATATTTAATATCCTTCTCTACTTCAGCCTTCACTGGCGATGTGTTAAAGGGCTTAAGAACGCAATTTGTTATCCCGCTTACTGCGTTTGAAACATAGCTGTGGGCGATTTGGAAGTAGACTGCCATGTGCTGGTTGTCATTCAATAGTATGAGTGTTGGTCATTGAGAAAGAACCGACAAACTACTGAATGTAAACTTGCCAAGAAATCACAAACGGCCAAAATATGCTGGGATTGACTATAGTTTAGTTTAGTTTAGTCGTTGGATCAACATCACGGCACATGGTTTAACCCATAAGTGCTCCGTTTTCCTCCTAACTCAAACCTGAGTCTGGAGAAACTCAGCTCAATGCACGAACTCCGTTGCATCGGCGAGGATCCTGAAATACTTTAGGGTAGATGTTTAACTCGAAATTTTGCCCGGGCAGCGCTGTTAGGCTACTCTTTTTCGATTTCCAACTGCCAAGGGATTTTTTACGTGCGCAACAATACTCACTACCCAGAGACCAGGGGAAATTTTATTACTGGAAGTCCAGGTGGATTTTTTAAAATAAATCCTGGTCCTCACCGGGGTCTGAACCTGGGACCTCCAGCACTCGAGGCGGACACCATACCTCGAGACCACTCAGCCCCCTGGGATTGACTATGACATCCTGTAAAGGATATGCAACTAACTTATACTTCAGCCTTTAATATGTTTGGTCTATCCTGAGTATTATACAGTGTTGGTTTATTGCTACATTATCCCATAATAAATCTTCTGTGTATTCTGTCTATCTTTTCCTCTGATACAACATAATGCTGTTATATTATTTTTCTTCTTTGTAAATGTTTTTATATTTTCATGCAAATCTTTTGAGTTATGTTTTATTTATAAATTCTGAGACAATCCGAAAGAATTGTTTTTTTTTAATTATTAACATCCGGTCGTTTACCTGACAAAACGCAAAGAATATGTGTACTTCACATATTAAATAAAGAGAAAGAAAATAACTAAATAAATTAAATGTAAAATAAAAAATGATTTAGTCTATCTTTCTTACCAAGAAAACGATCATGGGAAATTTGTCACTTTCTTTGCTATTCTGAATCATTAGTTTCAGGAGTTTCTTGTCACTGTTTCCTGGCAGCCGACTGGGAATCTTTCTGCACGAAGAAACTATCAAGAGAAATATGTCGCTTCCTTTGCTGGAGAATCTTTCTGAAGTGGGCCATCGCGTTATCATGCATCAGGTTTACTGCCCTGTTAGCAACAAGTTTGTTTGGATGATGGTTCACAATGAAGACTTCGACGTCTGCCCACTTGCTGCAGATTTCTTTAATCCTGGCAGTTGAAACGGTCACTGGCTCCTCATTGTCAGACAACTGCTCCTCCTTTAATGTCTTTAGCTGTTCGTTCTGAAGATCCACAAGCTCATCTGTGGTCTTCAGTCAGCTCCTCCAAGTCGTTGCCATCGACTTCCAGGCCCATATTTGTGCCCAAGGACACAATCTCATCCACTACAGCTGCTGCGTCTGCCTCTAATCCTTCAAACTCTTCTCTCTCTGGTACACACGATGGCCAAACTTTCTTCCAGGCAGACTTCAAGGTACAGTTTGGCATTTTCTTCCAGAAGAGGTCCGTTTAATCACAATTAAAGACTTGTATTGGAACGAAGTCTTCCTCTTTGATGATCTTATCAAATTTCACCTTGAACGCTTCTTTCTTGTTAGAACTTGCAGCCTCTCTGTGCCTAATTACACTATGAATGCCACTTATTTTTTTGAACTTTTTCAAACCAGCCTCTGCTGGCTTTAAAATCGTCAGTCTCAGCACTTGTACCAAGCAGTTTCGACAATAAATCACTGTGCAACAGCTTCGCCTTTTCACATATTATTGTCTCACTAACACTGTCTCCTGCAAGTTGCTTTTCATTGATCCAGATCAAGAGAAGATTTTCAACTTTCTCTAAAATTTAAGGTCTTTGCTTCTGCAGCTTAGTTACGCCTTTAGCCAAATCGACTGATTTGAGTAACTCTTTGTTCTTTATGATGGTGGAGATAGTTGATTTTGCCATGCTGTACTCATAAGCGATGTCACACATACGAATGCCATTTTCATGTTTCATAATTATTTCCTTCTTTACCTCCACTGTTATACGTTTCTGCTTCCTAGCAGCACCATTGCCATTCTTCGAACTCATAATTAATGGGGTTAACAGGGAAAATAATAAAAGAGATAATCTGAACACAGTGCCACTGCTAAGAAATCTTTTACTGCTGTGTAGTAAGGCCAATGAAAGCGAGGCTACTAGACTAGCGCTAAGTGGTGTTAGTACTGTGTGGCCTTCGTTTGTACTGTACGCGATCGTTTGTCTCCAGCTTTAAACCCTGCCCTCTCTCTCTCCTTCGTTCATAACCCGAGGCACTGTTCGTTATCCGAGACAAAAAATTTTCGAAGTTGTTCATAACCCAAATTGTTCATGACCTGAGGCGTTCATAACCCTAGGTACCACTCTGTGTGTATGTGTGTGTGCGCGTGTGTGCATGCGTGCGTGCATGTGTGTGTATGTTTGTTTTCAGGAGGATTTGACCTGGTTTTCTTTATTATTGGTTATAATTGAGGTTCCTTGTTTTAGATCAGGGGTTCTCAACCTTTTTTAGCCCATGCTCCCCTTCACCATATGTTGAGGATGTCATTCCTCCTCTTTCGTATTTCTTCCCTATAAATCCCCCCTCTCCCCACCCTGCCCCTACATAGTATACTAAAAATGGAAGCTAACTTTAATAACACATACTAGAACAAGTTTAGACGTCTACATAAAACGTGATTTTTGGGTCTACTTAACGTTATAAAACGAATTTCAGAAGGGCGAGGAGTACAGAACATAAAGTATGGAGGAAAAAACAATATCAAGTAATCGGTTCATGTATTAACACGATCTTGAAATAATCTTCATTCCCCCCCCCCCCCCCCCCCCCCCCCCCTGGAAACCCTAAAATTCCCCCCAGGGGGGAATTCCCCAACGGTTGAGAACCACTGTTTTAGATTCTTTCATTCTGTCTTGGTAAAATTCTATTTTCCTGTGTTGCAGATTTAATGCCTGTGATGTCAGGTGTTGTGGTTTCTTTGTGCTGGCTTCTTGCTAATTTTTTTCTAGCGTAGTCCTAAGAAGGGCTCAGTCTGTTGAGTATTTTCTTTGCTTTTCTTTCTGTGTCCACCTCTAAAAGTATCTTTTCCATCTCTGTAATCAACTTGCTCCCCTCATCTGGTTTCTTTTTCTGAGTGAAAACTGGTTTGCCTAGAACTTGTTGGTCATTGCAAATGGACCGCTGGCTTGGGGTTTATTTGTGGGTTCTGCCATGGCTTTTGCCGGCTGATTTTTTTTTTATAGCTCTGTTTTATTTATAATGTTATAACTACATGTTTGTGGTTGTCACCAAAAGGGTATGTTATAGTTTTCTATGCTGGAAAAAGCATGAAAATAAACATATGATTGAAGAGCTAAATTATTCCATAAAGATATGCATACATGAAAATGGGTTCATTTAAAAAACGAACACCCTCACTCCATGGCCAGCCAGAAACGCTCTTGATCTTTCGCCAAATTCCCTGCCTCGTGAATTTTCATGTTCAGGGTGTCTTTAATGTTCTGTGTCCACCTTTGTGTCTTTATTTAATAGCGATCACCATGAATGTCTTGGGATAAATAATGTGGTAGTTTTCCCAGGCTTTCCACACCCATATGGCTTTGGACTATGTCTTCAATCTTTAGCAACATTTTAAGTTGCTGGGCTAAGTGAGTACCCTATTTTATAGTACTCTTGCTAACAGTAAAGGGCACCCCAGAGGTGTCTACATATTTTGTGGACATTCAGTCTCCAGAGCTATGTTTCCTTCTACCAGTCCTATCAAATAAAGAAAAAAGAATGTGTTCCATTGTTTTTTTATGTAACCGTAGTTTATGTTTGTGCAAACGAAGGGGGATTTGTCGTGTGTGTAAAGAATGAATGTCGTAGTAGTTATTTGTTCTTCTTTACCACTTTAGTGTCGTCCCTGGAGTGAGGGGAATCAACACCCACATTTGTTTTTATTCAATATCTCTATCCTGAAGATATCCAGCAGACTCCGTCCACAACACTCCCTCAATCTGAAGACACCTTCTTCTCACTCTTACTCACTCCTGGATCATGCCCCCTCTCATTCTTCCCCAACATAACATACGTGACAACTCTAGCTTCAACAAATAAAAACAAGAAATTTATTAAAGCAAAGAGTATGTGTAGGAGAAGTGTGTGTGTAGAATGTGTGACGTATATTCTAAAGTGTATATAGACTCAGATCAGTGTTCAGGAGTATAGTCATTCTCATCACTGTGCTGAAAACACACTAGCACCATGTATTCCAGACAAGCAACCTCACCAAGGTGATGCTCCTCCGGTCACGTGAAGACTTCCTCCGTAGTCTCTTGAACCACTAGGATGCTTGGACACCCATGACAAACACTGTCTAATGAGAGTCTTCAATCTGATTCCCACTATGAATTTCCTCTGTTACTTAACTGATTGTTAATCAGAAAAATTCTAACCCTATTGTCACTGTTACTGGGGAAATCTTAATGGATCTAGTGTCACAGGTTTCAAAGATTCCCCATATTAACACCACACTATGAATGTTCTAGGTATCAGTATAAATTTTGTATGAATGTTCCTGGTATCAGTAGTGTATATCTACAATGTTCTGACTGTTCAGTGATACAACTATCACTTGCTAAACATAAATCTCATCAGCATGTCCTGCTCAGCAGAAGCTAGGTTCCCGCAAACCAACTTGGGTATAAGCCCAATGTAGCGGCCTCTCAGCAACTTCTGTCTTCAAATTCTGAGCCATCATCTTCTAAGATGTGTTCTAGCTTCACTGTTGAATATCATAGCACACATACGTGGACCTGTAAATGGAACCTGTAGAATAGAGAATACTATGGTGAGGGCAACTCAGTCCTGGCCGGAATTAGGTGAGTGTAGGCCAATAGCAGCACTCAGATCTATAACAGAGATCCGATCTCTGTCATACGGCCAAATAACTCATCATATGATCTGAGACATGGCAACATCAGGAAAGAATAAAGGAACGGGTAGAAACCCAGCAGATGCCCTACTGGAAGATTCTACCATTTCACATTCCTCTCCTCCCTCTCAACCATCCTTAATCTCTCTAATTATTACTCCACTACATTGTCCTCAACTCCCTGAGTAAAATGATATATCACACAAGCTAGTTGAAGCCACACAATAGAATACTAGTGCCGACGCTCCTATGATACTTTCTAGCACCGCACTTATAGAACATTCTATCACTAATCATAATACATTATATCACCACACCTATAATACATTATATCACCGCACCTATAATACATTATATCACCGCACAGTACTGTACTCTATTTCTAATCATACTCTAAGTTAGATATGATTAATAGCCTACCATATGCCTATTCCGGTTGCTAATCGAAACTAGGCAATCACAGACTGGATCTATGTCCGCCGATAACTATCAACAATTTGACACCCTAGTTTCTTTCATTGAGCACAACTCGGAAAACTGCACGATCTTTCCCACTTCAGAAATCTTGATCGACTAACTCCACTTGTTTACCGCAACGCTTTTTATATTGGGCTGGAGTGACGTCACCAAAAAGTCTAGACGCTGATCCGTCCAGAATCTGGTTTCCTCCTCCTGTTCTAGACTAACTGGAGTCAATCTGCCGTCAAATTTGCTTTCATTTGGGGAAATTCTTTGTCCCGTACATCAATAGTTCAGTCTGTCTGTGAACCACAGAATTCCCCACATCACAGAATCCATCTCACGTCTGTCCAGACTTTCCATCTATCACTTCAAAGGCCGACTCCCGCCTTGCAGACAGATGACGCCGTTGTTCGTCTCGAGCAACAATTTGTTAACAAAATGCCGACCGGTGTAGACATTGTAACGCGACGTATTTGTTTCTCGAACAATCCACATCATACAGAAATGCCGACCAGGTGTAGACATTTTGACGCGGCGTATTTTGTTTCCCAGTTAGAAATGCCGATCGCGTGTAGACAGTTTTAACGACGTATTTTTCTCAGTCTGTACAACATCAAAGGGTTGGTTGTTTTTTTTTTTTTTCAGCCTAATGTCGGGTCTTGTTTGTCATCGATCGACCATCAAGTTTATTTTTGTGACAGGATTATAGCCCAACATTTCTAGGAACCTACTATGGGATGTAAAGTGCTAGGACTCACATTTTGTCAGAGTGCAAAGTGGCTAGCCTTTCTTTCTCTTGGCAGAAGATGAGCGCACATGTCGATCGCTTGCCCAACCATGCTCATGACACAGCGCCACCCCCTAGCAATTACAGTAATGTGTCTGTCAATAAAAGCTTCTATTAGCTAATAAAACCAATTATTGTACCATGTAGCCATAGCTTAATTGGGAGAAAAAACCACTGTCTGTCTGTGATATGGTTGTATTGGATTCAGGTGCAGTGGATGACCAGGGAGCTCTACGTGCCTTGCCGTGCTCATTACGTTCCACAACGCTTTGCAGGTAAACGCCGTCTTGCCCGTTGAATCAGGAATGATTTCTTCCGCGCAGTCTGCCGAATCCTGTCTTCACATGCTGGGTAGGCATACCCTAGTTTACCTCTTGGTTTGACACCAAATCGGATACCAAATCGTTTCGACTTGTCTTGCCACTGGACTCAGATGGACTCAGGCGAGAGAGTGAGGTCGACGAATTGCGCAACTCTTCCTCACTTTAATCCAAGTCATCGTGCAAGTCATTCTTCATCCAACGTCAACCCACTGGATGAAATGAATGGTCATCATCATTCTTGATGGACAAACAACATTGACAACATTGGATTCATTTAACTGTAACATCAGTGTTATTTGTTATGTATACTTTCAGCATGTAACATTATTTCAGTCGTCACAGAAGTTTACACAGCCTGTGAAAGCATGTCTGTGGTGACTTAAATATTTTGTTCCTCAATCTTACTTTTGTCTTTCCTCAGTAACTGGAATTTATAAAAGGCAAGCCCACAGCAACAAAGGAACATGAACCAAGAGCAAAGTGCTCCTGAAAGTACCACAGTCACATCAAGTCCACAAAGGTAAAACTATGATATCTGTGAGTGTGGTCTAATTGAATTGTAGTATTCAATGACTGTTGCTTTAAATTGTTAATATGAAATGATACTAGGTATCAGAATCGACACCACCGCATTTGGGAAATTCCCACACATGCTCCTTCCCTCTTCTCAAAAGCCGTCAAGAGTTCCCATGCTGATAGTTTCTGTTGCAGTTTAATTAAAAGCCCACCTGGCTTTTCCTCCATCTGTTGAGCATAATCCACACCTTCAGCTCACTCCCTTTTGAATCCACTCTTTCTTCAGACGTGGATACTCTGCACAGTTGCACTCTCCACATGGGCCCAGTGAGCCTTCACCACGTTATCCATATTGTAAAGTAGCTCTTCAACTAGAGTGGCAGCCGCAGCCAATCTCTCCACTGTTCATTGCTCAACACACATGAATGCCCTCAGCAGAAAATTTATGATATGCTTGCAAACTGCATCTTGTTGAGCTATGCAACTAGAGTGGCAGCAGAGCCAATCTCTCCACTTCTTCATTGCTCAACACATGAATGCCCTCAGCAGAAAATTTATGATATGCTTGCAAACTGCATCTTGTTGAGCGATGCAAGTCACTACCTCAGAACATTTGTTTTCATTTTCTGAAGCATGCTCTGTGAGTTCAGCCTCAACTTCCATTTTCATGCTCGATGTTTAGTGGCATATACCATACTCTTCTCTTTTAAACAGTGTGCCTTTGTCTTTGCAATGAAACCACACCCACCCATTCCTTTAACCTCTCACCATACTTATGTGCTCAGTTTAACACCAGCATTTGCCTTTTCCTTCCCAAAAACATTTTATTCTTTATCTCAGTGTTACATAATCCATTTGAGTGGTGGTCGTTCAGGATTCATTTTGCTAATGATATGAACATATTAGTAATAGTATAGATTTAGCATGACAGTAATAGCTTTTGGAATATACAGTTCTGTTTTTATTTGAGCTCTTCTTGAATGCAGTTGACCCGGGAAGGTTAACCCGGTCAACAAATGCCCGCAGAAGTCAGATGTGTCGGCTGAAAGGCGCAAATATCGCTGCTCTGCTGTAAACAGGTACAATGCAATCACGTCCGAAAAAACTCTCCGGGTGAAAGAAGAAGAAGAAGAAGAATGCAGTTGTTCTCCGCCGATTCATTCTGCATTGTTGTTGATTAAAATAGTCTCCAACCCCTGATTGGTAGTAATAAACACTTCTAATTAAACATAGTAATGTCTTTATCTTAGTGTAAAAATACAATCTTACCAAGTCAGCATTTTTGCTCTGAATTGTAGACAAACAAGATGAATTTGAATTCCTTCCTTGTATAATTTGATACTACTTTACTTCTTAACTTGAGCTCTGGTTAATTAGATAAATATGAATTAATTTTCTGAAACTGATATTTTTAAAGGGTCTTAAAAGAAAACGAGCACACGACCAGCTCAGCAAGCATCAGTCCAATGACAAGTCCTCGTACCAATTCAAGTCCTTCGCGTGGTGATGATCAGAAGGATGTGCTACAGCTGTTGGCAGAAGAACATAAAGGTATTGTATAGGAATATTTGTAATGTAACCTCTCTCTCTCTCTCTCTCTCTCTCTCTCTCTCTCTCTCTCTCTCTCCTCTCACTCTCTCACTCTCTCTCTCTCTCTCTCTCTCTCTCTCACTCTCTCTCTCTCACTCTCTCTCTTCTCTCTCTCTCTCTCTCTCTCTCTCTCTCTGTCTCCTCTCTCTCTCTCTCTCTCCTCTCTCTCTCTCTTCTCATCTCTCTCTCTCTCTCTCTCTCTCTCTCTCTCTCTCTCTCTCTCATCTCTCTCTCTCTCTCTCCTCTCTCTCTCTCTCTGTGGTGTGGGTGATTTGTTTTTTTAAAAATTTGTTTGGTTGTTCACATAGATGGATTCCCCTCCTCTGTGTTGGTTGACTATTCTTCTTTGGTCCCCTGCATAGCACTGTTGCTGATATCTTTCTAGACTCAGTTTTCTCTTGATTCGATTAATTACCCTTCCTCCCTGACAGCATTCATTATATCACCTGGTCCCTTGCTCGTCCTGAGGAAGCATCTCAGCAGATGCCAATAATTTTACAATTTGAGGCAGTGATATAATTTTTTAAACAATGATTTATCAGCTTCTGACATGTCATCTTTCTTCTTTCCATTTATTATTTTTAGTTTTGGTATTTATTTTAGCCCCAATAAAGACCTTTCTGTTAAAGTATATACTGCTGTTATCATTTTCAGTGTTGATTTGTTTGCTTCTCATAATTCATAAACTACTATTCTTCTTATTTCAGAATACCCCAAATCTAGTCCACATAACACACCTGAAAAGAAAGCATCAGATGCATCCAAGAGCTCAGAAAATGAACTAACATCAGAGAAAGACAGAACCAGCTTAGAAAAAAAACCCTCTCTGACCAATGATCAGCCTGTGGAAGAAAAACCTTCACCTACAGTTAAACCATCTCATAGTGAAAAGGCTGGTCAGTCTTCTCCGGTTGCAGGACCATCTCAGGAGAAGAAACGCAAACTGGAAATTTCAGACTACGAAGCAAAACAGGCTGCAAAGAAGCATCAAAAACAAGAGGAGGAAAGAATGAAAATGCAGTAAGTTTGAATGATTTCCCATTTTTTTTTAATTTATGAAATATTTTCTGTCACCAAATAAGAAACCCTTTGAAGTATATACAATTGATAAAAGATTAATTTTATGCATGCCTGGGATACATTTGAAATTAATTGAATGACTTTATGTCATATTGTCAGCCTGTAAAACATGTTTCAGTGTCTTGTACTTGTTGCTCGATAATAAATAATTATACATGTATTGTTTGACGCTCATAGAAGTAGAGGAAAGAATTAGAGACTAGGGAACTATAGTTACCGACCGATAGCTTTCAATTTTGATGCTGTCTAGTGTGTCCTTTAGTCTCTAATTGTTTCCCCTACTTCTATGAGCGTCAACCAATATGTGTGTTTTTATTTATTAACTGTCTTAGTGGCCTCAAAGGGGTTCCCGGATTGACATTTACTTGTTACTCGATTTTGATATTTACTTGTTACTCGAGTTTGGTTTATTTTTTGCGTCGGGTCTTTTATTTCATATCCAGTTGTAGAAAATCAGTTAATATTATGTATCATGTTTATGATTTATATTTATTTTCTTTAGTACATATCTGGCTTTATTAGTGTAATGTCCAAACCATATAGTTTTCTTTAATAAATGTCTAGTTTTATTATGTTAATGTCTGATTAATGATATTAAATAATTTGTATGCCTTATTTTCATGTTATTTTATACATTTAATGTCTGATTAATGATATAAATTAATAGTTGATGGTATTTTCTAATTTATTGTGCTAAGTAATGGTATTTTATTCATTTAATGCATTAATATTATGTTTTATTGATGGCAGTTTGTTTATTTCCATGTCTGTAGTAGTACTTCAGTCAAAGAAAGGTATTTGTTTTATGTTGTATGAGCATTCAGTGTTTCTATGTTCTACACTTGCTTTTGTTAGCTTTGCATTATTAAACTACATACAATCTGGCATAAAGCTTGTGTGTCAGACATCTAATAGATAGTATGTGTTACTTAGAGGTTAAGTTAGCATAATGGGCTGGAGTCATGATGGCATAGTGCTTACAGCTCAGGCTTATCAAGGCTAGCCCAGGTTCAACCTCCAGCTGGGGCAAGATTCTTTTGGCCAACAAGTATGGCTCGGGTTTACCTCGTCCCGTAGACATCTTTAGCTGCATAGTCCAACCAATCATGAACAAATCAGCAAAGGCTTGGATGAGTTGGTTGAGGGGCTGTGTTCCTTCAGGAGATGAAAGGCCAGCCTTATAAAATGGTTACCAGGTAATTTTCGTGGCTGTGTGGGAAGGTTAAGTGGTGAATATATGTTTGTGTTTTCTTTATGGTTTTGATGAGTGATCTAGTAATACCTGCAGTTATCAATACCCCAGCCTCTCTTTTCTTCTCTGTCCATGGATCTGTGGATATGTTGAATCTGTTCTATATCTGTGTGTCACATCTGTCATATATCACTGTAACAAGTGCAGGACCCTTGTAGAACAACTTCAGGAACATTAGGCACATATGCTGGCCTCACATTTGTATAGACAACATCATTCAAGGAGTAATGTCAGTATGTAGGCTGCCTTTACTTCCCCAGTTGATCCTGATATCCATATTAGGCTGGGTCATCCTGAGAGCTCTTGCCAATTTTCACACTCCACCTCAATGCAAATTGTAACCCGTGACCTGGTTAGGGTAAGCGTGCTAGCCACTGCGTTACAGCGCCTTTTCAGTATGTTTATAGCCTGTGTTAATTTTGGCACACACATCAGAATTCTTGTTGGTGCTGTGAAATTCACATGCTAATCTGTGATTCTCCCAGTGTGGTCTGTAGGAGTAGATATGGCCACTAATGGCCAGTTTAACAATGTGATGATGGTGCTACTTGAATTATCAGTCAATCACTGAGAAGGCTAACCCGATCAACAAATGCCTGCAGAAGACAGATGTGTCGGCCGAAAGGCACAAATATTATACCTCTGCTATAAACCATCACAACACAGTTACATCAAAACAAAAAGTAACTGGTGAATGACAAAGAAGAAAAAGAAATCAATCAGCCAGTACTTCACTGTAGTGCATTACACTGAAATGTCTATGTCATGTCTTTTGTTCGGTCAAATGGTGTCATCTCATGCCCTCTGAGACTGAGCACTCATCAGCTGGAATGTTTGATTAGTGCTCATATACATAAACATCAGTCATACGTACAAACTCACCCTGAACCCACAGGCTCCCTGTTACAAGCATGACTGTAGTTAGTTGTCTCTTTCATATTATATAGAATAGAACTGCAGTTAGTTGTCTCTGTCATGTAATATAGAACAGAACTGCAGTCAGTTGTCTCTTTCATGTAATATAGAATAGAACTGCAGTTAGTTTTGTCTCTGTCATGTAATATAGAATAGAGCTATAGTAAGTTGTCTACGTCATTTAGTATTGAACAAAACTAGTTAGTATCTGGCATGTAATAATGAACAGAATTCCAACTCTGTCGTGTAATATAGAACAGAACTATGGTTAGTTGTCTTTGTCATGCAATATTGAGCAAAATTCCACTTAGTTGTCATGTCTTGTAATATTGAACAGAACTGCAGTTGTCTCTCTCATACAGTATTAAACAAAACTGCAATCAGTCATACAGTATTGAACAAAACTGCAGTTGTTTCTGTCATTCAGTATTAAACAAAACTGCAGTTGTCTCTCTCATACAGTATTATACAAAACTGCAGTTGTCTCTCTCATACAGTATTATACAAATCTGCAGTTGTCTCTGTCATACAGTATTGAACAAAACTGCAGTTGTCTCTGTCATTCAGTATTGAACAAAACTGCAGTTGTCTCTGTCATACAGTATTATACAAAACTGCAGTTGTCTCTGTCATACAGTATTATACAAATCTGCAGTTGTCTCTGTCGTACAGCTGTTAACAAAACTGCAGTTGTTTCTGTCATACAGTATTATACAAATCTGCAGTTGTCTCTGTCATTCAGTATTATACAAAACTGCAGTTGTCTCTGTCATACAGTATTATACAAATCTGCAGTTGTCTCTGTCATACAGTATTATACAAATCTGCAGTTGTCTCTGTCATACAGTATTATACAAAACTGCAGTTGTCTCTGTCATTCAGTATTATACAAAACTGCAGTTGTCTCTGTCGTACAGCTGTTAACAAAATTGCAGTTGTCTCTGTCATTCAGTATTATACAAATCTGCAGTTGTCTCTGTCATACAGTATTATACAAATCTGCAGTTGTCTCTGTCATACAGCTGTTAACAAAACTGCAGTTGTCTCTGTCATTCAGTATTATACAAATCTGCAGTTGTCTCTGTCATACAGTATTATACAAATCTGCAGTTGTCTCTGTCATACAGTATTATACAAATCTGCAGTTGTCTCTGTCGTACAGCTGTTAACAAAACTGCAGTTGTCTCTGTCATACAGTATTATACAAAACTGCAGTTGTTTCTGTCATACAGTATTATACAAATCTGCAGTTGTCTCTGTCGTACAGCTGTTAACAAAACTGCAGTTGTCTCTGTCATTCAGTATTATACAAATCTGCAGTTGTCTCTGTCATACAGTATTATACAAATCTGCAGTTGTCTCTGTCGTACAGCTGTTAACAAAACTGCAGTTGTCTCTGTCATACAGTATTATACAAAACTGCAGTTGTCTCTGTCATACAGTATTATATAAATCTGCAGTTGTCTCTGTCATACAGTATTATACAAATCTGCTGTTGTCTCTGTCGTACAGCTGTTAACAAAACTGCAGTTGTCTCTGTCATTCAGTATTATACAAATCTGCAGTTGTCTCTGTCATACAGTATTATACAAATCTGCAGTTGTCTCTGTCATACAGTATTATACAAATCTGCAGTTGTAGCTGTCGTACAGCTGTTAACAAAATTGCAGTTGTCTCTGTCATACAGTATTATACAAAACTGCAGTTGTCTCTGTCATACAGTATTATACAAATCTGCAGTTGTTTCTGTCATACAGTATTATACAAAACTGCAGTTGTCTCTGTCATTCAGTATTATACAAAACTGCAGTTGTCTCTGTCGTACAGCTGTTAACAAAACTGCAGTTGTCTCTGTCATTCAGTATTATACAAATCTGCAGTTGTCTCTGTCATACAGTATTATACAAATCTGCAGTTGTCTCTGTCATACAGTATTATACAAATCTGCAGTTGTCTCTGTCGTACAGCTGTTAACAAAACTGCAGTTGTCTCTGTCATACAGTATTATACAAAACTGCAGTTGTCTCTGTCATACAGTATTATACATATCTGCAGTTGTTTCTGTCATACAGTATTATACAAATCTGCAGTTGTTTCTGTCATACAGTATTATACAAATCTGCAGTTGTTTCTGTCATACAGTATTATACAAATCTGCAGTTGTCTCTGTCGTACAGCTGTTAACAAAACTGCAGTTGTCTCTGTCATTCAGTATTATACAAATCTGCAGTTGTCTCTGTCATACAGTATTATACAAATCTGCAGTTGTCTCTGTCATACAGTATTATACAAATCTGCAGTTGTCTCTGTCGTACAGCTGTTAACAAAACTGCAGTTGTCTCTGTCATACAGTATTATACAAAACTGCAGTTGTCTCTGTCATACAGTATTATACAAATCTGCAGTTGTCTCTGTCATTCAGTATTATACAAATCTGCAGTTGTCTCTGTCGTACAGCTGTTAACAAAACTGCAGTTGTCTCTGTCATTCAGTATTATACAAATCTGCAGTTGTCTCTGTCATACAGTATTATACAAATCTGCAGTTGTCTCTGTCATACAGTATTATACAAATCTGCAGTTGTCTCTGTCGTACAGCTGTTAACAAAACTGCAGTTGTCTCTGTCATTCAGTATTATACAAATCTGCAGTTGTCTCTGTCATACAGTATTATACAAATCTGCAGTTGTCTCTGTCATACAGTATTATACAAATCTGCAGTTGTCTCTGTCGTACAGCTGTTAACAAAACTGCAGTTGTCTCTGTCATACAGTATTATACAAAACTGCAGTTGTCTCTGTCATACAGTATTATACAAATCTGCAGTTGTTTCTGTCATACAGTATTATACAAATCTGCAGTTGTCTCTGTCGTACAGCTGTTAACAAAACTGCAGTTGTCTCTGTCATTCAGTATTATACAAATCTGCAGTTGTCTCTGTCATACAGTATTATACAAATCTGCAGTTGTCTCTGTCGTACAGCTGTTAACAAAACTGCAGTTGTCTCTGTCATACAGTATTATACAAAACTGCAGTTGTCTCTGTCATACAGTATTATACAAATCTGCAGTTGTCTCTGTCATACAGTATTATACAAATCTGCAGTTGTTTCTGTCATACAGTATTATACAAATCTGCAGTTGTCTCTGTCGTACAGCTGTTAACAAAACTGCAGTTGTCTCTGTCATTCAGTATTATACAAATCTGCAGTTGTCTCTGTCATACAGTATTATACAAATCTGCAGTTGTCTCTGTCGTACAGCTGTTAACAAAACTGCAGTTGTCTCTGTCATACAGTATTATACAAAACTGCAGTTGTCTCTGTCATACAGTATTATACAAATCTGCAGTTGTCTCTGTCATACAGTATTATACAAATCTGCAGTTGTAGCTGTCGTACAGCTGTTAACAAAACTGCAGTTGTCTCTGTCATACAGTATTATACAAAACTGCAGTTGTCTCTGTCATACAGTATTATACAAATCTGCAGTTGTTTCTGTCATACAGTATTATACAAAACTGCAGTTGTCTCTGTCATTCAGTATTATACAAAACTGCAGTTGTCTCTGTCGTACAGCTGTTAACAAAACTGCAGTTGTCTCTGTCATTCAGTATTATACAAATCTGCAGTTGTCTCTGTCATACAGTATTATACAAATCTGCAGTTGTCTCTGTCATACAGTATTATACAAATCTGCAGTTGTCTCTGTCATACAGTGTTATACAAAACTGCAGTTGTCTCTGTCATACAGTATTATACATATCTGCAGTTGTTTCTGTCATACAGTATTATACAAATCTGCAGTTGTTTCTGTCATACAGTATTATACAAATCTGCAGTTGTTTCTGTCATACAATATTATACAAATCTGCAGTTGTCTCTGTCGTACAGCTGTTAACAAAACTGCAGTTGTCTCTGTCATTCAGTATTATACAAATCTGCAGTTGTCTCTGTCATACAGTATTATACAAATCTGCAGTTGTCTCTGTCATACAGTATTATACAAATCTGCAGTTGTCTCTGTCGTACAGCTGTTAACAAAACTGCAGTTGTCTCTGTCATTCAGTATTATACAAATCTGCAGTTGTCTCTGTCATACAGTATTATACAAATCTGCAGTTGTCTCTGTCATACAGTATTATACAAATCTGCAGTTGTCTCTGTCGTACAGCTGTTAACAAAACTGCAGTTGTCTCTGTCATACAGTATTATACAAAACTGCAGTTGTCTCTGTCATACAGTATTATACAAATCTGCAGTTGTCTCTGTCATACAGTATTATACAAATCTGCAGTTGTCTCTGTCGTACAGCTGTTAACAAAACTGCAGTTGTCTCTGTCATACAGTATTATACAAAACTGCAGTTGTCTCTGTCATACAGTATTATACAAATCTGCAGTTGTCTCTGTCGTACAGCTGTTAACAAAACTGCAGTTGTCTCTGTCATTCAGTATTATACAAATCTGCAGTTGTCTCTGTCATACAGTATTATACAAATCTGCAGTTGTCTCTGTCATACAGTATTATACAAATCTGCAGTTGTCTCTGTCGTACAGCTGTTAACAAAACTGCAGTTGTCTCTGTCATTCAGTATTATACAAATCTGCAGTTGTCTCTGTCATACAGTATTATACAAATCTGCAGTTGTCTCTGTCATACAGTATTATACAAATCTGCAGTTGTCTCTGTCGTACAGCTGTTAACAAAACTGCAGTTGTCTCTGTCATACAGTATTATACAAAACTGCAGTTGTCTCTGTCATACAGTATTATACAAATCTGCAGTTGTTTCTGTCATACAGTATTATACAAATCTGCAGTTGTCTCTGTCGTACAGCTGTTAACAAAACTGCAGTTGTCTCTGTCATTCAGTATTATACAAATCTGCAGTTGTCTCTGTCATACAGTATTATACAAATCTGCAGTTGTCTCTGTCATACAGTATTATACAAATCTGCAGTTGTCTCTGTCGTACAGCTGTTAACAAAACTGCAGTTGTCTCTGTCATACAGTATTATACAAAACTGCAGTTGTCTCTGTCATACAGTATTATACAAATCTGCAGTTGTCTCTGTCATTCAGTATTATACAAATCTGCAGTTGTCTCTGTCGTACAGCTGTTAACAAAACTGCAGTTGTCTCTGTCATTCAGTATTATACAAATCTGCAGTTGTCTCTGTCATACAGTATTATACAAATCTGCAGTTGTCTCTGTCATACAGTATTATACAAATCTGCAGTTGTCTCTGTCGTACAGCTGTTAACAAAACTGCAGTTGTCTCTGTCATTCAGTATTATACAAATCTGCAGTTGTCTCTGTCATACAGTATTATACAAATCTGCAGTTGTCTCTGTCATACAGTATTATACAAATCTGCAGTTGTCTCTGTCGTACAGCTGTTAACAAAACTGCAGTTGTCTCTGTCATACAGTATTATACAAAACTGCAGTTGTCTCTGTCATACAGTATTATACAAATCTGCAGTTGTTTCTGTCATACAGTATTATACAAATCTGCAGTTGTCTCTGTCGTACAGCTGTTAACAAAACTGCAGTTGTCTCTGTCATTCAGTATTATACAAATCTGCAGTTGTCTCTGTCATACAGTATTATACAAATCTGCAGTTGTCTCTGTCGTACAGCTGTTAACAAAACTGCAGTTGTCTCTGTCATACAGTATTATACAAAACTGCAGTTGTCTCTGTCATACAGTATTATACAAATCTGCAGTTGTCTCTGTCATACAGTATTATACAAATCTGCAGTTGTTTCTGTCATACAGTATTATACAAATCTGCAGTTGTCTCTGTCGTACAGCTGTTAACAAAACTGCAGTTGTCTCTGTCATTCAGTATTATACAAATCTGCAGTTGTCTCTGTCATACAGTATTATACAAATCTGCAGTTGTCTCTGTCGTACAGCTGTTAACAAAACTGCAGTTGTCTCTGTCATACAGTATTATACAAAACTGCAGTTGTCTCTGTCATACAGTATTATACAAATCTGCAGTTGTCTCTGTCATACAGTATTATACAAATCTGCAGTTGTAGCTGTCGTACAGCTGTTAACAAAACTGCAGTTGTCCTTGTCATACAGTATTATACAAAACTGCAGTTGTCTCTGTCATACAGTATTATACAAATCTGCAGTTGTTTCTGTCATACAGTATTATACAAAACTGCAGTTGTCTCTGTCATTCAGTATTATACAAAACTGCAGTTGTCTCTGTCGTACAGCTGTTAACAAAACTGCAGTTGTCTCTGTCATTCAGTATTATACAAATCTGCAGTTGTCTCTGTCATACAGTATTATACAAATCTGCAGTTGTCTCTGTCATACAGTATTATACAAATCTGCAGTTGTCTCTGTCATACAGTGTTATACAAAACTGCAGTTGTCTCTGTCATACAGTATTATACATATCTGCAGTTGTTTCTGTCATACAGTATTATACAAATCTGCAGTTGTTTCTGTCATACAGTATTATACAAATCTGCAGTTGTTTCTGTCATACAATATTATACAAATCTGCAGTTGTCTCTGTCGTACAGCTGTTAACAAAACTGCAGTTGTCTCTGTCATTCAGTATTATACAAATCTGCAGTTGTCTCTGTCATACAGTATTATACAAATCTGCAGTTGTCTCTGTCATACAGTATTATACAAATCTGCAGTTGTCTCTGTCGTACAGCTGTTAACAAAACTGCAGTTGTCTCTGTCATTCAGTATTATACAATTCTGCAGTTGTCTCTGTCATACAGTATTATACAAATCTGCAGTTGTCTCTGTCATACAGTATTATACAAATCTGCAGTTGTCTCTGTCGTACAGCTGTTAACAAAACTGCAGTTGTCTCTGTCATACAGTATTATACAAAACTGCAGTTGTCTCTGTCATACAGTATTATACAAATCTGCAGTTGTTTCTGTCATACAGTATTATACAAATCTGCAGTTGTCTCTGTCGTACAGCTGTTAACAAAACTGCAGTTGTCTCTGTCATTCAGTATTATACAAATCTGCAGTTGTCTCTGTCATACAGTATTATACAAATCTGCAGTTGTCTCTGTCATACAGTATTATACAAATCTGCAGTTGTCTCTGTCGTACAGCTGTTAACAAAACTGCAGTTGTCTCTGTCATACAGTATTATACAAAACTGCAGTTGTCTCTGTCATACAGTATTATACAAATCTGCAGTTGTCTCTGTCATTCAGTATTATACAAATCTGCAGTTGTCTCTGTCGTACAGCTGTTAACAAAACTGCAGTTGTCTCTGTCATTCAGTATTATACAAATCTGCAGTTGTCTCTGTCATACAGTATTATACAAATCTGCAGTTGTCTCTGTCATACAGTATTATACAAATCTGCAGTTGTCTCTGTCGTACAGCTGTTAACAAAACTGCAGTTGTCTCTGTCATTCAGTATTATACAAATCTGCAGTTGTCTCTGTCATACAGTATTATACAAATCTGCAGTTGTCTCTGTCATACAGTATTATACAAATCTGCAGTTGTCTCTGTCGTACAGCTGTTAACAAAACTGCAGTTGTCTCTGTCATACAGTATTATACAAAACTGCAGTTGTCTCTGTCATACAGTATTATACAAATCTGCAGTTGTTTCTGTCATACAGTATTATACAAATCTGCAGTTGTCTCTGTCGTACAGCTGTTAACAAAACTGCAGTTGTCTCTGTCATTCAGTATTATACAAATCTGCAGTTGTCTCTGTCATACAGTATTATACAAATCTGCAGTTGTCTCTGTCGTACAGCTGTTAACAAAACTGCAGTTGTCTCTGTCATACAGTATTATACAAAACTGCAGTTGTCTCTGTCATACAGTATTATACAAATCTGCAGTTGTCTCTGTCATACAGTATTATACAAATCTGCAGTTGTTTCTGTCATACAGTATTATACAAATCTGCAGTTGTCTCTGTCGTACAGCTGTTAACAAAACTGCAGTTGTCTCTGTCATTCAGTATTATACAAATCTGCAGTTGTCTCTGTCATACAGTATTATACAAATCTGCAGTTGTCTCTGTCGTACAGCTGTTAACAAAACTGCAGTTGTCTCTGTCATACAGTATTATACAAAACTGCAGTTGTCTCTGTCATACAGTATTATACAAATCTGCAGTTGTCTCTGTCATACAGTATTATACAAATCTGCAGTTGTAGCTGTCGTACAGCTGTTAACAAAACTGCAGTTGTCCTTGTCATACAGTATTATACAAAACTGCAGTTGTCTCTGTCATACAGTATTATACAAATCTGCAGTTGTTTCTGTCATACAGTATTATACAAAACTGCAGTTGTCTCTGTCATTCAGTATTATACAAAACTGCAGTTGTCTCTGTCGTACAGCTGTTAACAAAACTGCAGTTGTCTCTGTCATTCAGTATTATACAAATCTGCAGTTGTCTCTGTCATACAGTATTATACAAATCTGCAGTTGTCTCTGTCATACAGTATTATACAAATCTGCAGTTGTCTCTGTCATACAGTGTTATACAAAACTGCAGTTGTCTCTGTCATACAGTATTATACATATCTGCAGTTGTTTCTGTCATACAGTATTATACAAATCTGCAGTTGTTTCTGTCATACAGTATTATACAAATCTGCAGTTGTTTCTGTCATACAATATTATACAAATCTGCAGTTGTCTCTGTCGTACAGCTGTTAACAAAACTGCAGTTGTCTCTGTCATTCAGTATTATACAAATCTGCAGTTGTCTCTGTCATACAGTATTATACAAATCTGCAGTTGTCTCTGTCATACAGTATTATACAAATCTGCAGTTGTCTCTGTCGTACAGCTGTTAACAAAACTGCAGTTGTCTCTGTCATTCAGTATTATACAATTCTGCAGTTGTCTCTGTCATACAGTATTATACAAATCTGCAGTTGTCTCTGTCATACAGTATTATACAAATCTGCAGTTGTCTCTGTCGTACAGCTGTTAACAAAACTGCAGTTGTCTCTGTCATACAGTATTATACAAAACTGCAGTTGTCTCTGTCATACAGTATTATACAAATCTGCAGTTGTCTCTGTCATACAGTATTATACAAATCTGCAGTTGTCTCTGTCGTACAGCTGTTAACAAAACTGCAGTTGTCTCTGTCATACAGTATTATACAAAACTGCAGTTGTCTCTGTCATACAGTATTATACAAATCTGCAGTTGTCTCTGTCGTACAGCTGTTAACAAAACTGCAGTTGTCTCTGTCATTCAGTATTATACAAATCTGCAGTTGTCTCTGTCATACAGTATTATACAAATCTGCAGTTGTCTCTGTCATACAGTATTATACAAATCTGCAGTTGTCTCTGTCGTACAGCTGTTAACAAAACTGCAGTTGTCTCTGTCATTCAGTATTATACAAATCTGCAGTTGTCTCTGTCATACAGTATTATACAAATCTGCAGTTGTCTCTGTCATACAGTATTATACAAATCTGCAGTTGTCTCTGTCGTACAGCTGTTAACAAAACTGCAGTTGTCTCTGTCATACAGTATTATACAAAACTGCAGTTGTCTCTGTCATACAGTATTATACAAATCTGCAGTTGTCTCTGTCATACAGTATTATACAAATCTGCAGTTGTCTCTGTCGTACAGCTGTTAACAAAACTGCAGTTGTCTCTGTCATACAGTATTATACAAAACTGCAGTTGTCTCTGTCATACAGTATTATACAAATCTGCAGTTGTTTCTGTCATACAGTATTATACAAATCTGCAGTTGTCTCTGTCGTACAGCTGTTAACAAAACTGCAGTTGTCTCTGTCATTCATTATTATACAAATCTGCAGTTGTCTCTGTCATACAGTATTATACAAATCTGCAGTTGTCTCTGTCGTACAGCTGTTAACAAAACTGCAGTTGTCTCTGTCATACAGTATTATACAAAACTGCAGTTGTCTCTGTCATACAGTATTATATAAATCTGCAGTTGTCTCTGTCATACAGTATTATACAAATCTGCTGTTGTCTCTGTCGTACAGCTGTTAACAAAACTGCAGTTGTCTCTGTCATTCAGTATTATACAAATCTGCAGTTGTCTCTGTCATACAGTATTATACAAATCTGCAGTTGTCTCTGTCATACAGTATTATACAAATCTGCAGTTGTAGCTGTCGTACAGCTGTTAACAAAACTGCAGTTGTCTCTGTCATACAGTATTATACAAAACTGCAGTTGTCTCTGTCATACAGTATTATACAAATCTGCAGTTGTTTCTGTCATACAGTATTATACAAAACTGCAGTTGTCTCTGTCATTCAGTATTATACAAAACTGCAGTTGTCTCTGTCGTACAGCTGTTAACAAAACTGCAGTTGTCTCTGTCATTCAGTATTATACAAATCTGCAGTTGTCTCTGTCATACAGTATTATACAAATCTGCAGTTGTCTCTGTCATACAGTATTATACAAATCTGCAGTTGTCTCTGTCGTACAGCTGTTAACAAAACTGCAGTTGTCTCTGTCATACAGTATTATACAAAACTGCAGTTGTCTCTGTCATACAGTATTATACATATCTGCAGTTGTTTCTGTCATACAGTATTATACAAATCTGCAGTTGTTTCTGTCATACAGTATTATACAAATCTGCAGTTGTTTCTGTCATACAGTATTATACAAATCTGCAGTTGTCTCTGTCGTACAGCTGTTAACAAAACTGCAGTTGTCTCTGTCATTCAGTATTATACAAATCTGCAGTTGTCTCTGTCATACAGTATTATACAAATCTGCAGTTGTCTCTGTCATACAATATTATACAAATCTGCAGTTGTCTCTGTCGTACAGCTGTTAACAAAACTGGAGTTGTCTCTGTTATACAGTATTATACAAATCTGCAGTTGTCTCTGTCATACAGTATTATACAAATCTGCAGTTGTCTCTGTCATACAGTATTATACAAAACTGCAGTTGTCTCTGTCATTCAGTATTATACAAAACTGCAGTTGTCTCTGTCGTACAGCTGTTAACAAAACTGCAGTTGTCTCTGTCATTCAGTATTATACAAATCTGCAGTTGTCTCTGTCATACAGTATTATACAAATCTGCAGTTGTCTCTGTCATACAGTATTATACAAATCTGCAGTTGTCTCTGTCGTACAGCTGTTAACAAAACTGCAGTTGTCTCTGTCATTCAGTATTATACAAATCTGCAGTTGTCTCTGTCATACAGTATTATACAAATCTGCAGTTGTCTCTGTCATACAGTATTATACAAATCTGCAGTTGTCTCTGTCGTACAGCTGTTAACAAAACTGGAGTTGTCTCTGTTATACAGTATTATACAAATCTGCAGTTGTCTCTGTCATACAGTATTATACAAATCTGCAGTTGTCTCTGTCATACAGTATTATACAAAACTGCAGTTGTCTCTGTCATTCAGTATTATACAAAACTGCAGTTGTCTCTGTCGTACAGCTGTTAACAAAACTGCAGTTGTCTCTGTCATTCAGTATTATACAAATCTGCAGTTGTCTCTGTCATACAGTATTATACAAATCTGCAGTTGTCTCTGTCATACAGTATTATACAAATCTGCAGTTGTCTCTGTCATACAGTATTATACAAATCTGCAGTTGTCTCTGTCGTACAGCTGTTAACAAAACTGCAGTTGTCTCTGTCATACAGTATTATACAAAACTGCAGTTGTCTCTGTCATACAGTATTATACAAATCTGCAGTTGTTTCTGTCATACAGTATTATACAAATCTGCAGTTGTCTCTGTCGTACAGCTGTTAACAAAACTGCAGTTGTCTCTGTCATTCAGTATTATACAAATCTGCAGTTGTCTCTGTCATACAGTATTATACAAATCTGCAGTTGTCTCTGTCGTACAGCTGTTAACAAAACTGCAGTTGTCTCTGTCATACAGTATTATACAAAACTGCAGTTGTCTCTGTCATACAGTATTATACAAATCTGCAGTTGTCTCTGTCATACAGTATTATACAAATCTGCTGTTGTCTCTGTCGTACAGCTGTTAACAAAACTGCAGTTGTCTCTGTCATTCAGTTTTATACAAATCTGCAGTTGTCTCTGTCATACAGTATTATACAAATCTGCAGTTGTCTCTGTCATACAGTATTATACAAATCTGCAGTTGTAGCTGTCGTACAGCTGTTAACAAAACTTCAGTTGTCTCTGTCATACAGTATTATACAAAACTGCAGTTGTCTCTGTCATACAGTATTATACAAATCTGCAGTTGTTTCTGTCATACAGTATTATACAAAACTGCAGTTGTCTCTGTCATTCAGTATTATACAAAACTGCAGTTGTCTCTGTCGTACAGCTGTTAACAAAACTGCAGTTGTCTCTGTCATTCAGTATTATACAAATCTGCAGTTGTCTCTGTCATACAGTATTATACAAATCTGCAGTTGTCTCTGTCATACAGTATTATACAAATCTGCAGTTGTCTCTGTCATACAGTATTATACAAAACTGCAGTTGTCTCTGTCATACAGTATTATACATATCTGCAGTTGTTTCTGTCATACAGTATTATACAAATCTGCAGTTGTTTCTGTCATACAGTATTATACAAATCTGCAGTTGTCTCTGTCATACAGTATTATACAAATCTGCAGTTGTCTCTGTCGTACAGCTGTTAACAAAACTGCAGTTGTCTCTGTCATACAGTATTATACAAAACTGCAGTTGTCTCTGTCATACAGTATTATACAAATCTGCAGTTGTTTCTGTCATACAGTATTATACAAATCTGCAGTTGTCTCTGTCGTACAGCTGTTAACAAAACTGCAGTTGTCTCTGTCATTCATTATTATACAAATCTGCAGTTGTCTCTGTCATACAGTATTATACAAATCTGCAGTTGTCTCTGTCGTACAGCTGTTAACAAAACTGCAGTTGTCTCTGTCATACAGTATTATACAAAACTGCAGTTGTCTCTGTCATACAGTATTATATAAATCTGCAGTTGTCTCTGTCATACAGTATTATACAAATCTGCTGTTGTCTCTGTCGTACAGCTGTTAACAAAACTGCAGTTGTCTCTGTCATTCAGTATTATACAAATCTGCAGTTGTCTCTGTCATACAGTATTATACAAATCTGCAGTTGTCTCTGTCATACAGTATTATACAAATCTGCAGTTGTAGCTGTCGTACAGCTGTTAACAAAACTGCAGTTGTCTCTGTCATACAGTATTATACAAAACTGCAGTTGTCTCTGTCATACAGTATTATACAAATCTGCAGTTGTTTCTGTCATACAGTATTATACAAAACTGCAGTTGTCTCTGTCATTCAGTATTATACAAAACTGCAGTTGTCTCTGTCGTACAGCTGTTAACAAAACTGCAGTTGTCTCTGTCATTCAGTATTATACAAATCTGCAGTTGTCTCTGTCATACAGTATTATACAAATCTGCAGTTGTCTCTGTCATACAGTATTATACAAATCTGCAGTTGTCTCTGTCGTACAGCTGTTAACAAAACTGCAGTTGTCTCTGTCATACAGTATTATACAAAACTGCAGTTGTCTCTGTCATACAGTATTATACATATCTGCAGTTGTTTCTGTCATACAGTATTATACAAATCTGCAGTTGTTTCTGTCATACAGTATTATACAAATCTGCAGTTGTTTCTGTCATACAGTATTATACAAATCTGCAGTTGTCTCTGTCGTACAGCTGTTAACAAAACTGCAGTTGTCTCTGTCATTCAGTATTATACAAATCTGCAGTTGTCTCTGTCATACAGTATTATACAAATCTGCAGTTGTCTCTGTCATACAGTATTATACAAATCTGCAGTTGTCTCTGTCGTACAGCTGTTAACAAAACTGGAGTTGTCTCTGTTATACAGTATTATACAAATCTGCAGTTGTCTCTGTCATACAGTATTATACAAATCTGCAGTTGTCTCTGTCATACAGTATTATACAAAACTGCAGTTGTCTCTGTCATTCAGTATTATACAAAACTGCAGTTGTCTCTGTCGTACAGCTGTTAACAAAACTGCAGTTGTCTCTGTCATTCAGTATTATACAAATCTGCAGTTGTCTCTGTCATACAGTATTATACAAATCTGCAGTTGTCTCTGTCATACAGTATTATACAAATCTGCAGTTGTCTCTGTCGTACAGCTGTTAACAAAACTGCAGTTGTCTCTGTCATTCAGTATTATACAAATCTGCAGTTGTCTCTGTCATACAGTATTATACAAATCTGCAGTTGTCTCTGTCATACAGTATTATACAAATCTGCAGTTGTCTCTGTCGTACAGCTGTTAACAAAACTGCAGTTGTCTCTGTCATACAGTATTATACAAAACTGCAGTTGTCTCTGTCATACAGTATTATACAAATCTGCAGTTGTTTCTGTCATACAGTATTATACAAATCTGCAGTTGTCTCTGTCGTACAGCTGTTAACAAAACTGCAGTTGTCTCTGTCATTCAGTATTATACAAATCTGCAGTTGTCTCTGTCATACAGTATTATACAAATCTGCAGTTGTCTCTGTCGTACAGCTGTTAACAAAACTGCAGTTGTCTCTGTCATACAGTATTATACAAAACTGCAGTTGTCTCTGTCATACAGTATTATACAAATCTGCAGTTGTCTCTGTCATACAGTATTATACAAATCTGCTGTTGTCTCTGTCGTACAGCTGTTAACAAAACTGCAGTTGTCTCTGTCATTCAGTTTTATACAAATCTGCAGTTGTCTCTGTCATACAGTATTATACAAATCTGCAGTTGTCTCTGTCATACAGTATTATACAAATCTGCAGTTGTAGCTGTCGTACAGCTGTTAACAAAACTTCAGTTGTCTCTGTCATACAGTATTATACAAAACTGCAGTTGTCTCTGTCATACAGTATTATACAAATCTGCAGTTGTTTCTGTCATACAGTATTATACAAAACTGCAGTTGTCTCTGTCATTCAGTATTATACAAAACTGCAGTTGTCTCTGTCGTACAGCTGTTAACAAAACTGCAGTTGTCTCTGTCATTCAGTATTATACAAATCTGCAGTTGTCTCTGTCATACAGTATTATACAAATCTGCAGTTGTCTCTGTCATACAGTATTATACAAATCTGCAGTTGTCTCTGTCATACAGTATTATACAAAACTGCAGTTGTCTCTGTCATACAGTATTATACATATCTGCAGTTGTTTCTGTCATACAGTATTATACAAATCTGCAGTTGTTTCTGTCATACAGTATTATACAAATCTGCAGTTGTTTCTGTCATACAGTATTATACAAATCTGCAGTTGTCTCTGTCATACAGTATTATACAAATCTGCAGTTGTCTCTGTCGTACAGCTGTTAACAAAACTGCAGTTGTCTCTGTCATTCAGTATTATACAAATCTGCAGTTGTCTCTGTCATACAGTATTATACAAATCTGCAGTTGTCTCTGTCATACAGTATTATACAAATCTGCAGTTGTCTCTGTCGTACAGCTGTTAACAAAACTGCAGTTGTCTCTGTCATTCAGTATTATACAAATCTGCAGTTGTCTCTGTCATACAGTATTATACAAATCTGCAGTTGTCTCTGTCATACAGTATTATACAAATCTGCAGTTGTCTCTGTCGTACAGCTGTTAACAAAACTGCAGTTGTCTCTGTCATACAGTATTATACAAAACTGCAGTTGTCTCTGTCATACAGTATTATACAAATCTGCAGTTGTTTCTGTCATACAGTATTATACAAATCTGCAGTTGTCTCTGTCGTACAGCTGTTAACAAAACTGCAGTTGTCTCTGTCATTCAGTATTATACAAATCTGCAGTTGTCTCTGTCATACAGTATTATACAAATCTGCAGTTGTCTCTGTCGTACAGCTGTTAACAAAACTGCAGTTGTCTCTGTCATACAGTATTATACAAAACTGCAGTTGTCTCTGTCATACAGTATTATACAAATCTGCAGTTGTCTCTGTCATACAGTATTATACAAATCTGCTGTTGTCTCTGTCGTACAGCTGTTAACAAAACTGCAGTTGTCTCTGTCATTCAGTTTTATACAAATCTGCAGTTGTCTCTGTCATACAGTATTATACAAATCTGCAGTTGTCTCTGTCATACAGTATTATACAAATCTGCAGTTGTAGCTGTCGTACAGCTGTTAACAAAACTTCAGTTGTCTCTGTCATACAGTATTATACAAAACTGCAGTTGTCTCTGTCATACAGTATTATACAAATCTGCAGTTGTTTCTGTCATACAGTATTATACAAAACTGCAGTTGTCTCTGTCATTCAGTATTATACAAAACTGCAGTTGTCTCTGTCGTACAGCTGTTAACAAAACTGCAGTTGTCTCTGTCATTCAGTATTATACAAATCTGCAGTTGTCTCTGTCATACAGTATTATACAAATCTGCAGTTGTCTCTGTCATACAGTATTATACAAATCTGCAGTTGTCTCTGTCATACAGTATTATACAAAACTGCAGTTGTCTCTGTCATACAGTATTATACATATCTGCAGTTGTTTCTGTCATACAGTATTATACAAATCTGCAGTTGTTTCTGTCATACAGTATTATACAAATCTGCAGTTGTTTCTGTCATACAGTATTATACAAATCTGCAGTTGTCTCTGTCATACAGTATTATACAAATCTGCAGTTGTCTCTGTCGTACAGCTGTTAACAAAACTGCAGTTGTCTCTGTCATTCAGTATTATACAAATCTGCAGTTGTCTCTGTCATACAGTATTATACAAATCTGCAGTTGTCTCTGTCATACAGTATTATACAAATCTGCAGTTGTCTCTGTCGTACAGCTGTTAACAAAACTGCAGTTGTCTCTGTCATACAGTATTATACAAAACTGCAGTTGTCTCTGTCATACAGTATTATACAAATCTGCAGTTGTTTCTGTCATTCAGTATTATACAAATCTGCAGTTGTTTCTGTCATACAGTATTATACAAATCTGCAGTTGTTTCTGTCATACAGTATTATACAAATCTGCAGTTGTCTCTGTCATACAGCTGTTAACAAAAATGCAGTTGTCTCTGTCATTCAGTATTATACAAATCTGCAGTTGTCTCTGTCGTACAGCTGTTAACAAAACTGCAGTTGTCTCTGTCATACAGTATTATACAAATCTGCAGTTGTCTCTGTCGTACAGCTGTTAACAAAACTGCGGTTGTCTCTGTCATACAGTATTATACAAATCTGCAGTTGTCTCTGTCATACAGTATCAAACAAAACTGCAGTTGTCTCTGTCGTACAGCTGTTAACAAAACTGCAGTTGTCTCTGTCATACAGTATCAAACAAAACTGCAGTTGTCTCTGTCGTACAGCTGTTAACAAAACTGCAGTTGTCTCTGTCATAAAGTATTAAACAAAACTGCAGTTGTCTCTGTCATACAGTATCAAACAAAACTGCAGTTGTCTCTGTCGTACAGCTGTTAACAAAACTGCAGTTGTCTCTGTCATAAAGTATTAAACAAAACTGCAGTTGTCTCTGTCATACAGTATTATACAAATCTGCAGTTGTCTCTGTCATACATTATTATACAAATCTGCAGTTGTCTCTGTCATACAGTATTATACAAATCTGCAGTTGTCTCTGTCATACATTATTATACAAATCTGCAGTTGTCTCTGTCGTACAGCTGTTAACAAATCTGCAGTTGTCTCTGTCATACAGTATTATACAAATCTGCAGTTGTCTCTGTTGTACAGCTGTTAACAAAACTGCAGTTGTCTCTGTCATACAGTATTATACAAATCTGCAGTTGTCTCTGTCGTACAGCTGTTAACAAAACTGCAGTTGTCTCTGTCGTACAGCTGTTAACAAAACTGCAGTTGTCTCTGTCATACAGTATTATACAAATCTGCAGTTGTCTCTGGCATACAGTATTATACAAATCTGCAGTTGTCTCTGTCATACAATATTATACAAAACTGCAGTTGTCTCTGTCATACAGTATTATACAAAACTGCAGTTGTCTCTGTCATACAGTATTATACAAAACTGCAGTTGTCTCTGTCGTACAGCTGTTAACAAAACTGCAGTTGTTTCTGTCATACAGTATTATACAAATCTGCAGTTGTCTCTGTCATATAGTATTATACAAATCTGCAGTTGTCTCTGTCATACAGTATTATACAAATCTGCAGTTGTCTCTGTCATACAGTATTATACAAATCTGCAGTTGTCTCTGTCATACAGTATTATACAAATCTGCAGTTGTCTCTGTCGTACAGCTGTTAACAAAACTGCAGTTGTCTCTGTCATTCAGTATTAAACAAAACTGCAGTTGTCTCTGTCATAAAGTATTAAACAAAACTGCAGTTGTCTCTGTCATACAGTATTATACAAATCTGCAGTTGTCTCTGTCGTACAGCTGTTAACAAAACTGCAGTTGTCTCTGTCATTCAGTATTAAACAAAACTGCAGTTGTCTCTGTCATAAAGTATTAAACAAAACTGCAGTTGTCTCTATCATACAGTATTATACAAATCTGCAGTTGTCTCTGTCGTACAGCTGTTAACAAAACTGCAGTTGTCTCTGTCATTCAGTATTAAACAAAACTGCAGTTGTCTCTGTCATAAAGTATTAAACAAAACTGCAGTTGTCTCTGTCATACAGTATTATACAAAACTGCAGTTGTCTCTGTCATACAGTATTATACAAAACTGCAGTTGTCTCTGTCATACAGCTGTTAACAAAACTGCAGTTGTCTCTCTCATACAGTATTATACAAAACTGCAGTTGTCTCTGTCATACAGTATTATACAAAACTGCAGTTGTCTCTGTCATACAGTATTATACAAAACTGCAGTTGTCTCTGTCATTCAGTATTATACAAAACTGCAGTTGTCTCTGTCATTCAGTATTATACAAATCTGCAGTTGTCTCTGTCATACAGTATTATACAAATCTGCAGTTGTCTCTGTCATACAGTATTATACAAATCTGCAGTTGTCTCTGTCATACAGTATTATACAAAACTGCAGTTGTATCTGTCGTACAGCTGTTAACAAAACTGCAGTTGTCTCTGTCATACAGTATTAAACCAAACTGCAGTTGTCTCTCATACAATTCTGAACAAAACTGCAGTTAAATACTATTTAATAATCCCATGGAGGGAAAAACGAGTCCATATTTCAATTCTTGCCTTCGCAGACTAGAGCTAAAATTTTATGGTAGATCAAGTGGATGTAATTTTAAAAGGGCAAAACATTTGATATGCAGGCTTGTCTTACATTCTACCCTTTTTTTCAGCAATCATATTATATATACAGATATTATAATGATCATCATACACACATCTTTCTTTCATTTGTACAGTTTAACATTGAATTTAAATTTGCTTGAAAGGACAATCATATTTTACATTTAAAAGATAGCAATTAATATTGTGTAGAAATACAGAATCACCAGTGTGGGATTTATGGAAAGAATTAGGCAAATTCTAGTCAGTCACCAATGTGGAGCTTGTGGAAAGAAGGAAAAACATTCCAGTTAATCACCAATACAGGAAAAGATGCTGGTGCTGGATAGGCCATACATTGAGAAAACCCAAGAATAGTATAACTAGAAAAGCCTTCGTCTGTAACACAAGGGCAAAAGAAATAGAGGTTAACCTAAAAACACATGGGGAAGAGAAGTAGAACAGTAGTGAACAATTTGGGAAAGATATGGACAGAGCTGCCTGGGAGAGCTAAAGTTAGGGGGACTTGGACAGAGCTGCCTGGGAGAGCTAAAGTTAGGGGGACTTGGACAGAGCTGCCTGGGATAGCTAAAGTTAGGGGGACTTGGACAGAGCTGCCTGGGATAGCTAAAGTTAGGGGGACTTGGACAGAGCTGGTTGTGGGCCTGGCCTCAATGGGGAATAGCTAAAGTTAGGGGGACTTGGACAGAGCTGGTTGTGGGCCTGGCCTCAATGGGGGATAGCGGGCAGAAGAGGAAGAAGATTACCAATGGAGAGCATACAGAAGGAACTGGAGAATTTTCAGTCAGTAACCAATATGAAGCTTATAGAAAGAATTAGACAAATTTCAGTCAGTCACAAATATGGAGCTTATAGAAAGTATTAGACAAATTTCAGCCAATCACCAATGTGAAGCTTATAGAAAGAGTTAGACCAATTTCAGTCAATCACCAATGTGAAGCTTATAGAAAGAATTAGACAAATTTCAGTCAATCACCAATGTGAAGCTTATAGCAAGAATTAGACCAATTTCAGTCAGTCACCAATGTGAAGCTTATAGAAAGAGTTAGACAATTTCTAGTCAATCACCAATGTGAAGCTTATAGAAAGAATTATACAATTTCCATTCAATCACCAATGTGAAGCTTACAGAAAGAAGTAGTCAAATTTCAGTCAGTTAGTCACCAATATGGAGCTTATAGAAATAATCAGACAAATTTCAGTCAATCACCAATGTGAAGCTTATAGAAAGAATTAGACCAATTTCAGTCAGTCACCAATGTGAAGCTTATAGAAAGAGTTAGACAATTTCTAGTCAATCACCAATGTGAAGCTTATAGAAAGAATTATACAATTTCCATTCAATCACCAATGTGAAGCTTATAGAAAGAATTAGACAAATTTCAGTCAGCCACCAATATGGAGCTTATAAAAATAATTAGACAAATTTAAGTCAATCACTAATATGGAGCTTATAGAAAGAATTAAACAAATTTCAGTTAGTCACCAATATGGAGCTTATAGAAATAATAAGACAAATTTCAGTCAATCAGGAGGTGAGGAAAAGGTGCCGACACTGGGTTGGACATCTCTATGGCTGCATCTGCCATTTTAGTTTTGCAGTTATTTAGGCAGTCCTCAATTATTTCGTGTGGATTGTTATAAACTTGCTTGCCGTGGCTAGATTTATGTGATTTCATATTTGTGTATACAGCTGTGTTGTCATTTCACACTTTAGTGTTACAGCTGTCATTTCATACTAGTACATGACAGTGTTGTTACTTTCACACTATTGTGAATAACTTGTTACTTTCACACTGTTGTGTATAACTTGTTACTTTCTCACTATTGTCCATAACCAAATTGCTATGTTATTGTTACTTTCTCACTATTGTCCATAACCATATTGCTATGTTACACTCTTGCGTGCGGCTATTATTTTACACTTGCACAAGGTTATGTTGTTATTTCACACTCTGTGTACAGCTGTGTTGTTATTTCACGTTCTTATGTAAATCTATATTGTTATTTCACTCTTGTGTACAGCTGTATTATTTCACACTCTTGTGTACAGCTGTGTTGTTATTTCACATTCTTGTGTACAGGTGTGTTATTACTTTTCACACTTGTGCACAGGTGTATTGTTATTTTAAAAACAAAGTATTGAAAAGTGTTATGTCACACTTAGAGTACAGATATGCTGTTGTCTTTTGCATTCCATTGTACAGGTTATTTCACACTTTTCTTTTCAGACGTGTTATTTCATGCTTTTGTGTACAGATTGTTATTTCATATTATTGTTTATAGTTGTGCTGTTGTTTACACACTGTGTACAATACTGAGTGTTCAAAAGTATTATTTTGCACTCATGTACATGAATTTATAATTAACTTTGCACAATGTTATTATTTTACATTGTGTTTAGAAATATCCCCCCTCCCCCCTCACTCTTTGTACACAAATGTTGCTATTTCACATGTGTACACATATGTTATATAAATGTGATGTTATTTCATAGTTTGTTTAAAAGTTATTTCCAACTTTTTTATTCATGTTTTGTTGACAAATATCTGGTTACTTCAGGCAAGTTTATAGCTATGATAAGTGAACATTTTGCAGCACACATAAAGCTTGTGTAGTCATTGTATGAAATAGATGTGTGTGTTGGCACCATATATGGTTAGAGTTTTCTACTGGGCAGGAGCCTGTCCTACAACTTTGGGCACCCACCGGGTGGGGAATGGTGAAGTGACCTCTAGATATAGAGGCTAGCTGTGGATGTGTTGAATAAGAAACTGTGGACCAACACATGCAGTGGTGATTGAGAGAAGATGGATTAGTAGGTGGGAAAGCTATCGCTATAAAATATCTGAAAACTTTGACATGGCCATCTGCGGGTAAGTTTTCTTGGATAAGGGTGAAAAATGAGAGGTCCTGTGTGCAAGTTTAAAAATCTGTTGGCAGTTGGAAATTACAAAGATTCCCCTTGCAAAATTTCAAGAAGAAAACCTACCCACGGGTGAGCCCATTACCTTGAATAAAATCTGTCTAGAGGAAGGAAACCTCACACAGATGCAGGCTAAAGATTGGACACACTGAGCTTTGATATGCATAACTGTGTAATGCACTCCATTCAAAGAGGAATGCAGAAGAAGTAATGTTGGTAATGGCTTCTCCGTGACAATTTCTGATAGTAAATCAAATGGGATTGGTAAACTTGACTGGAACACAATCCCCAGTGACAAAATGGATATTGTGGCTAGCGGCCTTCCTCGGCACACAAACAATAAACTGACACTGATTCAACTACATAAATATATATGCAGTTGTTACTTGGCTGATGTTAATCTGTCGTCTGAAAAGCTGGCAGGGTATGTAAATCAAACTCTTAGAACAGATAAACATTAAAGGCAAAGATCTGTGAATAATAAAGAACATACATTGGCACCTTTCCGTCGTGACAGACGATAGTCAGTGCTTTAAAAAAGCATAATAACTTTTACCCATGGCGGTAGCGAATGTGACTGATAAGGCCAATTTGCGCTGTAAATGTTCGTTCACAGTGGGTGCATGTGAACACGTGGTCATTTCCACCATCATGCACCATCTTACATCTCACATGCTCGGTGTATGACTTATCTGCAATAATTTTCTCCTTTGTCTTTATTCCATTTCTGATGTTTGCCCTCCATGCAACACAGCGGCGACATGCTCCCAATGTGCATTATCAATGCCTGTATCAATCATGTCCCGCATATATTGAATATATATAGAACATATATTGTCAGCAAACAGCCACTATAAGAATGAACACCCTAGGAACATTTCAGTATATAAAGAAGAGTGTAAGATATGCTTCTGTCCTGTGAGCACAAGGTCTTCCAGAGGATTCACCAACCAGCTAACCAATCAAAGAGCAGAAATACCAACAGATAAATCAGCATGGTCGAAAGGGGAAGAGTGCACGCTCTTAAAACTTTCGGTGTGCTGACACTGAGGTGGTAGTTTCAACCCCTACACCTGTCAGTTGGACTAAAATGTTGACTTGGGTACATAAATTATAAGTATCTCAGAAGTTGGAGTGGGTTCACCTGATGGTGAGGGACACTGGTAATAAGGAAAGCTAACCCACACGTACAGATCATTCCAGGTCACTAGAAGTAGTAGCACATCTATAGACCATGCTAGAGTTCAAAGCGAGAACCACCCCCCCCCCCCCCCCCCCCCTACACACACACTCACTCACTCTCTTTCTCTCTGTCTCACTTTCTCTCTCTCTCGCTTACTCTCTCTCTCTCTCTGTCTCTCACTCTCTCAATCACACTCACTCTCTCTCCTCCCCCCCCCCCCCCCAAAAAAAAAAAATAAATAAATAATTGTCTTGTATAAGTAACAACCATATTGAACTCTTGTTTTATCTGTGTGGCACAGTTTTTATAGCAGCATACGATAAATGGTATCTTATAGAAGACAGCAGTGTTGTGGTACACCAATCTACCACACAGATGTAATTGATGGTGTAAACAGGTAGCACATTCACCTCCTGTTGGCAGTGCCCAGGCACTTTGTCTGCCTTTGGCCGGGCAATTCAATCAGCATGGCCGAATGGATAAGAGTGCTTGCTCTTAAACTTCCGGTGTGCTGATGCTGAGTTGGCAGGTTAAACTCTTACACCGGTCAGTTGGACTAAAATGTTGGCTTCTCATCATTGACTTGGGGACGTAAATTACAAGTACTTCAGAAGTTAATGTGGGTTCACCTAATGGCAAGGAACACATAGTATACAAGACTTCTTCTTCTTCTGCGTTTATCTGGAATGATTTTTGGACGTAATTGTATTGTGCATGTTTACAGCAGAGCTGTGATATTTGCACCTTTCGGCCGACACTTCAGACATTTGTTGACTGGGTTAACCTTCCCGGGGTATACAAGACTAAAAGCCATGATAACAAAGTGGCTAGTGCAATTACCTGACGACCCTGGATTCAGATACCCTTTGAGGTTGAATTGTTTGGGTGACCACAAGGCCTGATGTCGGCAGGCTCACAAAATGGGCAGTAGAAGCTTGTGTGAGCGGGAAGGCAGCTGGCTTGATAATGACCGCATTACTTGTGGTCATCTTGAAAATATGTACCCAGCACCTTAGTCTGAATAGTGTGTACGCAAGACAGTTGATACAAGAACACAGAGCTGATCCACGACACGGGTGATCGTGTGAGATGATCCACAACACGGGTGATCGTGTGAGATGATCCACGACACTGGTGATCGTGTGAGATGGTGAAACATGACCGGCCATGTTTATCAGCACAGCACATGATGATGATGAGCATAGTTGATAGCGAAATGCGCTAATGTCATGAGCTAGGTCTGACAAGGGTTCGATGCCTGGGCTCGTCATCTGCAAAAGTGAGGGAAAGACCGGCCACCTATACCTACAAAGTCACATCACAGACCCAAAGTAGGAAACTTAATCAGTCAGGTGTCATCTCCACATTGAAAGTTGGCTGCAGTGGATCTCCAACACTGTCTCTCGCCTTGATTAAACATTCTGTCAGACTGCTGTTACCTTGATTAAACATTCTGTCAGACTGCTGTTACCTTGATTAAACATTCTGTCAGACTGCTGTTACCTTGATTAAACATTCTGTCAGACTGCTGTTACCTTGATTAAACATTTTGTCAGACTGCTGTTACCTTGATTAAACATTCTGTCAGACTGCTGTTACCTTGATTAAACATTCTTTCAGGCTGCTGTTATCTTGATTAAACATTCTGTCAGGCTGCTGTTACCTTGATTAAACATTCTGTCAGACTGCTGTTACCTTGATTAAACATTCTGTCAGACTGCTGTTTGTCCATCTCTTGATATCTTTCCACTTGTATCGTGGTCTACCTTACCCTCCAATATGGTTTTTATAAGAGTGTTATGTCTTTTAACGTGGCCAAAGCAGAAAACTGCTTTGGGACACATTTTTTCCCCTCGTAGCCTGAATGTTTCGCTTTGACATGGAGATTGGATCCTTTATCTCTTCTTTAAATTGATCTCAAGATATTATTTGTCCTCAAAATCCTATGGTAGAAGTGTAAACAAAAAAACACAAAGATTAAAACATCTTTACGAAATACAGTTACATAAAACGGGTTGCTCCATTTCATTTATAAGGTAGAAGTAGAGTAATAAAGAAAGGAACAAAGGTTACCATTTGTCCCATGTTTAAAATTTGAATTGTAAAACATTTAGTGTAATATAATTTTTACTAATGATGTTTTATCAATTCTTCACAGAGTGTTGGTTTCAAACTTTTCAGAAGAACAGCTAAACAGGTATGAGATGTTCAGAAGAGCTACGTTCCCAAAAGCAGCAATCAAAAGGGTAAGAAAAGTGGGAAGAAATGTTCGGTGGTGGTGGTGACCTTATCTGTAGATTACTGTGATATACTCAGATGAATGATTTTGAGGACAAATAATATCTTGAGATCAATTTAAAGAAGAGATAAAGGATCCCATCTCCATGTCCATTCATACCAAACCCACATACTGACAATCAGCTTGCTTATCTGTGGTTTCAAACTGGGTGTAGAGGCAAGAGATTTTATTCCACAGGGTTTGGCCTTTTTACACGGAGCGCTCTACCAAAAGAGTGGCACAAAGCACAAACTCTAGCACCAGCGCCAGCCTTCAGGAGTCTCCAAGAAAATTGCAACTGGGAACTAAATGACTGAGTCAGTAAACAAATCTATACCACTCGGAACTTAACCACTTTGCTGGTGGTTGCCGTGCAACATAAAGCTAAACAAATATGCACTACAAATATCTATTTTACACATTTCCCCTTTGTGCCCACTATGGAAAAATAGGACAACAAGGAAGGGACTGGACCACCCAAATGTCATGATCTAGGATATGTGAAGGCCTAACACTTCCCACCTCAGTGGCAGTTTCTGTTATGGTACTTTCTTTACATTTACAGTACTGTGTCCTATGTCCTGTGATGTTGATCTATAAATTAATCAGATATTGGAATTCTACTTTAAATTAACTAGTATTGGCTACAAGGAAGAGAAATAGCCACCTCAGCTCATATATCATGGCCGACAATATGTGAGGACCTAACACTTATACCCAGGGGTCAGTATCTGCCATGGGACCCCCTTTACCTTGATGGTATTTAGAATAGATATTAATGTAACATCTGTTTTCTCTGGATAGATATTAACTCACAGAAACCTGTTGTGTGTTTACAGTTGATGCAGAACATAACAGGCAGCAGCGTGTCTCAGAATGTGGTCATTGCCATGTCGGGGATTTCCAAGGTTTTTGTGGGAGAAGTCATTGAGACAGGTATGCTTGACCCCTTCACACGTGACTGTTGCATGGCATTTAAAATAACAGATGGGAAGGTGAAGTTATGGCTGGGTATTGACAACAAAGATACCTATAGTTTGGGCTCTGAATATGGTAAAGAATGAAATATTGCTTCTTTCTACTGCTTCTTGAGTTTCAACTTGATATTACTTATCAGGAAATGGGAGCTGCAGTGGCATAGTGGCTAGACCCTCACCTGTCAGCCTGGTGGTCCCGGGTGTGAATCAGAACCCAGGTAAGTTTTACTGATTGACCTGGGCTCTCAGGCCATCCCCGTCTTAAATGGGTACCAGGTTATGTCTTGGGAAGTAAAGGTAGTTGGCCTGATACTGGCCATGTCACCCACTGGGTGTGGACTGGCTATACAAATCTGGGTCTAGCACCATGTACCCAATGTGCCTAAGGGCATGAAAAAAAAGTCCTTTACTTAACATTTACGTTAGTTAGTTAGTTAATCGCGGTTTCAACTTCACAGCAATGGGTTGTCCCCATATTTCTCCGTTCCTGTGCCAGTGAATATCACAAAATGCTCCTCACTGCCCCATGTGAACAATGGAATAGACAGGAGTGTCGGCAAGCCAACAGCCCGTACAGGTACTGTGCATAATGCCGCCGCCAGAATGCCACACAAAAGTCCTCCACAAATAATACAGTTCATCGTCGATGAAAACGGCAGTCACCAGAAAGATTTCATTGACCGGGGTTTTATCCCATATGGCTCTGTCTGTTTCTGCAGGGCGGCCCACCAAAAGTGCCGCACAAAGCACGAACTCCATAGCTACAGCGATGACTCCCGGGAGTCTCCTGAAAAATGCACTCGTGAACCGAAAAGGCAAACCAGTCAATCCAGCAACAGCCGGCCGTCATCGTTCCGAACATGCAGTTCACGCGAAAAACAACCGAGGACAGATGCAAAAGCATTCCACGTGAAATTCACAGCTCTCAGTGTCACGCCACGCACTCACTCAGTAGCAGGGCGATGGAACCATAGCCTACTTAGTCGCCTCTTACGACGTGCATGGTAGGCAACAGTGTTACTATTCTTTGCTCCCCTGTACTGGTCCCGGCAACACACAGGCGACATTTACAACATTTACGTTGTTATCACCAAATGGTTATCTGGATCTTCATGACGTATGCCTAAAAACATGTATGTTGTTATCACCAAATGGTCATCTGTATCTACATAATGTGTGTCTAAAAACATTTACGTCATGTAGAGACATGTACATGTTGTGGAGACAGTCTCAATTTCTTGTTAATACAGATATGATCAGTTTGTTTTTCTCTATTGTGGTCGGGTGATACCTACATTGCTGTATGTATTCTTGTATGTGGAAAAACACTTCCTCCTATGCTATATTGAATTGCACACAAATGGTGAATAATTCTCCATTTTTGTTCATTACCCACAAGCCTGTATTTCAGGCGGTCTCTTTATAACCTGTATTATTCGATCTTATCGTGGAATTCAGGTCACCCATCAAACTTATATTGCCACTGCTTTTGGTTCAAAACAATCTATCCCCTTCGTGAATTTAAACATAATATATTAATTGTGGCCTCTGCATGTAAATTGCTTTGATTACCTATACAATGTCAAATAACACATAGTAATGCAGTTTTACAGAACACAATTACGGGAAACACAAGAAGTTACTTTGATGTTTCATGCATGATTTCTTCATTACTGCTTCATTCTTATCCTGTGTTGTTGCATACCACTGGATTACATTCATGCTTAATTGCTTTTTTGTGTCTTGTTTTGTGATTCTAAGTGTTGCTATTATTTTAGAACTGACTCCTTCCCGCTCTGTTAGGGCTTTGTCTGCCACTTTAGATAGCACTACGGCCTTGGCTTCACTGTGAGGGACATTTTCCTCAGTATGGCCAGAGAGCAGCACTGTTCCACCTGTGTTTAGAAACATTTTTTTGCCTGTTCCCTTCCATATTGTTTTGCATAATTGAAGATTTTCCTTTCATCTTGATTGGCTGAGTTTTTCTGTTCTTTTCTTTAGACTTGTTCTTGATTGGTTTAATGTTGCAGCTAAAGTTTTCTAAGCAAGAAGCCAATCATATGCCAACCCTCCTGAGTCACCACTTAAGACATGCATGACAGGTTACAGTATTACTATCCTTTTGCTTTCCTTAAGGGCTTTGTAACATATGAAAATTATGTAATAAATTATAATAAGGCCCCCTTTACCATGCCTGAGGCATATTCGGTGCTAATCCCACATTTGTATAGATCAATGATCAGTATCACGCTCTTTAGGGAGCCAAGGTCAATGGAAAAAAACCCCCCACCTTAACAGGGAATTTGAACACATGACTACAGCGCTGGGAAGCAAGCACGCTAGGCAGTCCACTACTGCATCTATAATTTGTAATTAGTAGTGGATGAAACTGAATTTGCTTACAAAATGCTGTCAACATTATTTTGTTGTTCATTGAAACATAATATTAATTCACCATAAGCGCTTGGTGGTTGAACTATATGCTGATTGTCTCCCATTTCAGCCTTAGATGTTATGGAAAAGTGGAATGATTCAGGTCCACTCCAGCCATGTCACCTGAGAGAGGCTGTTCGAATCCTCAAAGCAAAGAGCCTGATACCTTCAACAAAAAGCAAGAAAATACTATTTTAAATGTTTAGGTTTAAGTATTTATAACACATGTAACAATCTATTATTTTCTATTGTCTATTACAAGTAAATTGTAAGGAAAGTAATAAACTATTATTGACATTTCTGCATAGCGGTGTCAGTGTTGTGTACAAGAAGCAAGTATGAGTTGTTATTGAGCAGTGTAATATATAAGCTATTGTCCTTTTTATTGTGTTAGGGGTTAGTGAATGCAGTTTCATAATCTCGACATACCAGGTTCAAAGTCAGCCACAAGTGATTTTGGATCAGATCACTTTGTGTTGATTTTCACAATGGTATGAGTGTCGGCCATCTAGAAAACTGGAAAACTACTGAACGTAAAATTTCCTAGAAAATCTCAAACAATCAATAAATGTTGGGGTTGATTGTGACATCCTTTACAGGACATGCAAATAACTTTTGTGTCTGCTTTATTTTTAAAAATGTAATTAGGGAGTCTGTGCGAAGTGGTCAAGCTGTCTGCCTCGTGCTCTGAAGGCTGTGGGTTCAATTCCGGGCTACGGCATTCGATTCACAAGTGCATTTTTCTTGGAGACCCCTGGGGTCATCACTGGAGCTACGGAGTTTGTGCTTTGTCTGATGCTTTCGGCAGGTCATCCTGCGGAAAGAGACCAAGCCATATGAGTTGATCCAGGATAAAACCCGGTGTGATGGAGTCAATCCTCTCGACTTTTAGGCTTTTTAAAAAATAATATATTAATACGTGGTTTGTTCAAGGGTATGCTATGGCATGTTCTGTTATCTATTTTTTTTTTTTTTTTTGCATATCCTTTACAGGACATCGCTGTCAACACCAGCATTTTACTGCTGTCATTGATTTCTGGCAAGATTATGCTCAGTAGTTTGCCATTGCTTTCTGAGAGGCCGGCTCACTTATCCCATAAGTTACCAACATGGTGAGAACCACTTCCAATTCTCGCGCACTGCGTTACCCTACGTGGATAAATGGGATTGCGGAGAAAATTGTTTAACCCCTAGGCTGGGGAGACCGGCATTATATATATAGCCTTTGGTTATTTCTAACTTTGAGTTGGTAGTGTAGCGAAACGCCAGTGGTCCATGTCCTTATGCATTCTTTTATTTTGGGTAGACAGGGGGGAACGGCTTTCGGAAGCTCTCAGTTCTCTTGTTCTCTCAAATCTCCATGAAAGATGGTTCTTTGGGTTATCTTCCTATCACAATCTTTACATGGAGCAAGTAGCCAATGTCTTTCACATCGGGTAAACCCGATGGAGCGCCTTGCGCCAAATGTGCGCTGGTGCGGCTGCTAAGCAATTCATGGCCGTGTACACACCTACCGTTGGATAGTGGCATCTTGTCAAGTCGATTTGAAGATTGGGACAGAGATGCAACATCCTACTGAAGTGGTGAAGAAAGGTAGGGCTTGGGTTGTGGGTACTCCAGCCAAACATGGAGTTATAAATATACAATGTGTTGAAGGGGAAGATGAATTGGCGAAAGGCCAATCATAACCAATGACGAGTTGGGTGACCGTTAGCCGATCTGGCTGCGCGTCTTGTCCTTGGCATAGCCGGGGAAGTGAATCTGAACCATATATCTCCCAAGAGGATTTCATTTGTTCTTGGCGTCAGATGAGCTGTTGCTATCTTTCTGTCTACGGCTTGAATTGGACAGATTGTCATCTTTCTGTTGTATATACTCAGTGGATGGCTATGGTATTCTTGGGGATGGGGTACACCAATCTCTGATCTATCTTCTTGAGCCAGAAGAGGCCATTCACAGGACTATCTCTTTCATCTGTTACTAGATAGGATGATGTAGGGAAGATAATGGACTTCTTTATCTCATTTAGAGAACCTGCATTCCGCTAAATCTATGTGTTCTGTGGGGCACTGCTGGTACATTGCGGCGACAGCTCAAACAAGAGCAGAGCCGGGAGGGGGTAGTATCTTCTTTCCTATTCTTGCAGGGAGTGGGGAACTACACTGCGTGCCATACAACCCCATTACTATACTATTAGGTAATGAGATGTAACACACAGATTACTGGGCGCACCACACCACAAGATCTTGCGGGTGAGAAAGGCATGGTTTGCAAGTGAGAGGGAAGCATGGGAATGAATGTGCCCAATCATAATAAAGGCTTGGTATGAGTGTGGAGGGTGTGTCTTGTGGCCAAAAAGACAACCGGACTTCGTCCAGCTGGAGGTCTACTCAAACCCGGACGTGGCCAATACAGGGGCTACCTGACAGGTCAGGCCTAGTCAATCAGGTATTAAATATAGTGTATTTGTGTGATACATGAGTCAGCCCAGTCGCTCAGGTTTTGTTTATCATTTCCAGGGTCCTCTTCTATGGGAAGTGACTATGTCTTCTAAGGGACATTATCACCAGTGCTTCTAGGCTAACGCCAATATGTCCAACGAGGCCAACTCAAGGTTTGGTGTGCTTAACTCTGAGACAGAGGCAAGGTGCAGGTCTTGAGGCAAGGACAGTTTGTATGACTGGTGCATTGCCGGTTTTGTTCTAACAACATACGCCTGAGAGCAGTTGTTGTCTGGAGGGAACCTGAGAGTGATTTTCGGGCCTACCCATTTTATACCGGACATTAAAAGGACCCATCCATTATCCTTCACAAACACCTCACCTTATCGGCAACACTAAAGCCTTTCATAGGTCAGTGAAGACCTAGTGCCGAACTAATTCAGATGACAATGAACAGAAGTCCTCAACACACCAGTCGCTTGGATTCTACAAAAGCCGGGTAAACCTACACTCAGTTGCTGGAGAAGGAAGGAGATTCGGACATCTTTGGTGAGAAGTGTGTGGACAGATCAGACAGTATCTGAAGCTGGATCTGTGACTGTGGCGACTTGAGGCTCTGTGTTGGAACTTTACCAGTGTAGTGTCTGTGTAGATCTATCTGTTTATCTGCCTTTATGTGTTCCTGTGCTGTTCTTGATTAGGTTAATAAAATTACTTCCAAGTTGTTCTGACGACTGCCATGTTATTTATGCGTCAGCCAGAAGAACACTGCAGGAAATAGGTCCCTAGGTCGAAAGGAAGCGTGACAGTGTGTCCAGGGAAAACGGGAGGAGGGTTGGCAGGTAAAGACCTATCCCAGCCAGGGCTATAGAAGATATTTGAAATATTGTGACCGGGCTATTTGGGACCCTCCACGTAGCTTGTTACAATTTCTGGGGGCACGTCCCGGGATATTTGAAATCCTGGTGGAGTTTTGGCTGATGTAGTGATAGGGGACAGATATCCTTGTCTTCTATCAATAGGTTCTGCCTACCGTGCCTGGCTATTGTCTATACTCTTCCTGACACAGACTGACCGACATACGACGTGTTGTGGTCGTGTAATGTAACTTGTTGTGTAATTGTGAGAAAAATTTTATTAGACAATTACCTCTTCCCTTACCCGCTGAGTTCAAGATGGCATCAGCTGGGTTTAATGTCGCTGACGTACAGGCTACAGGGCGTGAGATGGGATATGATGGAGCGGAGTTACAGAAATATGTACAGGAAGTGGAAAGAGACTACAGACAGGCTGTGCGCGAAGCCAAGAGGATTGAGGCGGAGGCTGAGGTTAAGAGGATGGAGGCTGAGGCTAGGAAGATGGAGGCCGAGCAGGCAGTCAGAGACCATGAGTTCCGTATGAGAGAGTTGGAGCTGAAAGCTCAAACTGCCAAGGAAAGAGACGGTGCAGTGGGAGACGCAGTTCTACCTGACTCAACAACTTCTGGTAGCGGTCCATACCAGGCAATGAAGTTCCCATTACTCCCGTTCGATGAACACAAAGATAAGATCGACCAGTATCTTCACAGATTTCGGTCGATGGCTTTGGCTATGGGATTGGAGCGAGGGAAATGGAACTTGAAACTCTCACAGGGCCTGAGGGGGACCGCGTACGAGGTCTATTCTAGGTTGCCACCTGGTATGGAGAATGACTATGAAGCTCTGGAGAAAGCACTTTTGAAAAGGTTCCAGATGACAGCTCATACTTATCGACAACAGTTCAGAAAGTCGAAGAGAGAGCCAGGAGAGATGTTCGCAGCCTACAGTGTCAGATTGAAGTCTTACCTTTTGAAGTGGATGTCTTTAGCTGGATTTGCTAACGACTATGAAAGTTTGGAAGAATTGGTGGTTGTGGACCAAATGAAGAGAATGATGCCTAAGCCATTGCAAACCTTCTTGCTTGAAAATGGGGCAGAAAGGTTGGACATAGTGAACACGTTGGCGGAAAGGTATGTGCTAGCTCATGGGGATAATGGGGAATTGTCACAACCCAATCCCCGACCACCAGACACATGGGCTGGAAAGAAGAAGAACCCTAAAACAGCTCACACCAAGAAGGAGGATCCTTTCGATAAAGTTCCTAGTAAGAAACCCTCTGGTAAGAGTCCACCTGGATCTCCTAAAAGAAAGTGGAGTGAAAAGTGGTGCGCCTATTGCAAATCTCCCACACACAATACGGTAGATTGCCGGCGTAAACAGAAAGACTCTCACTATGCTGCTTGTCTTGTAGAAACCGGGGAAGGGTCTCACAAGGTGGTAGAAGGGAGGGATCTTGGGAACAAAGATTTAGAAAAGCCACCAGTAGTAGAAACGGTACTTGTGAACGGTCAACCAGTTGAGTGTCTCTACGACACAGGTCTGCAGTTTGAGGCTGTAATTTCATCACATTTAGTGAGCCCAGAGCAGCTAACCGGGGAATCTATTGAGATTCAAACGGCGACAAAGAGTGCGGTAGCGATGTCTCTTCCAATTGCGAAGGTGGACATCAAATCAAAATATGTTACCGGCACTATACAGGCAGCCGTTCTGCTAGATCCTATCTTCCCAATGATCTTGGGTTGTCGCTACGTCTTTCTAGGGATTCCAACCGAACCCATGTACGTAGGGGCAATGCAAACCAGATCTCAATTGGAGGATGAGCAGACGCCGGCCTTGATTGTGAATCCCTTGCCTGGGGAGTTACGAGCTGCTCAAAGCCAGGATGCTACTTTGCAACCTTGCTTCAACCAGTTGCCAAAAGGTTCTGACCCACCAAGACGGGGTCAGTATTATATGAAGAATCGGTTACTGTACCGGAGAGCCGGAGTGGAGGATCACCAGCATGGACAGCTGGTGGTTCCTAAGGCTTATCGGGAACAGCTTCTTCATATGGGACTCACCATTTCTTTCAGTGGACATATGGGTGTCGGGGCAACTCTCCAGCGCATTTCCTGCCATTACTACTGGCCAGGGATGACTGGAGACGTGCGTAGGTACGTCAAGTCGTGCCCAGAGTGCCAGCGTGTGGCACCAAAACACTGGACAGCTCCGGTAGTTCTGGGAGACATGCCCATTATGAACTCTCCTTTCGAGAGAGTTGCCATCGATCTTGTTGGTCCTCTTCCTAGGACTAGGAAGAGGAATAAGTACATTCTCACGATGGTGGATTGCTGTTCCATGTGGGGCGAGGCGATACCTTTGGCCACAATCGACTCTAAGCGAGTGGCTGATGCACTGATGGAGACCTTTACTAGGTTAGGATTTCCCAACCAGATCCTAACGGACAATGGGTCTCAGTTCTGTGGTAAGCTGATGGAAGAAGTCTTTCGTATCTTCCAGACCAACCACATTCACACAAGCCCGTATCACCCTCAGTCTAATGGGCAAGTGGAGAGGTTTAATGGTACCTTGATGACCATGCTTCGGAAGCTGGCACAAGAGAAACCAGACAGATGGGATGAGTATATCTCAGCCGCCTTGTTCGCCTATCGGGAGGTTCCCCATGGGTCGACCGGGTTGCCTCCAGCCACTCTACTATTCGGGAGGCCAATCAAGGGTCCCTTAGAAGCCTTATTGAGATGTTGGACAGAGGAGGAAACTTCTGAAGAAGCTGTATCCTCATATAAATACGTCGAAGAGTTAAAGAAGAAACTCCAGACGGGTTGGGCTTTGGCAGCTCAGAATCTGAGGGCGGCCAGAAAGAGACACGCGGCCTACTACAATAGAAGGACGAAAGATAGGTCTCTTAAGGTGGGGGATCGGGTTCTGTTGTTACTTCCAGTAGGTTCCAATAAACTCGAGATTGGTTGGCAGGGGCCTTTCCCGGTGGAAAGGATTGTCTCCCGCACCAACTATGCCATCCGGATCAGGGGGAAATCCAAAATCTTCCACATTAACCTTCTCAAAAAGTATGAAGAACGATCTGATGGTACTTCTCTCCCACTCATGACTATGGCGGTCGCGATGGAAACTGAATCGGGCGAAGAAACGGATAGGGGGTATCCATTACACCCTGGGGAAACCTATAGGGATGTACATATAAATCCTGATCTGTCGGCTGAAGAAACAGACCGTGTCATCCGTTTGTTGGAGTCCCATCAGCAGATTCTTACCGATCGGCCAGGGCGGACAGGGTTGGTCGAGTTTGATATGACTCTGACTACCCAAGACCCCGTTCGACAGAAAATATATCCAGTGCCATTTTCGAAAGAGAAGGCCCTGGAAACTGAAATCCAGAAGCTTCTGGACGACGACATCATCACTCCTTCGACTTCTCCTTATAATGCCGGGGTTGTCTTGTTGAGGAAGCCAAGCGGGGAACACCGCTTATGTATTGATTACAGGCATTTAAATAGTTGTACGACATTCCAAGTTGAGCCGTTACCAAACACAAATCAATTGTTTGCCAGATTAAATAGGGCAAAGTACTTCTCAAAAATTGATTTAAGCCGGGGATATTATCAGATCCCTGTGAAGCCTGAGGTTCGGCCCATGCTCGCTTTCAGTACTCCGAGTGGCCATTACGAATTTAAGGTGATGCCTTTTGGGCTGAGCAATGCGCCCAGTGTGTTCACACGCATGATGAGAAAGTTATTAGACCCTTTAAGGGATCCCTCTGTCGTCTCGTTTATGGATGATATTCTCATCGCGTCTGACAATCTGAAAGATCACCTGAAATCCTTGGAAAAGATCTTCATAAGATTGAAAGAGGAGGGGTTAACCGCCCGTCCAGCCAAATGCATGATTGGATATCAATCCTTGGAATTTCTGGGACACACTATTACCCCAGGGGGACTGGTACCGGAAGAAAAGAATATTGAGAAGGTCCGTCTCGCACCCCGTCCTAAATCCAAAAAGGATGTTAGGTCTTTCTTGTCTCTGTGTGGGTTTTACCAGAAATTCATTCCAAAGTTCAACGAAATTGGAGCGCCGTTAACCGAAACCCTGAAGAAAGGATCGCCAGATCCTATAGTCTGGACCCCGAGCTGTGAAGAGGCTTATGGGAAGCTGAAACAGGCGTTGGTGGATAGGCCAGTCCTGCAACTCCCGAATTTGGAGAAAACGTTTGTTCTGAGAACCGACGCGAGTAACATAGGGATTGGAGCAACTCTGTTGCAGGAAGGGCGAGATAATCCTTCGGTGTTGTGTCCGGTGGCGTATGCCAGTAGAAAACTGTTACCCGCCGAACGGAATTATTCCACCGTCGAACGGGAATGTCTAGCTCTAGTGTGGGCGGTACAGAAATTTCAACCTTATCTGTATGGAGTCCAGTTCAAAGTGCAGTCCGACCATCAACCTCTGACGTTCTTGGCAACTTCTAAGAAACTGAACGCGAGGTTGATGAGATGGTCATTGCTCCTACAACCGTATCAGTTCACGGTCGAATACATCCCCGGAAGGGAGAATGTGGGAGCAGATTTTTTATCACGGCATCCTATGGTTGAATGTGAAGGTGGGGTCATTCGAACAGAACCACTGACAGTAGAAAGTTCGTAGGGTTCGACTTTCTTAAGAGGGGGCCTATGTAGCGAAACGCCAGTGGTCCATGTCCTTATGCATTCTTTTATTTTGGGTAGACAGGGGGGAAACGGCTTTCGGAAGCTCTCAGTTCTCTTGTTCTCTCAAATCTCCATGAAAGATGGTTCTTTGGGTTATCTTCCTATCACAATCTTTACATGGAGCAAGTAGCCAATGTCTTTCACATCGGGTAAACCCGATGGAGCGCCTTGCGCCAAATGTGCGCTGGTGCGGCTGCTAAGCAATTCATGGCCGTGTACACACCTACCGTTGGATAGTGGCATCTTGTCAAGTCGATTTGAAGATTGGGACAGAGATGCAACATCCTACTGAAGTGGTGAAGAAAGGTAGGGCTTGGGTTGTGGGTACTCCAGCCAAACATGGAGTTATAAATATACAATGTGTTGAAGGGGAAGATGAATTGGCGAAAGGCCAATCATAACCAATGACGAGTTGGGTGACCGTTAGCCGATCTGGCTGCGCGTCTTGTCCTTGGCATAGCCGGGGAAGTGAATCTGAACCATATATCTCCCAAGAGGATTTCATTTGTTCTTGGCGTCAGATGAGCTGTTGCTATCTTTCTGTCTACGGCTTGAATTGGACAGATTGTCATCTTTCTGTTGTATATACTCAGTGGATGGCTATGGTATTCTTGGGGATGGGGTACACCAATCTCTGATCTATCTTCTTGAGCCAGAAGAGGCCATTCACAGGACTATCTCTTTCATCTGTTACTAGATAGGATGATGTAGGGAAGATAATGGACTTCTTTATCTCATTTAGAGAACCTGCATTCCGCTAAATCTATGTGTTCTGTGGGGCACTGCTGGTACATTGCGGCGACAGCTCAAACAAGAGCAGAGCCGGGAGGGGGTAGTATCTTCTTTCCTATTCTTGCAGGGAGTGGGGAACTACACTGCGTGCCATACAACCCCATTACTATACTATTAGGTAATGAGATGTAACACACAGATTACTGGGCGCACCACACCACAAGATCTTGCGGGTGAGAAAGGCATGGTTTGCAAGTGAGAGGGAAGCATGGGAATGAATGTTCCCAATCATAATAAAGGCTTGGTATGAGTGTGGAGGGTGTGTCTTGTGGCCAAAAAGACAACCGGACTTCGTCCAGCTGGAGGTCTACTCAAACCCGGACGTGGCCAATACAGGGGCTACCTGACAGGTCAGGCCTAGTCAATCAGGTATTAAATATAGTGTATTTGTGTGATACATGAGTCAGCCCAGTCGCTCAGGTTTTGTTTATCATTTCCAGGGTCCTCTTCTATGGGAAGTGACTATGTCTTCTAAGGGACATTATCACCAGTGCTTCTAGGCTAACGCCAATATGTCCAACGAGGCCAACTCAAGGTTTGGTGTGCTTAACTCTGAGACAGAGGCAAGGTGCAGGTCTTGAGGCAAGGACAGTTTGTATGACTGGTGCATTGCCGGTTTTGTTCTAACAACATACGCCTGAGAGCAGTTGTTGTCTGGAGGGAACCTGAGAGTGATTTTCGGGCCTACCCATTTTATACCGGACATTAAAAGGACCCATCCATTATCCTTCACAAACACCTCACCTTATCGGCAACACTAAAGCCTTTCATAGGTCAGTGAAGACCTAGTGCCGAACTAATTCAGATGACAATGAACAGAAGTCCTCAACACACCAGTCGCTTGGATTCTACAAAAGCCGGGTAAACCTACACTCAGTTGCTGGAGAAGGAAGGAGATTCGGACATCTTTGGTGAGAAGTGTGTGGACAGATCAGACAGTATCTGAAGCTGGATCTGTGACTGTGGCGACTTGAGGCTCTGTGTTGGAACTTTACCAGTGTAGTGTCTGTGTAGATCTATCTGTTTATCTGCCTTTATGTGTTCCTGTGCTGTTCTTGATTAGGTTAATAAAATTACTTCCAAGTTGTTCTGACGACTGCCATGTTATTTATGCGTCAGCCAGAAGAACACTGCAGGAAATAGGTCCCTAGGTCGAAAGGAAGCGTGACAGTGTGTCCAGGGAAAACGGGAGGAGGGTTGGCAGGTAAAGACCTATCCCAGCCAGGGCTATAGAAGATATTTGAAATATTGTGACCGGGCTATTTGGGACCCTCCACGTAGCTTGTTACAGGTAGGGCAAGACGCCTTTCTTTGTAAACCCTGGTTTTCCTTTCCACAGGATTCTTTCTCCTCCGCTCGTTGTGGTTGCCTGTTATCATGAAATCCTATGCAACACCTATTAAGTCTCATTTGGTGCATAAAAAGAAGTCTTCACCAAATGGAAACAACGGATATGTGGTTCCTGAGACAAATGTTGTGAATACCTTGGACTGCCAGAATAACTGACAATGATTTCCTGGAAAAGGTTAATGACAGTAGTGTCAGATTCTAACCCATAGGTTGCAACGCGTCCCGAACCTTTGTATTACCACCAAGGGACATAATAAAAAATGTGTGTAATGTGTAATATGTGTTAAATCTATCATCAAGTTGCCTAATGGTTGACACGTCAGAATGATGTCAGTTGTACATGGAGAGAGTTACCAAAGCTGTAGACCTTCGTTAGACTCTCCGACTAAGTGAGGTTGGGGGTCTGAGGTTGGAACATCTTATAGGTAGATGTTCGCAGTTTGACCTGTTCTTTTGAATTTTTTTTAGTGGTTGTGTGGTAAGGGTGTGTATGTTGTAACTTACCGGACTTGCTGTGTCATATGACAGCTGAGGCGACTATCCATTCAAATGAGTGTACTTGATGTGTGTTGCATTAAGGCGATATTGGTGATCGTGCAGATATAACTTACCATTACCGGTATATGTGAATATGAACCAAAAGAGTCACGTCAGACGACTTACATGGTTCGATTCTGATAGAGAAAATAATAAAGGTGTATAAAGAATATGAAAGGATCCCCTTTCATGGAAAGGAAGGTGGGAGCATGTCAGATTCTCACCCATAGGTTGCAACGCGTCGTCTGTACCAACGCCAGACAATTGCAGCCATACTCAGCTCTGAGCAGTGTTAAACACGCTAGCTACAACGCGGCGTCTTCGACGGCGCCAGAGAAGTCCAGCCAGGCTCAAGTCTGAGCGACGTTAAGCCGTTGTTGGTCAGTCAGGAGACAGCGTGCAATGTGTGTAGCACGCAAGGGGACTCCACCCCGACTGACGCGAATGCTGAACGGCTGGTCAGACAGGCCTTGGGAGAGCGTAGAGGACAGACGATTGAATGCGGTGTGCTTTGAATTATATGTTTGAGCGTGATTCGAGAGCTAGCCTGTAAGAGTGTAAGTGTATTGCTGTATTGATATATTGATGTATTGATTGACTGCATGTATTGATTGTAATGATGACTTGTGATTGCGCGAGATATGCATTAATTGTGAAACGCGAGATGCGCAAATAAAGTGTTTGTATTGTGTCATATTGAGTTATTAAGTGACAATATTTGTTATCTCACATGTCAGCCAACGAGCCAGAGTCTTGCTACCACAAGATCCTGACAGTAGAACATTAGTGGTCATAGAATGAAAAGAGTCTGAGTCAGTAGTGTGTACAAGAAGCAAGTATGTGTTGTCATAGAGCAGTGAAATATATGCTGTTGTTTGTGTAATTGGGTTAGGGGTTAGTGAATGCAGTTTCATAATCTCAACATACTCAAGAAGAAGAATGGGAAAAATAATTTAAAAAATTATAAAATAAAAAAATATGATTCACAGAAGAAGATGGGAGTCTCCATGGTGAAGTGGTCAAGCCGTTTGACTTGGGCTCCGAAGGTTGTGGTTCAATTCCGGGCCGCATCCTTCTGTTCACGAGTGAATTATTTCAGAGATTTCTGTGGGTCGTCGCTAGAGCTACGGAGTTCATGCTTTGTGTAACGCTTTCCGCGCTGCGGGAAGAGACCGAGCCATATAGGATAAAGACCCGGTGCAATGAAGTCGACCCTGTCGACTTTTAAGCGACTTTTTTTCATGAGAAGAGAGGCATTGGAAAACACTGTGACAAGTGGAAAAAGAGGCAGCAGCAAACCAAAAGAAATGTTGCTGGATGGAGAAGGATGGTGGTATATCGTCAGTAGAGTTGATCCAGATGACCAAGATCTGTGAATAGACATAAACACCTTCGCCATTTGACAGGGCACGTGTGTGATGATGTTTGACTGTGTGTTGCCATGTGCGTACAGCAGAAATAGATCAACATAAAATAAAGCAAAACAAAATCCTTACAGCTGAAATGCATAATACATCGTCCTAAGTTTTTTAGTGTGTTACCACAATAGTATTCATCTGGCTATAGTGTCTTTTTGTCTAGGGTTCAAAGTACTGGGTGTATTTTTAATGACTGCAGTGTTTGAAAATATTGCTGGTCCAAGTTTTGTATTTACATATTATGTTGCATGAACTTTACAGAGGGTCAATACAAAACTTGGACCGGCAATATTTTCAAACACTGCACAGTCATTAAAAATACACCCTATATTAGTTCACATGCCTGCCAAGACAGTAGGCTAAGTTCAATCCCCAGAGCGGTGAGATTATATTTCCAACCACTCCGGCCCCAGAGCCGGAGTGGTTGGATGCTCTGGGGTCAACCCAGCCTCAAAAATGGGTACTATGAAATTTTCTGAGAATTGTCTGGGAAGGAAAGATGAGGAGGACATGAATTGGCCACCCCACCTCATGTCATGGCCTAGAATATGTGAAGGCCTAATACTTCACACCCCATACAGTAGTTTTTACTATGGAACTACTTTTTAGTATAGGGTTACATGTGTGTGTCGCAGCTGCCTCTGAAAGCTTCAACATGCGTCGATTTTGGGAGATGTGCAAAATGCAAGCTTTTTGTCAGTCACATAACTGGAGTCTAGCAAATGGCGTGCAATGGCTGTTGCAGATTATTTCCTATTGGTTGGCTCTTTCAGGTTTCCAGAATATTCCTTTACTTGTTTATCTACCTACTTAAGGACACTACTGTTTTCCCAACTGTCTCTTTGTTCTGCCTGTATAGGTAGACTACACCTGCTTTTAAATTGATAGATGCAATGTGAGTTAGTGCACAGAGATACAGGTACTTTCATTTCTTGGGGTTGACAAAGTGGCGCTTCTATATCTAACAACTAGAACAGCAGCACACAACGTTCAGCCAGCCGCTGTTAGGAGTCTGTCTTGTATAGACTGCATTGTCATCCCCTAAAAGGATCATTGAATAAATGCTTGCATTTGGGGACCAATGTTTCATTGGAGGGTGGTATGGATGGGTTGCAGTGGAGTTTTCTTAATCCAATAGAATTACCATTTAAATTAAACATTTTCTGGAGTTTCAAAATCCACTGCTAGTATATCGTGGGTGCATGCCCTCCTAGTGCAGAGTGAACAAGATGAGTATTATGCTCCATTTGTATTGGACAAGTACAAAGCTGTGGAATTTGAAGTACTGGAATGTCAATTTGCCGTACGCTGATTTTTGGATTATGCCATTCTCTTTACGACTAATGAATGTGTTAGAATAAGCAGCCGTGTACCAACACAGGTGGTGGGAGAATAAGCAGCCGTGGATCAACACAGGTGGTGGGAGAATAAGCAGCCGTGGACCAACACAGGTGGTGGGAGAATAAGCAGCCGTGGATCAACACAGGTGGTGGGAGAGTTAGTTGGTGCGGCAGCTAACACTATACAATAGCTCAAAACTCTATACCGTGGCTACCGGCGGGTAAGCCCCTCACCCCCCCCCCCCCTTTTATTTTGCTGCCTTGCATGGTCTATTTTTAGACAAAGACAAGTGAAGTCAACAATACATAAACCGGGGGGGGGGGGGGGGGGGGTTTACGTACCACCGCTCTATTTTCCAAAGACAATCCATGCTTAAACAAAAACAAAGTTGATAAAGATAACGACGTTATTGAGTATTCCAATGGAATCTTTTCTTCCGGTAGGAAGTATCATATGCGACCGGTGATACCCGATCGTCATCAGGCGACTATTAATTTTAAAAACACATTAAATGTAGGTGCATAGAATGTCAGAGTACTTACTTAGTAAGAATGGAAAGTTACAAAACATCAACCTGGAAACGGAAAGTTAAAGTTAGTTGCATATTCTTTACAGGACGTTGCAGTCAACACCAGCATGTGTTGCTGTTGTGATCTCTTGGCAAGTGAACGTTCAGTAGTTTGCCATTGATTGGAAACGGAAAGAATGAATATAAATATATCGGATGTTAATGACATTCGATGGCCAGGTGCTGGGGAAAATATTTAAATAAGCACATAAATTATTTACTCGAGGGAAGGACTACAAAGGGAAAGTCGGTATAATTGTGCATCAATTGAGTTCTAGGACAGTTAAAGGAATTTAGGCAATCTGATATATAGTGTTATCAGTAAAACTGTATGGCAAACCTCTAGATATTAACATAATACAAGCATATGCGCCAATACCAGATATCACAGAAAACGATATAGAGATATTTTATAACGAATTAGATATGGCCGTAGGCCAGTGTAAAAATTTTGAAATGACTGTCATACTCGGGGATTTTAATGTCAAAGCAAGGAATGAAAATGTGAGTGGTGTGACTGGTGGATATGGCCTAGTCGATAGGAATTAAGAGAAGTGACAGATTAATAGCGTGGCCAGAATACCATGAAATATTAATAGGTAGCACCTGATTCAAACACCATCCTCGACGATTATATATGTGGAAAAGCCCCGGAGATAAAATTTGCAATTAAATTGACTACATACTGATTGGAGATTCAGGATCAGTTTAGTAGGAACAAACAAAAATCCAGGAGCGGATTAACAAAGCTACCACGTGCCAGTTATATAAAAGATGAGGTTTGACTCGTGAGCCGAAAGTTGTGTGTTCGATTCCGGGCCGCGTCCTTCGGTTTACGAGTTAAATGTTTCGGAGACTCCCATGGGTCGTCGCTAAAAGCTACGGAGTTCGTGCTTTGTGCGACGTTTTCCGTACTGCGGAAAGAGACCGAGCCATATGGGATAAAAACCCGGTGCAATGAAGTCGACCCTGTCGACTTTTAAGCGACTTTTTAAGTTACTTAAAACAGACAAAGAAATCAGAGAAAGGGATAATGTCAAATGTAACGTGCGTGATTACGTCCAAAATACTGCGGGGGGGGGGGGGGAATGGGGATTAAGAATCTGAAAGTAACAATGCAAGGTTGTAGATGTGATGTGAGAGTAAGTCAGAGGCAGGGCCAGGTAAATTAACTAGAATCTCCAGTTAATGGGGGAGTCTCAACACAGTGGGTGATATAGCACATAAGTGTCAAGGGTCAATCACCAGTGAGAGGTAGAAACGTACTAAGAGACGGAGAAACAAAGGAGAACTCAGAATGGGAAGGTTCGTGGGAATCTAGTTGGGATCAAGGGTGAAATAGATGATCATGGGGGTTCCCGGGGAGGCCCAAATAAAGAGAGAGGAAAGTAATGGGTCTGGGCATTCAGTGTGGGCAAGTTAAGGGAGCTTGGCCCAAAGATAGAGACTCAGTGAAGTTGAGTTGGTTACGTTCGGACAATGGGGAGAGTCTGGCGTAACATATTATTGTCCAAGGCAGTATTGTGTTCGCATGGAACTAATGTATCTATCTATTCGCGGAAATTTTCCTGGGATGGTGCATGTTTATCATGTATATGTAGAATTAATACAGATTTCGTGTGCACGCAAACCGAAGTTCTCAAGTGCCTCATATTCAGACTGACATACCCTAGACACAACCACAGCCACTTCTATCTGTCCGCAGCATTGTGACACCAAAGAGAAGATACAGACTATTGATGAGTAATAGGACATGTTGCGGGAATAAATCCAACGGACATTAAAAGATAGTATTCCAGCCAAATCATAGAATCGTCACACATACAAAAATAGTAATCTAGACATTTTCGGGGAAGATAAATCCCAGAGACAACTTGTGACAAACATCAGAAAGAGGCAGTCATACTTTTTGGCTACATTATGAGAAGACAAAAACTGGAATGTGTAGTGACAACCGGAAATATATGTAGAAAGAGAGACAGAGGAAGACACGTAGAGAAATTCTTGACAGTCTTGTGTCATGGCACGGAAGGGAGTCAACAAACGAATTGATCCATGGCGTCGGAAATCGCAATTTGTGGAGATGTATGATCGCCCACTCCAGCCAGTAAGGCACTGGATAATGATGATGATGATGAAATCATAACTGTGCACACCACTACTTCCCATTTTCCGACATCAATTTTCGTTAGGTTCAAATCTATTGTTTCTTAATCCTGAATCTGTGAAGTCCATCGTGAGACAAATCTAAAAGATGCGTTTGAAATAAGAACAGTAATAACGAGGGAACGAGCTGGTGATGCCGAAGGGTTGGATAACTTGTTGTGAGTTTGTTGAGGGGCCAGGCGTCTAGGCTTCATTGGGGAAGAGGAGGAGGGGGGGGGGGGATACATGTAGAAAAATAAGAAAAATTATAGGAAAGAGCTCGTTTCGAAAGGTGACTGATTCATTGTATGTGAGCTGGAGAAATTCTGACATGTTCTCTCATAAGGAAATAAACTAAGCGTTAAAAACGTGTTCTCTCACAAGAAAATAAGCTGTGCGTTAAAGACGTGTTCTCTCACAAGAAAATAAATGTTAAAGGCGTGTTCTTTTATAAGGAAATAAACTATACGTTAAAGACATGGTCTCTCATAAAGAAATAAACTATACGTTAAAGACGTGGTCTCTCATGAATACATAAACTAAACGTTAAAGACGTGGTCTCTCATAAAGAAATAAACTAAACGTTAAAGACGTTTTCTCTCATAAAGAAATAAACTGTACGTTAAAGACATGTTCTCTCTCAAGAAAATGAACGCCAAAGACGTTTTCTCTCATAAGGAAATAAACTATACGTTAAAGACGTGGTCTCTCATAAAGAAATAAACTAAACGTTAAAGACGTGTTCTCTCATGAAGAAATAAACTAAATGTTAAAGACGTGTTCTCTCATGAAGAAATAAACTAAACGTTAAAGACGTGGTCTCTCATAAAGAAATAAACTAAACGTTACATTGTTATATACCAATCGACACTTCGTGGGTGATGTGGTTAATATCACGCTCAACGCCTTTACTTCCAAGTAATTTATTTCCGCCTATTTTAGGCAATTTAAAAAAAAAACAAAAAAAAAAACATTCGAATACGTCCCGATACGTATCGAAACGATGACCACTGAACCGGTAGGTAAGCTTCTAATCACAACGTCAGAGCGACTCCCAGAGATGGCGTACCTTTGATTAAATCACGCCAAAAATACTATTTCTAACTTGCATATGCGCTCGTGATAGGAACTTCCGCGCGGCGTCGTTAACATTTCACTATTTTTTTCATTGTACTAAATGGGCCAGAAAAATCGCCTAAACACATTTTAGAAAAAACCCACAAAGACGTTACGCGTGGTACATGCTTATGCACAGGAAAATCACGTTGTGTCTGTTCTGTATGTTTTAGTAGAATCAATAGTTCGTCTGTTGTCGCGCACCGTCTATTGTACAACATTGTTGGTAGCATGAACAATCGTCAGTCAGTCTTGAAAAGTAGTTTTTCCCAGTCTCAGTGCTAATAATAATATGAAGAAGAAGAAAAAGTTCAGTAATTGTCATTCTAATCTTGACTGTCGTTTTTTCGTGACATCTGCAATAGATTTGTAATTTTGATTGATTGTAACTTTTGAAATAATGTTTAAATTCTATTTACATCGGTTGTCTTATCACAACACGGTTTTTTGTTTTGTTTTTTTTTAAACACTAAATTTCCAGATCATTGGCTCTAGGATATCTACATTTACGTTCCAGGGTAATTAAATGTACTCGTGTGTTCAGCAGTGCTGTTTACAGAGTACCTGGCAGGCATGGTGGGGTTGTTACACGAGTTATGCGTCTGTGACAAATCTATTCTGTATTTGTCATTACATTATAAATGTCTACAATGTGGAATAACGTGTCTGGGAAAACATAATGGGCACGAGCCGCTTCTTAACGTCACAGATATAAATGAAATGAGTTAAAACTGGAAATGTAAACAGTAAAAAACACAAAGTGTAGAGCAGCTTTACAAAATTAATCAATCAATCATGTGCCATGCCGGAAAGCGTGGGCGGTCATGACTCGCCATTTCACTCGATCACCAGCGTCGTGGATCAGCTCAGTGTTCCTGTCTCGTCCATGCCATGTGGCCAAGCCATCCAGGTATTTTCCTCTCGGTCTTCCTCTTGGTCTGTTCCCTTCGATCTTGCCAGTTGTCACTAAGTTCTCCAATCCATTTCTTCTCATAACATGTCTGTCGTGAAATACTGAGAGTTAATGATTCCCAGATAGACGACTGTATAAACCGACTGCCCAGGTAGGAGAAGGGTTAACAACAACGGGTTGACCAGGCAGGTGTTTATAGGTCAAGACACAGAAGGGGCCGGCTAACGGCGCAGGTAAAATGTCGAGTGAAAAAATTGGTTTGCGACTAAAGCAGAGAGATAATTGGACAGCACATTGCGGTATGGATGTGAAACGGTTCAGAGCTGTAATTTTTCCACTAACGATGATAATGCAGTCTGGATGTGAGGTGTCCAGCAATGTCAAGGACTATGCGGCAAAGATGACCTATAAAAGAGTGGCTACGTCTTTGTGTCGAGAGAGTGTGTTTATTAGGTTTCGGGAGAGAAGGATGATGTAAAGGGATTGTGCTGCGTTCGGATGAACGTTTGTGTATCTATTGTGCATTGATATGTTTTGCGTATCCTTTTACAGGACTTAGCTGTCAACAGCAGCATCTTTCAGCTGTCTGTTGATCTCTTGGCGAGATTACGCTCAGTAGTTTGCCATTGCTTTCTGAGCGGCCGGCTCAGTATCCGCAAGTCACGAGCGGGGGTCGAACCACCTCAGTTCTCGCTCCGCTGCGAGACTCTGCGTGATAAACGGGATTACAGAGAGAAAGTGTTGTAACCCCACAGCCAGAGAGACCGGCAATTGTGCATTAGTACTCCCAATTCAGACTAGGATGTTTATAAGGTATTAATATATTAGAGTATGGCTTAATATAGGAATATAGATGTGCGTGAAGTGCATTTAACATTGCTTTCTATTAGTAGGAATAGTATAGACGTTAGGTGAATCTTCTATCCTATGCCAGAGTGGGTTTTTTCGGAAGCCTTTTCATTTCGGCTGGAGGAAAAGACACTCACATAGGAGTGAAGAGGAAGCAGACACAGATCTCATTATTAAATGTATATCACACAGGTTTCCATACCAGTTGGGACTTATCAACTAAGACATAACACAGAGGGCTGTGGTCAAGATCACCCAGTGTTGATAAAGCACAAGAAAGCACTTTAAAGTAATAAAGCACGACACTTGTGCATAAGAAAGGAAAGAACAGCATGTTCATAGTAAGAAGCAAGGAGGGCAGAGAATGTAAAATAGAGATAATTGAAACTAATAGAAAACTCAAATGACTCAGTATCGAAGAGTTGCAAGGTGCATACAAAGTGACTATACCCATTAAGAACTATCCAGTGTAGAACTTGTACAGGACAAAAATAGAAGACTAGAAACTCGATGTGTTTTCCAAGATGGAATTAAGAACACTATAAAATAAGAAAGACCATTCCGTTTAAGTGGACAGCATATGGTGATCGGGTTAAATACATTCATACGGTGGTGAACATTTTTCATTACAAAAAACGGATATATCTACAGACTCAAGCAGACGGAGCTGTCAGGGTGAGATCATTCCGTTGTATCTATGTAATGTCCTGTACTCTAGCTGAGAGAAGAGACGAGAGAAACCACGGAGACTATCTATCAACATCTTATCTGGCATCCACACTAGAAGAACATACCAACTACATAGACAATATCCATACATACATCAGACATAGTTTTTATTAATAAATCTTTTATCTTATCGTTGAAAGGAACTGTTGTCGGAGTATGTGTTGAGGGAATAATAGAGAGAGAGAAAGAAATAGATATATGGAATGGGAGACAGAAGAGAGGAGTGTAGACAAAAGTCAGTCAATAATCCCAACAGATACTAAGTTTAAAGATGTGCTTGTTGAGTCCAATCTCCTCTCGGGATTAACAGGACATAATTGGTGGAGCGAGCGGGGTAGGAAAAATACCCATATGACCTGGAGGCATAACAGGGCATATACATAGAGGGGTACCTGCATATTGGCACAGGCATAGCGGAGTACCTGCATGTTGGGACATACTGATTGGAATAAATATAAGTATACATTGATGACTTTTAATAGAAGGACGTCCATTGGATATATGGTGCCATTACATTTATGGTAGAAACAGTTCATTAATGCTGGTGACTTTACAGTGAGAAAGTTCCAGACAGAGTGAATGTGGATAGGTGGTAAGACACATTACATACCTAGTCACACGGTCACACGTCTACATAAGTCTTTATCCTATATCTCCTCTTGTGGATGAGAGAGTGGTTGTGATGTACTGTGTGGTGTTGTAGATTTATAATATTAGATAGACATAGATTAATGATATAGGGTCTAACTGGAATATAATTGTATAGTGAGTACTTCTTTACTGCCTTGAGGTGTCTTTACTCAACGTGCTGACTTACCTGCTTTAACTATGGCCAATCCCAAACTAACTACAGCAGAACTTAGGGCCAACGGAGAAGAAATTGGGTTGGCTGGTTCAGACTTAACTGATTACATCCAGGAAAGAGAGCGAGAGATTCGTCAAGCGGAACGAGAAGATCGCAAGACCGAGTGGGAAGTGAGAAGAATAGAGGTGGAGACCAAGCGACTGGAAATGGAACAAGAGGCCAAGAAAATGGACCAGGAGACCAAGCGATTGGAAATGGAACAAGAGGCCAAGAAAATGGACCAGGAGACCAAGAAACTGGAAATGGAACAGACTGCCAGGAGACAAGAAATGGAACATGAATACCGCTTGAAAGAGTTAGAACTCAAGACACAAACTAAGGGTGAAGTAGATGCAGCAGAAGGAAGTTCATCTTCACCTGGGGCAACCCACATGAGTGGACAGGGTTACCATGCCATGAAGTTTCCCTTGGCGGTCTTTGATGAAAGTAAAGAGAAGATATACCAGTTTTTGGATCGGTTCGAGGCTATGGCAGTCGCTATGGGACTGGATAGAACCAGATGGGCTCTTAAATTATCCCAGTCTTTACGTGGTTCGGGGTACGAGGTCTACACACGCCTACCACCAGGACATGAAAATCAGTACGAGGAATTAAAAGCCGCTTTGATGAAACATTATGAAGTCACAGCACAAACGTATAGGAAGAAGTTTAGATCGTCTAGACGAGAGCCGGGAGAACTATTCGCCGCCTACAGTCTAAGGCTGAAATCCTATCTCCAGAAATGGATGGACTTGGCAGAATTCAAGAGGGATTATGAGAGTCTCGAAGAGATGATGGTGGTCGACCAGATGCGAAAGCAAATGTCGAAACCTCTCAGAACCTTCTTGGGAGAACAAGGGGCGGAACGGATTGATGTTGTGAATAAGCTGGCGGAAAGGTTTGTGGAAGTACATGGGGAAACTGAGGAACTAAGTACACAAACCAAAGGTCAGGAGAAACCAGAGAAAAAGAAACCTAAAAACTGGGAAGGAGAAAAAGGGGAACCTTATATAAAGCACACAGAGGAGAGTTCAGAGAAGGTGAAGGTAGGAAACCAGAGCACCTCGAATTCTCAAGCGAAACGACAGTGGTCTGAGAAGTGGTGTTCATTTTGCAAGGCGGCCTCTCACAACACCAAAGACTGCAGATCGAAACCTAAAAGTTCTTACTTCGCAGCATGCAAAGTGATTCCTACATCGGTGATCACAGACAAGGCTGAGGTCGGCGAAGGAGAAAGGAACAAAAAGGACACACGGAAACCTAGGAAAGGAACAGGGTACACTCACTGCCAGTCGATAACACATAATACGGTGGACTGCAGATGCAAGGCAAACGACGCCAATTGCATAACCAACCTCGAGGAATTAAAAGAGGAAGGCAAGGAAACGGTCAAGGAGATGAAAGACACTCAGGACCAAGAGAGACCACCTGTGGTTGAACTGATTGAAGTCAATGGCCAACAGGTTGCTTGTCTCTACGATACAGGTTTGGATGGGGAAGCGGTGGTGGACGCCAGCTTGGTAAGCCCAGACCAACTTACAGGGGAGACCATAGAGATACAGCCGGCAATGAGGAGTGCGGTTTCCATGACGCTGCCAATCGCCAAGGTGGAGATTAAATCCAGGTACGTCACGGGCATTATTCCTGCGGCTGTATTAGCTGACTCCCTATTCCCAATGATCATTGGCACGAAATATGTCTTTTTGGGGATGCCCAAACAGCCAACCCACAAGGGAACAGTAGTCAGTGGATCTAAAGGGAAGGAAAACGAGGCAGAGACACTATGCGACAACTCAGGGATAGGAGAATTGCATACTGCCCAGAGGAAGGATACTACGTTGCATCCTTGCTACAGGAAGCTGCAAAGGAGTGCTGAGCCACCAGAACGGGGACAGTACTTTCTGAAGAATCGACTACTCTATCGGAGAGCTGGGAGGGGAGATAACCTGCATGAGCAGTGGGTGGTTCCAGAGACCCACCGTCCTCACATTCTTCAGAGTGGACACATCATAGGCGAGAATCGACATATGGGTGTCAGAGAGACCTTGCAGCAAATTTCCGGCCATTATTGCTGGCCAGGAATGACCGGAGATGTACACCGGTGGGTGAAGTCTTGTTCGGAGTGCCAGAAAGCACCACCCAACAAGCGAATTAAGAGGAAACTAGCTCTTAAAGTGGAAGACAAAGTGGAAGTGTGGAGTCCAGCAGAGACCAATATACTCCAAGTAGGATGGAAAGGACCTTATCCTGTGGAAAAGGTGGTGTCCAAGAACATCTACAAAATACGGATCGGGGAAGAGAAGAAAAATCTCCCTAGACATCTCATTAGGAAATATGAAGAGAGATCCGGGAGCAAAGCTTCGCACTTTATGGTGATGGCAGCCATTGGGACAAAGGTTACCAGTCCAGACGAAGACCAGAGATCGCCAGTACAACATAGGAGGGCCTATGGGACAGTACGTGATAGGTCAGATTTACCCAACGACAGGAGGAGGGAAATCACAAGTCAGGGAAAGGACAAGAGTGAAAGTTTCACCGGTAACCAAGTTCAGAAGGGGTGGGTAACGTCGGGAAAGGCGAGAATTACCCAGGACTCTAACCGAAGAGGGGCTGACCAGATACAATATCGCCCAAGATGGTCCTGGAAGCAAAAGTCCAGGAGGTTTGGGAAAGACGACTCGGTCCAACGAGGACGAGGCGAAACATCCCCAGAGGCAAAGCCGGGGGAAACCAAGAGGACATGGAAGCAGTGTTACAATCAGGATGGGACAATCCGTCTGTATTGTGAGCCGTCGCTGACGCAAGTCGAAAGTAGGTCGACCGGACGTACAGGAGCGAGGAGCCAACACTAGTTTCAGTCGTGAGTAGTATAGTAGGGTGTCAATTAGAGCGCCTACTGGATAATGAGGGGAGCCATGTGAGGATCCAATCATATCATCAACACGTGATGTTAATAGCTACTTCGCAGAAGCTCAACGCACGGTGGATGTGATGGACGTTGTTGCTGCAACTGGACTTCACAATGGAATACATCCTTGGTAAGGAGAAGGTATGAGCAGATTTCTTATCCAGACATCCAGCTCCGGAGGAAGAAGACTAGGATTGTGGATCATGGGAATCAAACCTACAGTGAGAAAGATTCGACGCGGTCTAATCTCTTAAGAGGGGGCCTATGTCGTGAAATACTGAGAGTTAATGATTCCCAGATAGACGACTGTATAAACCGACTGCCCAGGTAGGAGAAGGGTTAACAACAACGGGTTGACCAGGCAGGTGTTTATAGGTCAAGACACAGAAGGGGCCGGCTAACGGCGCAGGTAAAATGTCGAGTGAAAAAATTGGTTTGCGACTAAAGCAGAGAGATAATTGGACAGCACATTGCGGTATGGATGTGAAACGGTTCAGAGCTGTAATTTTTCCACTAACGATGATAATGCAGTCTGGATGTGAGGTGTCCAGCAATGTCAAGGACTATGCGGCAAAGATGACCTATAAAAGAGTGGCTACGTCTTTGTGTCGAGAGAGTGTGTTTATTAGGTTTCGGGAGAGAAGGATGATGTAAAGGGATTGTGCTGCGTTCGGATGAACGTTTGTGTATCTATTGTGCATTAGTACTCCCAATTCAGACTAGGATGTTTATAAGGTATTAATATATTAGAGTATGGTTTAATATAGGAATATAGATGTGCGTGAAGTGCATTTAACATTGCTTTCTATTAGTAGGAATAGTATAGACGTTAGGTGAATCTTCTATCCTATGTCAGAGTGGGTTTTTTCGGAAGCCTTTTCATTTCGGCTGGAGGAAAAGACACTCACATAGGAGAGAAGAGGAAGCAGACACAGATCTCATTATTAAATGTATATCACACAGGTTTCCATACCAGTTGGGACTTATCAACTAAGACATAACACAGAGGGCTGTGGTCAAGATCACCCAGTGTTGATAAAGCACAAGAAAGCACTTTAAAGTAATAAAGCACGACACTTGTGCATAAGAAAGGAAAGAACAGTATGTTCATAGTAAGAAGCAAGGAGGGCAGAGAATGTAAAATAGAGATCATTGAAACTAATAGAAAACTCAAATGACTCAGTATCGAAGAGTTGCAAGGTGCATACAAAGTGACTATACCCATTAAGAACTATCCAGTGTAGAACTTGTACAGGACAAAAATAGAAGACTAGAAACTCGATGTGTTTTCCAAGATGGAATTAAGAACACTATAAAATAAGAAAGACCATTCCGTTTAAGTGGACAGCATATGGTGATCGGGTTAAATACATTCATACGGTGGTGAACATTTTTCATTACAAAAAACGGATATATCTACAGACTCAAGCAGACGGAGCTGTCAGGGTGAGATCATTCCGTTGTATCTATGTAATGTCCTGTACTCTAGCTGAGAGAAGAGACGAGAGAAACCACGGAGACTATCTATCAACATCTTATCTGGCATCCACACTAGAAGAACATACCAACTACATAGACAATATCCATACATACATCAGACATAGTTTTTATTAATAAATCTTTTATCTTATCGTTGAAAGGAACTGTTGTCGGAGTATGTGTTGAGGGAATAATAGAGAGAGAGAAAGAAATAGATATATGGAATGGAAGACAGAAGAGAGGAGTGTAGACAAAAGTCAGTCAATAATCCCAACAGATACTAAGTTTAAAGATGTGCTTGTTGAGTCCAATCTCCTCTCGGGATTAACAGGACAATGTCCAAAAAATTTTGACTGTCTACATCTAATGTCTCTAATCAGTTGACGATTTTCATTTGTTTCTTGAGGGACTTGTTCATTGGTTTTTCTATCTGTCCATGGTATTCTTTGCATTTTCCTCAGAAACCACATTTCCACAGCCATCAGATATTTTCAGCTTGTCTGTTCATTGTCCACGCCTCACATCCATATACAAGTACAGGTTCTATGTAGCACTTCAACACTCTTTTTCTCGTTTCAATTGATATCTTTTTATTGGTCAGAATGTTTTTCATCTCGCTAAAGGCTACTTTCGCCATGGCGATTCTTGTTCTAATCTCTTCAAGGCTTCTCCCATCAGATGTTATGACTGTTCCGAGATAATTGTACCGATTCACTTGTTGAAGAATATTCCCATTTACTTGTATATTACATTGTGGTACTTCGTTCTTCCTAGTGTTCTTCCGAAATGCAATTACGGAAAACAGCGTTACGTCGACAAGCCTGCGTCAGCAAAAATCAACAACAAAAGAACGTAGCAACGCACAAACCACGGAGATGACACTGCAGTGACTGCACTATTTATGTAGCCATCATCCAGTGCCTTGCTAGCTGGCGTGGGCGACCATGCCTCTCCGCAATTTCGACCTCCGACGTTATGGATCAATTCGTGTGTTGACTCCATTCCGTGCTATGACACAAGACTGTCAAGAATCTTCTCACGCTGTATTCCTCTATCTCTCGTTCCACAAATCTTTCCGGTTGTCACAACATAATCCATTTTTTGTCTCCTCATAACGTGCCCCCTCCCACCCCTAACCCCCCCCCCCCCCCAAAAAAAAAGAGAAAAAAAAAACGATGACTGCCTCTTTCTGATGTTTGTAATTAGTTGTCTTTGCAACTCAGCTTCCATTAAAACGTCCAGATTGCTCATTTTGGCTGTCCAATTAATTTTCAGCTTTCTTCTATAAAACTACATCTCTAAGGCTTCCATGGATTTTTTCACCTGTTTACTAATTGTCCAGGATTCGCAGCCGTATGATAAAACAGGCTCTATGTAACATGCAATAACTCTTTTTCTAATATTCAAGAACAGTGACTTATTGCGCAAAACGTTCTTCATTTGATAGAATGCAGTTTTTGCTTGTCCTATTCTGCTCTTTATCTCAGTGATGCATCTTCCATCTGATGTTATCCATGTGTATAGATACCTGAATTTCTGCACTTGCCCCAAAATACATGTACGTTAATTCCTCATTTAGGCACAATCTGTTCCATTGATATCACCATGACTTCTGTCTTTCTATTATTCAAACTAAATGAAATTATTTTCTCTCACTTTCTACAACCATTGTATCTGTCATTTACTGTAGATCCGTTTGACTTGTTGCTGTCAAGAAGGTGTCATCAGCATAACGTAAGCTATTTATATTATGTTCACCCACCAGGATCCCGCACCTATTTTCTGTAGATCTCATCATGTATTCACTGTACAATGAGAACAAATCAGGAGACAATACACAACCTTGTCTGACACCCTTCTTTATACACTGAAATGTTCCTACAAGGTTGTTGATTCTTATGGCTGCTGTTTGCTGCCAGTGTATAAGATATGTCTTTGTTATTCTAGCTCTTGACCTGGAGGATGCGTATAACAGGGTCGGGTATGATCGGTTGATGCACACACTGTTGGACATGGAAGTCTGCCCTTTCCTTGTTAGATGGGTTGCGGCAGTCCTTTACGAGTGTAAGGTTGCACTGCGCATAGGTTCCTGGACTTCTGACCCCTGCACTATTACACCTGGGTTGCCTCAGAGATCTGCCTTATCCCCATTGCTCTTGTCTACACCAGCAAAGTCACAACTATTGAGACACCAGGTGTGGGTAGAATCTTGACATTTGCAGGTGATGTGCTGGTGTACAGACAATGCAGAGACAGGGCCAGTTTGGCGAAGGACTTACAGGTGGCAGTAAACAGGGTGGCGGAGTGGTACAGGAACGCAGGGGCCATTATACACCCAGACAAGGCATCGGTTGTGTGGTACTCCCTGGATAACCGGATCGTCCCAGGTAATATGTTGAATGGATGTCCTCTTAGTCGAGAGAGTAAATTGAAGTACTTGGATATCATCTTTGACAGGTGGTTGTCTTTTAAGGATCACGTGGAGGCTTTGGTGGTGAAGGCTGGTAGGGGACTTAATGCATTGAGGGTTATTGTAGCAACCGGGGTAGATCAGAGGATGCTGTACAGGCTCTTTCAGCAGTTAATAATTTCTGTCATTGAGTATGGTTTGGGGCTGCTGACAGTATCAAAGAGCCAGCTTGAAAGGCTGGAGCGCATACAGAATGCTGCCATGCGGTTAATACTGGGGTGCACAAAGGACATACCAATTATATGCATGAGGCATATCCTGGCGCTACCAACAATGACGGATAGGTTATAGGTCCTTCAGACCAAATGGTAACTGAGAGTTTCCGCAGACAGGGATCACCCGCTGCATGCAGCCATGTTTATAGTCAAGGGCCATTGACTAAGACGAGGCATGTCCTGGATGGCACAGGCAGAACTTTATATAAGTCTGGTGTGTGATCTAGAGACCATCAATCGTGAAAGAGAGTGGGTTGAAGTTCCGGAAGACATGACGGACTGGCACAATGTCATAATAACACTGAGTCGTGTGCAGAGAATGGGCAGCGGGCCGCACTGAGTTTGAAGTGCAACAGCTGATCCAGAGTAACACACATCAAGGTGACAGTCATCTACACCGATGGGTCAGTGGTGAGAAACAGACGTAGTGGCTGGGGCTTTATTGCAAAGGCTAATGGACGAGTCTTTAAAAAGGAGAGTCTGGCATATGAGACTACGACCTTCAGCATGAGAATGGAGGTGGAGGCAGTAACAGCGGCATTTCGGTGGCTAGAGGAGACTACTGCAACACACGTTGTATTCATTACGGATTCAAAGAGTATGCTTAGTAAGGTGGAGAAAGGAATGTTTCGTATGGAATGGCTCTCGTCGCTTCAGAGGTAACAGATTGTGAGAATTGTATGAATATTTTGCCCTGGCCATGGGAGGGTCCGGGGGAATGAACTGGCTGATAGGCTAACAGGGAATGCACCTCTTGGTGGTAGTTTGCCTATGGACAAGGGGGAATTGGTCGTGCGCTTGTGGGACCAGGTGGAGAAGGCGGAGGAACAGAGTGAGAACCCTTATGTGGAAAGAATGAGATTGCGGGGGATCGGCAGGGGTTCTGGAAGCATCTCAAAACTGAGAGGGAAGACCAGGAGAACGTTTAATCAGATAGCGGTGGGATCGATTAGTAGTATGACTCTTCGCTGGCTGTTGAACGAGGGACGGAGCACGTATGGGAATGTCCTGGGTGCAACTCAACACAACTCTCTATTATTCGCAGAATTTTGCTGTCAATGTTCAGTTGCTGTTAATAATTGTATTATTTCATCATGTTTCATATTGTCAAATGCTTTTGTGTAGTCTATGAAACATAAGTACAGATCTGATTTTACTTCTCTAGCTCTTTGTAATAGTGTCCTGAGAAAAAAGAAATACATAGTGTTGTTTGTGCCCTTTGCCTCTACAAATCCACACTGTTTATCACTAATTTCTGGCTTAATCTCGTTTCTTATTCTTTTCATAATTATTCTGTGTGACAGTTTTGTCACGTGGCTCACGTGATCATATCAAATAAAAATAAAACCAATATTTTCCCCGTAGTAAATTTGAATAACGACAACACAAACCATAGAATGTGCGATTTATTGCCTGGCATATTTCGCTGCATCTCGTCAGGTACATACTGCAGATCTCTCACAATGTAGAGTAAAATAACTAGATACATCGTCCAAGCTGAGATATACACATGTTTGCACAGTAAAATCAATTGTTTACCATGGTAATTTTAAATTGACCACCATGTCTTTCTGTTTCCACAAAATTGGCCCATGTAAATTAGGGCTTCTGCAAACTGTAACAAACGACTATTTTGTGTATGAAACAACACGCGAAAAGCGCTGTCTCTATCAATGACATGACCGGTTTCCAAGACATGACGTGCAATGGACGAGGCCGAAAGTTTATATTTGTGGTGTGTCAGCCTTCCCATGATCCCTTCGCCTGTGTGTAATATCTTGTCAACCCAGTTTGGTACGTGTTCAGCAACCCTGCTGTGTAGCTGCCGCTCTGTCCTGCCGATGTAGGTAGACTCGCACCTGCATGTGAATTGGTAAATGCAATTTGATGTGGCGTACAGAGGGGTAGATTCTTTTACTTCTGTGGTGGGAATTCGGTGTGGTTCTGTACCTAATAACTGGAGTTACAGCACAGAATGTTTGGCCGACTGCTGTAATGAGCCGGTCCTGTAGACGTTGCATTATGTCATCCCCTCGAAAAGTTAACTGGATAAAAAGCTTGAGCTTAGGGACTGTAGTTACGTCTGATTTTGTTTTTGGTTGTTGGTTTTTATTTTACTCTACGTTGTGTGACATCTGCAGAATGTACCTGACGAGATGCAGCGGAATATGCCAGGCAATAAATCGTATATTCTATGGTTTGTGTCTTCGTTATTCAAATAAAAATAAACAAAACGAAATAAAATAAGCCGTAATTATCTCAGAAGCTATAAACGTGAATGCTAACGTAAGTCTGTTTATATAGTTTATATAGCAGACAGTACTAGGGTACGCAAATCTGTTTATATAGTTTATATAGCAGACAGTACTAGGGTACGCAAATCTGTTTATATAGCAGAGAGTACGGGTAATCGCATCTTCGTATTGTCTGCTATATAAGCCAACGTCTGTCGGCATTCTCTCTGTTTCATATTTAAAGACTTGGTATTAAATGAATGTTATTTTAGTTCGTTTTGTTTATTTTTATTTGACATGATTCCATTAGGTTATCTTAATGTAGTCATTGTAGTGTCGTCACTGTGGTTTGTGTGTTGCTGCGTTCTCTTGTTATTTTCTGTTGTTATTTGTTATTTTTATATTGTTAACTTCAAGGAGTGCGTGCACACCGCTGAGATTCTCCTTGTAAGATGTATGAAAAAAGTCTGGACCACTGTGTGGGTATTCATGTAATGATGATGCGTATTCGCATACTGTCTGCTATATACGTTGTCTTCTGTCGGCATTCATTGTTCATATATTTGTTTCATATTCATTTTATTTCGTTATGATTATTTTTATTTCACATAGTTCCTTTAGATTATGCCTTAACAGATTCAGTGCCATATTGCCGTTCCAAGTTTTATAACTTGGAATGCAATATTTTCAAAAACTCCACAGTCATTAAAAAGACACCCTAACAAACAGATGGCGGAAAATGGGAAGTAGGGGTGTATCACAGTTATGACTTAAAAGTTGTTAATAGGTTAGTAGAAATGTATTGTAACGCGATTACAACATTTTCACGATATATAAGTCCATGGCAGATACGTGAAGTCGCTTAAGACGATTAATCATCCCATGGCACTCAGTTAATCAGTTAATATAGCCACTAGTGTCAACTCGTTGATTTGTGTGTTGCTGTGTTTTCTTGTTATTTGCTCACGAAGGCATGTCTTCGCAGCGTCCTGTATTTTCTGTAATTATAGTTTGTAAATATCATCATCATCATCATCATCATCATCATCATCATCATCATCATCATCATCATCATCATCATCAATTTCCACTTCTGTCGTCAAGCGTCGGGGGGGGGGGGGGGGGAAATAATTTGTGCCCCAGCGCCCGATGGGCGGCACTGGATAGTGTCATACCGTGTGATTGTACAATATCTTTGATGTCGTCAATCCATGTTCTTCTTGGACGTCGTCTTGATCTCGTCGCAGATTATCTTTGATGTAAGGCCAGTGATTGTAGTTACTAGTTGATGGTGTTGCATTCTAACGACATGGCCACACCACTTGATCTTCTGTCTTTCAATAAATGTGGCACAAGGTGTTGATCCCACTGTCTGTCTGATAACAGCATTTCTTACTTGGTCTCGGATTGTTAAGTTGGCAGTTTTCCTCGGGCATCTCATCTCGCAGGTGTTGATTTTGTGAGAGTGATTTGGATAAAGTCCAAGATTGAGATTGATAGCATAGTGTGAATATGCTGTTTATTATCTGTCGTTTACGGATATGGGCATATTTGGATGTTTCAGTAAGGGTGATAGTTGATATGTAAGTGCACTAGCTTTTTGACATTTGATTTCAATTTCTTTGTCCAATCTGCCATCTTTTGTGATCATCCTTCCAAGATATTTGAATTCTTTAACTTGTTTCATCAGAGTTGTGCTATTTATCTGTATACTTAATTGGCCAGACGATCTCCTAACTTGCATTACTTCGGTTTTGGCTGTGCTTATACTCATATTGTATCTGCTGCATGTTGAACTCAGATTATTAATATGATTTTGTAGTCTGCCCTCATCGCTGTAAAACAGGCACTGATCGTCTGCAAATAGAAGTTTGTGAAGATGCCCTTCACTTTGTGTTTTTATGCTCCTAACTTCACGGACTGCGCTGCGCTGCGGTGCGATTCTCTTCCTATAATGAATGACGAGAGACTGTTCACCCATGAAGGTATTCGTATACAATGAAATCGACCCTTCATAGTGAATATCTACCCATGCCAGATGTAGAATTCTTCCTTCTTTGAGCATTCTTACTGTGTACAAGTTTAACTCATTGTGTACTAAGTACTAAGTAATTGTCCTCAACTCTCTGAGGTTAAAGGCCCCTATCCTTTGCTATTTCTTGTACTGATAAACGTGGGTTCCATTCTCTAGCATCACAAATTTAGAAAGTGTGGAACCAATTCCGCTCCTAATTATAATCGTAACCTGGTTATAGGCTAACATGGACTCCCAGCAATTGTGACGTGTCTATACCGGTCTTGCACATCCAGCTGGTTTCTGAACTTGGAGAGGGGAAGGAAAGAGCATCAACACAGTCCCAGTGGAGATTAACTTCTGTACCGGGTCGGAATGGAGTCTCTGCAGCAAACCCAATCCGCTGGATGCTAGCCCTTTAGAGCATTAAATCGATCTGAGAGCCAATGCACTAGAGATAAAGCGGTATATCTCAGGCTTCCAGGGGATTTACAACCAACAAACAACATGCAACCAACCAAGCAAGCAAGCAACAAACGACATCCATGCTAGCAAACAAGCAACAGAGATTTATCCAAGCAAACAAGCAACAAAGATTTATCCAAGCAAACAAGCAACAAAGATTTATCCAAGCAAACAAGCAACAAACAACTTTCAACCAAGCAAGCAAGCAACAAACAACATCCATGCTAGCAAACAAGCAACAAAGATTTATCTAATCAAACAAGCAACAAAGAATTATCCAAGCAAACAAGCAACATAGATTTATCCAAGCAAACAAGCAACAAAGATTCATCCTAGCAAACAAGCAACAAACAACATCCATGCAAGCAAGCAACAAAGAGTTATCCTAGCAAACAAGCAACAGAGATGTATCCAAGCAAACAAGCAACAGAGATTCATCCTAGCAAACAAGCAACAAACAACATCCATGCAAGCAAACAAGCAACACAGATTTATTTTAGCAAACAAGCAACAAACAACATCCATCCAAGCAAACAAGCAACAAACAACATCCATCCAAGCAAACAAGCAACACAGATTTATCTTAGCAAACAAGCAACAGAGATTTATACAAGTGTCAAAGATCTGGATAAGAGTTTACAGAGTTAAGAATATAAGAAATAGAGCTAAGACAGAGACCATTAGAGAACACCAGACAGAAGAGACACAAGCGCTATAAATAGCTTTACAACAGGACACACTCGTGTCAATCAAGAGGGCATTGAGTGTAAGTGAGCGGGGGTTTCCCAAGACACTAGGAAACTCGCCTCTCGACGAGTAACCAGTGAGTACAGGTTACTATAGTTAACTGACCAGCGTGCTGGGACTCCACGCACGCAAGACTCGCCAGCGCACGGAGGACCCAACGTCCGTGTTTGAACACGCAACTAGAAGCGTGGTTCAGACTGCGACTGAGACGGCTAGAGAATAGACGTGTTCGCTATGAATACTATAAGTTTATAGACAATAGTGATAGTTAGGCTTTAGATTCCATTCAGTGATTAGTAGTATCATTATCACCTCTTCATTGCATCTATGTAACGTACTATGATGTTCATTGTCAATGAAGTATTCCGCTCGCGGAGCTTGTTTGTAACCAGCTCTAAATAAAATGTATCCTTTTGCAAATAACACGAGTTATCATTTTCGTGTGGTGCAAAAGTAGGGGAGTCCTGAACTACCTGTCGCAAGTAAGTCGCTGACAGGCAGGACCCCATTTGGTGTCAGAAGTCCCTGAGCCAACGTTAACATCACCATTTGACATTATTTGTGTTAAAAGTACCTAAAACTAACGTGAATTATTTACCATACAATGTCATAAATAATTTTGTTTGTGAGTGAACGTTAGTGATCAACACCATTACTAGTTGATACTTAATATGTTACCATTCGTGGAGCTTGAACCACAATGAAGAAAGATTAATTTACAAGTTGTATTATTCTACGAAAATTAATAGGAAATGTGGATGAATTTGTGATAATGAAAATGTATACAAATATGAATTTGAATTATCAAGCAAACCATCGTGTACATTTCATTTTCTGTGATACAGCCATTAATGTCAACATTCATCACATTCAGAAGTATATTAGTTACTGAACGGAAGCCTTAGAGCGTAGTTATACCAAACAAAGATAGAAAGTGAAGACAAGACGACATTGACATTCATATGACGAATCATCTTACAAATCATGACGAGCATTTATACTATCATAACATTCATTCATTAACATCATTTATCATTATCTAGATCACATTTATAAGTCATCAACCGCATGAAATATGAACATGTATTTATATCATATGCATGTTTCTAAAGTATTGATGCTCTACTAAACAGAAGCATCAGTTCTGCAATCAAGTCGATCATTTTTGTGTACGGAAAACAGCGATGGAACATCCCAAGTGCCGTATTTTCCGACAGATTAGATGAGTATATTTTTGAATTATTTTGATAATCACCATGTTAACCATGCATCTTTATTTTCAGTGAGAATGTAAATAACTAACACATAACTATAAACCATTGTGTAAAACTACAGTGATATCATTGTGAAATAACATAAAGCCACAAAATGTCATCATTAAGTGACTGCATCCAGGCGGGCAAAGAACTAGGCCATACTGGAGAGAAATTAGAGAAATGGGCTGATCAAAAATACAAAGAGGAAACTGCTCGACAGAGAGAAGAAACAGAGAGAAAAGCGGCTCTAGAGAGAGACAAAAGAGCATTAGAAAGGCAACATCAAAAAGATATGAAAGAAGTAGAGGAGGCCACCAAACAAAAACAGCTTGATTTAGATCATGCCACTAAACAGAAACAGATAGAGGTAGAGTCACAAACGAAATTAAAGATGAAAGAAATGGAGATAGATTCAAACATCCAGATAGCCTCTAGTAAACAAAAGAGCCAGGAAGAACAGAATAAATTTAGTAAATATAAAGGCCTGATCAAACCATATAGCGTAGGCGATTCAATCTCAGCATGGACTGAGAATATAGAGTTCCAACTTAAGACTCAGAAAATACCATTAGAAGATTGGGTAATGATCTACATGAGAAATCTCAGTGGGGAGCCATTAAAGGTTATATAATCAATACCTACAGAACTAAGGAGTAATTATCAGTACATCCACGATAGGATTATGCAGCATTTCCTTCTTGATGCCACTGGGTATCAAATTCAGTATTCCCAAATAAAACCAAAGCCAACTGAAACCTTTCTAGATTACATCTCAAACGTCCAAAGTACATTCAATAAATGGATTAAGGCAGCGAAAGTGGGGAAAAACTTTGATAAATTACAAGATCTAATGGTAATGGATAAAGTTATATCCACAGTCCTTACCCCTTTTGCTAAGTTCCTCCAACAACCAGACATCGAATCCATTGAACAACTAGAAAAACGGGGTTCGGCATAGTTTTCTTCTAATCGTGACATATTTAAGACCACCACACATGATACAGAGATCACTGCTTTTGTTAAGAACGTACCTAGTAGATCTTATAATCAGAAAGAGTATCATAAGAAAGACAAACCTTACCAGAAGCCCCCACAGTGTGGATATTGTAAATTATTTCATCCTAGCTACTCTATGTGCGACAAGAACCCGGCATATCCCTCCCACTTAGAAACCATAATAAAGAAGCAAGAAAGTAGACGACATTCATTTAAACGTGCTGTTAAATGCTACTTTTGTTCTAGCTATGGCCATTATAGCTCTAAGTGCCTTGGTAGGCAACGAATGAAAGCAAATAATGCTGTGCTCATCGATACGTCATCTGACGATGATAGTGTAATTGACTCTGAACTTGAAAATGTATTACCAGAGAGTGAATGTGAAAGTGTGGCAGTAGTTACTGATATATTAGACTTTAAGAAATTTTACACATGTCACCAGTTTCACGTGGATGGAAAATTAAAATGTGGTCATGTTATACCATGTTCCAACGAAGATGCTAATGCAGCTATTGCCGCCAGAGGTAATCTGAAGTTCTACGATGCACTGGTCAATGATCAACCATGCCATTGTTTACTGGATAGCGGCAGCACTTTACTTGGTTTAAGAAAAGAGCTGGTTAGACCAGAAGATTACACGGGTGAATTTGTCAAATGCCGTACTTTCTCCGGAACCATTGAGAAATACCCACTGGCAAAAGCGCATATTAATACCCCGTTCATTACTGGCACATTTACTTGCGCAATCCTGCAAGATCCCTGCACGGATCTGATTTTAGGTTGTTTAGCTTCATTAAAGCAATGTACTAACGACGACATATTAGCCTGGAAACAAACAAACATGGCTAATGCTGTAACAAGGTCAGATACTCAAACACACTATACTGACCTACAAAATGAAATGTTACAGCTGTTAACACCCAGCGGTGCCAGTAACAACACTACTCGACAAGAATTTATCGAGGCACAACGCACCGATCAAACTATCGCACCTTATTTTAAATTTTTAGGTGAGCGAGCGAATGTAACTAAAAATGCATCTTGGTATTTTAGAATACACAACGGAATTCTCATGCGTTATTACACAAATAATAACCATGAAATTCAGCAGACGGTGTTACCTGTAACATACCGACAAAATGTGCTAAAGATCGCACATGAGTCACCGTTTGCTGGACATTTGGCCTATGACAAAACCAGAGCCAGAATTTTGTCACACTTCTACTGGCCTAAATTCTGTACTGATATAAAAAAAAAATTCTGTCGTTCATGTACTATTTGTCAACATCTTGTAAGAAAGGGAAAGCATGTGACGGCCGAAGTTCAACGGTCATTATTAGCCTCTAGACCATTTGAGTGTGTAGTGGTCAATATTGTTGGACCCCTAAATCAGGTGTCGAACAAAGGAAACCGATTCATACTTACTCTCGTGGATCTATGTACCGGGTGGATCGAAGCTATTCCACTAAAATACATCACCTCCAAAGATGTGGCAAATGTATTTTTGCACTTATTTTGTCGTTTTGGCTTTCCGCGAACTATTCTATCAGATCGTGGAACGCAGTTTATTTCGGCTGCTATGCAAGCCTTAACAAAATTGTTAGGAATAGAACAGCATTTCTGTACCCCGTACCACCCAATGAGCAACGGGATCATAGAGAAAATTAAAGGGGATCTCAAACACATGCTGGCGAAAGTAACAGCAGAAAACCCATCTGATTGGGATACGCTATTGCCAGCAGTGCTATTTGCCCATCGAGAAATTCCGCACTCGAGTACGGGTTTCTCACCTTTTGAATTAGTGTATGGGGCGAACCCTCGTGGACCCCTAACAATTTACCATCAGCTAATCACTAGCTTACCAGAAAACCCAACATCAGTAACACCGTATGAGATGGTAACAGAGACACGCGATAGAATAATGAAAGCGTGTGTAATAGCCAAATAATCTTTGTAGAGGAAAGGACAGATGTACCGCGACTATGCAAATAAGGGTGCTAAAACAATACACATTGAACCCAATCAGAAGGTTCTGCTTTTACTACCAGATAAACGTAATTTGTTACTAACATCATGGCAAGGGCCATTCAACGTCGAACGGAAAATATCAGATGTCGATTATGAAATATCGATAAAGGGAAAATTAAAGATATTTCATATCAACATGCTGAAACCATACTTCTCACGACAAGAACTACGGACAGACGAACAGGATGCAACCACACCAATCAATCGGACGACAGACGTACACAACACAACTACTCTAGGTAGGGCGACACAGGACAACGACATCGCAAACACACTTAGCCAGGTAACAACACACACAGCTAGTACAACAACAGTACTGAACGTGACAGATGACGACGGAATAGAATTACCAGTCCCTACAGTAGACACTTTGAGAGCATACGGATAGAAACCAAACTTACAGACGAGCAACGACGACAGATGATAGAATCAGTGACGGAGTACAAAGACATTTTCTCCGACATCCCAGGAAAGACAGACAGAATAGAGCACTCCATTATTCTGACTGATAACACCCCAATCAAATGTCGACCTTATTCCATCCCACTAAATTATAGGGCAAATCTCGACAAAGAATTACTATCTCTTGAGTCGAGTGGGATAATTCAGAAATCACAGTCAGAATATTCTTTTCCTATCGTCCTTGTCGCCAAAAAGGACTCAACGATTCGACTCTGCGTCGATTATCGACGTTTAAACAGAGTGACCAAAATTGATGCTGAGCCAATCCCAGCATGCGAAGATTTGATCCTTGATATGTCAACATCTCGCATCTTTTCTAAATTCGACCTCACGAAAGGATATTGGCAGGTCCCAATGCAAGAAAATGCAATTCCTTTAACAGCATTTTCTACACCTTTAGGTCTCTATGAGTGGCGATTTCTTCCTTTTGGCCTTCGCAATGCTCCAGCCACTTTTGTCCGTCTAACTAGGGATCTTCTCCACGGGGTAACCAATACATCTACATACATTGATGACATATGCATCCATACTGTATACTGGACATCACACCTACAGAAACTGCGACATGTCTTCGATAGGTTGCGATTATTCGGTCTTACAGTCAAACCAACTAAAGTAGAGTTGGGCATGGAAGAAATTGACTTCCTAGGCCATACCATCTGCAGAGGCCAACTCAGAACAGATGAAAAAATTGTGACCAAGATTCTCAATTTGACTATGCCAACGACCAAGAAACAGGTCCGAAGTCTACTTGGTCTTGTTAATTATTATAGTAAATGTATTCCCAATCTGGCGGAAATCACCAGTGTTTTTTCCAATATTTTGAAAGCTTCGACAAAATTGAATTTCCAAGATGCACAGTTAATTGGTGCTTTATCAAAATTGAAGTATTTATTCAGCGTTCCACCTATTTTGCGTTTGCCTAACCCAAATCTTACCTATTTCCTACGTACAAACGCAAGTGCTATTTCCATATCAGGCGTCCTAGGCCAGTTTTATGAAGGAAAGTTCCATCCAGTAATGTACGTAAGCCGGAAGATCAGCCCAGCTGAATCGAGATACTCAGCATCTGAATTGGAGGGCCTTAGCTTAATCAATTGTATTAGAAAACTTCATAGGTTTCTGGCAGGTACACAGTTTGTGATCGAAACCGACAATTCTTCGCTTTCTGTTATGCAGTCTGGCATTCCCCAGAACAATAGGATCTACAGATGGGCCTTGATACTTCAGAATTATGCCTTTACCATCCAGCATTTGAAGGGGAGTTTGAACGCTTTGGCAGACACTTTGAGCCGACCGTCAAACATTGAAATACCTGGTGTACAAGAAGAGATCGACCAGAGATCACCAGAAACAGTGACACTGTAATTTCGATGTAAATCAGTGCCGTATGTGAGAAAAAGTTACACTTTAAGTGCGTTATTATCGCCAGGCGGTTAAACTGTGTAAGAGTAACATTGCCATTAGGAGTAAAGCGAACAGACGCATAAGTATTATGTCTACATCGCTAACGCGTATATAAGCCATATTTACATCAAAGTGTTAGATGTGAACCTACACAAATTGGTAGGGAACTATATATATAAACACTATCTAGGAAGGAGAGCATATAAGACTTTGTCTAAAGGAACTATGTTATGAAAATAGTCTACAAAGAACAGTGCTCCAACATCACACCCGAAAGGACGACATTAGTTTAGTGTAATTATATATAAAAGTAATTGTGATATGTATATAACATTGTTTTATAAACAGTACGCATAACTTCATGTTTGTATTAATAATTGAATTGCAAATGTTCAAGTACATATATAACTTTATTTATGTCATTTGATAGTTATAAGTCACCTACATTTAGTTAAGAACCCATTTAAGTTAACACCTATATTAGAAATGCAATTAGTAGATATTACTTTACCTTATCACCGCATAAACATAATCATTTATAAATTCATTTGCGTAAAATATCATTTCTAAACTAACCCAACCAGTTAGGAATTAACATCATTTCATGTACCAATAACACTGTAAGGTAACTAACCCATTTTGCTTAAATGTAATTAATTAGTTAGATTATTTCCCTTAGGATAAATTTAGAACAGCACACCAAATTACATCAGTTAGTTACATTAGTTAGTATTACAGGATCGGTAACAAACCATCCTCACAAACTTGTATATTTAGTATAGGCATGACACGTGCAAAGAAAATGCACAGTCATTTGGCGTGAAGACTTGTACAATTCAGCCAGTCATTTATTGTAAATATGTAATGTTCATTTACTTGATATTATGAACCATATTTTAATGACGAATGAATGTTTTAACATAACGATGGTATGAAAGTGAATGAAAGATGTGTAAATGAGAGGAGAGAATGAATAAAGTAGTAAACATTGAAAGAGAGAGAGAGAGAGAGAGAGAGAGAGAGAGAGAGAGAGAGAGAGAGAGAGAGAGAGAGGTAGCGGCAATTTTTTTTTGTTCACCGCTTAAAACGTCTTGTTGTGACTTGTCTGTGTCAATCTGTGTAACCAATGTGTTGTCAAGTTTTAAGTGTGTTACTGCAATACTTTAGTAGTATTAAATACAGAAAATACTTTGAGCATCTTGAAACGGAATTGTGGTCATAAATAAGAATAACAGACATCTGTAGCCACAATAAACCGATTTACGGCTCTCGAAGGAAGACACACATGTAGAATAGAAACGCATACACATGTTAGCAAATTAAGTACACTATAGTTTATTAGAAAACACGCAAACAAACAGGAAAACGAACACATAAAAGTTGCATACACCATTTGCTTCAAAGAACAGTAACTCAAATCAGGGGACACAATAACTTCTTAAAAACCTTAATGTAACATTGAAAATATTTATTCACAAGCGGAAGCTAGAAGGTGAAGGGTAGAACTTAATGTATACGAGTTGGGGCTGATATTATTGGGAACATGAACATTCAATGCTCATGTGTTGTACTCATAACAGAGCCAACTTGTATTGGGTTGTCATTTTGGGCAATATGAGGACAGGTCAAAAGACATAAGTCAACGGACAGAAGTCAGAAGACATGGGTCATAAGACGGAAGTCAGGACATAAGTCATAAGACAACGGTTCCGGATCAAAACAATTCCCAAGAAAATCTATAGCCAACTGTACTGATACGATGGGCTACTCAATTAGCCGAGTGAATTAATAGAACAGTGTGAGTAAGGAAAGGAGAGAGTTTGTTCTATCCCCAGAGGAGAGATTTACAACTTATGAGATCTTTGACAAAATTGGACAGCCAATTTTTCAGTGACCATACAACGTGTTACATGCATGAGTTAAAAGGTTGTAACACTACACAGAGAGGAGAGGAGCCTGTCAAAGGTCTGGATAAGAGTTTACAGAGTTAAGAATATAAGAAATAGAGCTAAGACAGAGACCATTAGAGAACACCAGACAGAAGAGACACAAGCGCTATAAATAGCTTTACAACAGGACACACTCGTGTCAATCAAGAGGGCATTGAGTGTAAGTGAGCGGGGGTTTCCCAAGACACTAGGAAACTCGCCTCTCGACGAGTAACCATGGAGTACAGGTTACTATAGTTAACTGACCAGCGTGCTGGGACTCCACGCACGCAAGACTCGCCAGCGCACGGAGGACCCAACGTCCGTGTTTGAACACGCAACTAGAAGCGTGGTTCAGACTGCGACTGAGACGGCTAGAGAATAGACGTGTTCGCTATGAATACTATAAGTTTATAGACAATAGTGATAGTTAGGCTTTAGATTCCATTCAGTGATTAGTAGTATCATTATCACCTCTTCATTGCATCTTTGTAACGTACTATGATGTTTATTGTCAATGAAGTATTCCGCTCGCGGAGCTTGTTTGTAATCAGCTCTAAATAAAATGTATCCTTTTGCAAATAACACGAGTTATCATTTTCGTGTGGTGCAAAAGTAGGGGAGTCCTGAACTACCTGTCGCAAGTAAGTCGCTGACAACAAGCAACAAACAACATCCATCCCAGCAAGCAAGCTACCAACCATCCAACTAAATATGGATGTAAATGGCAGCGTTTCGAATACTCAAGGATTTTATAGTTCTGTGGCTAGTAAAAAAAATAATATAGAAATAGCTGAATTTGATACCTCAAGAATGAGAAAACAAGTAGTTAAATATCTTGTGAGAATCTAGTGAGTTCCCAAGATACTCAAGATCAGTCTGATTTAGGCTAGTGAAAAGATAGTATAGGATTTTCTGAGCTTGATATCATAAGAAAGGTGCATCTTACCAAGTCATTAGAATGCAGGGCTTCCCATTCGGGAGACCCGGGTTCGAATCTCTTGGTAAGGAGATGGATTCCCCCCCCCCCCATCGGGGACAAAAAAGAAAACCCTATCCTGCCCAGTTCGTGGCGACTGCAATAGCCAGACGACCTTAGTTCCTCGGGCTCAAGATCCCTTATCCTATACAGCAAGTTACTATAGGCAGTAAAGACATTTATTTTATGATATCATAAGAAGACAGAACCAAGTAATTAGCCATCTAGAGCATGTGATATTTACTAGTAGCGCATGTTCCTATTTTACAATATTTCTTGATTAAAATTTTCCCTCTTTTCATTCTGACGTTGAATGGTCTCACGGACGACCCTCGCCTTTACAGTGAATTCTGCATTACTCTCTCGGACAATTTATTTAGCGCTTCTGCATTTTTATTGTGTCAAAGTCTCGCGTCGCCTATGTCAAGATCATAGATCCCGTCTTTAGCTGGTTTCCCTCCTTTCACCGAGGGCCATCTGCTGCTGACGCCATTAAAGAACTTCAGTGTCACAATGCAGCAGTTGAAACCCCCCTTTGACAGCTGTGGATTATCCTGCGTGGAGACGAGATGCAGTGAACGTGGAAGCAAGAGAGACATGTGTTGATTAATCTGGATTCGTAGTTGCTATGTCAGAATACTTTGTCAGTGTCTCGTTCGCAGAAATCACGGTACTTGTTATGTTTCATTGGATGCATGAACATTCACGTATTGTTAGCTCATAGTCCTACAAGAAACAAATGAAAACAGTCAACTGATTAGAGAAATTAGACGTGGACAGTCAATATTTCTTGGTCACATTATGAGAAGAAATAAATTGGAGAACTTGGTGACAACTGATACGAGATTGAGGGGAAAAGAACAAGGGGAAGGCAGAAAAGTAAATATCTGGATGATTTGGCCACGTGGTGTGGTCGAGACAAGGTCTACTCTGAGCCGATCCACGACTCTGGTGATCGTGTGAGATGGTGAAATATGACCTTCCACGTTTATCGGCACGGCACATGATGATGATGAGCTCAGAATGTTATACTTAACCCGATGTTGTGTGCGGATCCATCAATAATATCAATCGCCATAAAGATATGGAATAATGGTTGAATGGATGGGTGGATGGATGGATGGATGGATGGATTGACTGGGTCTAAACATATTGGTTGCCAGGACTTAAACTTCATAACATTTAAAGAATACTCTCTACTGGTTAAATAAAGGGGGGGGGGGAAGCTGATACCTTGGCCAGTCCGACATTGGATGCATGGATATATGGATGAATGAATGGATGGATGAATTGATGGATTTATGTGTGTATGGGTAGATGTATGGATGGATGGATAGATGGGTGGATGCACGTTTTCAGATTACTAAACATTTAGATGAATTTTCAGAAAACTAAACAATTAACCTCGTCTAACCTTTTCTCATCATCATTGGCACCTTTCCGTCTTGCAGACGATAGTTTGGTACATTGTGCTTCAAAAAGGCTTAATAACTACGATCCATGGCGGTGGCGAGTGTGGCTGGTAAGGCCAATTCTTGCTGCAAATGTTTGCACACAGTAGGTGCATGTGAAAACATGGTCATTTCCACCATTTTGCACCATCTTACGTCTCTCACGTTCTGTGTGTGCTTTATCTGCAATCATTTTCTCCTTTGTCTTTATTCCATTTCTGATAGTTGCCCTCCATGCAACACGTTCAGCGGCGACGTGTTCCCATTGTGCATTATCAATGCCTATATCAATCATGTCCCGCTTACACACATCTTTGTATCGTAGTAGAGGCCGACCCTGAGATCTCCTACCCATCTGTAATTCACCAAAAAAAGATGTCCTTTGGTATTCTACCATCATCCATCCTCCTAACGTGTCCTATCCATCTAAGTCTACGAAGACTGAGCATGGAATACACCGTCACACAACCTGATCTTTCCAATACTTCAGTATTTGTGATTTTGCCTTGCCACTTAATACCAAGTATTCTTCGCAGACACCGCATATGAAAGCTGTTTAAACGTTTCTCTTGGCGTGAGTAAGTTGTCCAGGTTTCACTGCCATAAAGAAGAGTACTAAGGACACAGGCTTGGTAGACGAGGACTTTTGTTTTGACTGTAAGCTTCCTGTTCTCCCAGACTCTTTTTGCTAACATGTTCATTGTTGTTGCTGCCTTGCCAATCCTGATGTTGATTTCCTGATCGAGGGATAATTTGCTATTTACCTCTGATCCTAGATATGTAAAATGGTCTACTATATCCAGTTCGGCGTCGTCAATAAAGATTGATGGTACATCATGTGCACCTTGTGACATAATCTGTGTCTTCTTTTTGTTAATTGTTAAACCAAATTCAGAACAAGCATTGGAGAATGATGATAGTAGATGTTGTAATTCTTCAGAGTGGGTCGTAATCGCAGCATCATCCGCAAAAAGCAATTCTCTGATAAGTACCCTGCTAATTTTGGTCTTGGCCTTCAATCTCTGAGCATTATAGAGGCCACCATCTGAGCGTGAGTGAATGTATATACCGTCTTTCTGATCACGAAAGGCATATTTCAGCAGAAGTAAAAAGTATATCCCAAAGAGGGTGGGGGCTAGTACACAACCTTGCTTAACTCCACTCTTGATTTCAAACTCTTCTGAAGTTGAGCCATCAAACTTGATTATACCCTTCATGCCTGTGTGGAACGATTCCACAATGGACAGAAGAGTTGGTGGGCAGCCAATCTTCTTTAGTGCTTTGAACAGACCCTCACGACTGACCAAATCGAATGCCTTTGTGAGGTCGATGAAGGCAATAAACAGTGGCTGATTTTCTTCCCGGCATTTTTCTTGCATCTGTCGCAATGAGAATATCATATCAATTGTAGACCGGTTCTGACGGAAGCCGCACTGTGATTCGGGGTAGACTTGATCTCCCAGGACTTGAAGTCTGTGCAGGACAATTCTGGCAAATACTTTCCCAACAATACACAGAAGTGAGATACCCCTATAGTTGTTACAGTCGCTCCGATCTCCCTTGTTCTTGTACAGCGTTATGATGTTTGAATCTTTGAAATCCTGTGGGACTTGTCATTCTCGCCAGCATAGCTCTATTAGCTGGTGGATCTGTAGAGCGAGTGTGTCTTGCCCACTCCTGATTACCTCTATTGGAATCCCATCCTTACCTGGAGCCTTGCTAGATGCAAGCTCATTTATAGCACACTTAACTTCTGTTATAGTGGGAAGTGTGTCCAGGTGGTCAAGAGTTGGCAGGGCCTCTATGGCGTTGAGGGCATCATCCGCCAGCTTTGTCTCACTTGAGTAAAGCTCTAAATAGTGCTCGACCCATCTATCCATCTGCTGTTTCTTATCAGTGATGATTTCTCCAGACAAGGTTTTCAACGGTGCATTTCTTTTGATCATTGGACCACAGGCTTTCTTTATCCCTTCATACATGCTTCTGATGTTTCCCTTATCACTTGCGATTTGAATGGACTCACATAACTTTATCCAATAGTCATTCGCACACTGGCCTTTTGTACATCCTTCCTCGCTTGCTTCAGCTCACTCGGAGTGTTACGCGTTGGTCTTTCCTTGTTTCTTAAGAGAGCTATCTTCTTTTTATCAATCAAGGGCTGCAGTGTATGTCTGTTTGCCGCAAACCAGTCCTGCCTCTTATGATCCACAGTGCCGTAAACCCCTACCGCTGTTTTATAAATAGTTTCCTTAAGTTTACTCCATTTATCATTTACTATACAATTTTCTGATGTATCATTGAAAGCGTCTTCAAGTTGCTGTTGAAATTCAAAGCACTTTTCAGGATCATGAGTTTTAGTAATATTAATCCTGGGGCTAGACTTGTGTTTAGCTGTGTAGATTCTCTTTGGTTTCAGTCTAACCCTTGCAACAACCAAAGAATGGTCTGTATCACAGTCAGCACTGTGGTAACTTCGAGTTAATGATGTATGGTTCAGATGTTGTCTCCGTGTGATAATGAAGTCCAGCTGATGCCAATGGCTGGATCTTGGATGTTTCCATGTGACCTTATGCATCTCTTTTGTTTTAAAAAAGGAGTTTGTAATACATAGGTCATTTCTAGTGCAATGCTCCAGCAGCCTTTGCCCATTATCATTCATGCGACCGATGTTGTATTTTCCAAGGCACACTGGCCATGAACTCGAGTCCTTGCCCACACGAGCATTGAAATCACCGAGCATATAAATGTAGTCGGATTTTGGAACTGCCTTGATCGCAGAGTCTAGCTGCTCATAGAACGTATCCTTCACATCATCAGAGGAAGCGAGTGTCGGTGCATATGCAGTGAGAATGGTGGCAAAACCACAAGAGGTTGCCAAGCGCAGTGATAATAATCTTTCATTACCTCCAGCTGGGATATCAATCATTCCCACTAGCGAATTCTTCACTGCAAAGCCCACACCATGTTGCCTTTTTTCTGCCTGCCCTCTTCCCTTCCAAAAAAAGGTGTAATTGTTTTCCCTGAGTGACCCTTCCTCAGCGAGGCGAGTCTCCTGCAGGCCAGCAATATCAATGTTAAGACGATTGAGTTCAGCATCAATCACAGCCGTTTTTCTCACATCGTCAATATTTGTCAAGTCAGTGGAAAATCCTGGACACATGGTTCTCACGTTCCAGGTTGCAAGCCGTAGCTTGAGGTTTCTATTCTTTTTATTAGTACCTGGTGCATTGGTTTTACAGCCTGCAATTCAGATTTTGTCCTAGCCCCAAGCACCCATTGAAGCAGGCAGGCTGTGGCGGATCAGCACCCAATTGGCTGGGGGCTGCCCAGCTTGAGGCGGGCGGTAGCTGATCAGTGACACCTGTAGGTGTCTCCCACCGTCAGAGGCAACGCGTGGCGCCCCATGTCTACGCCAACTGACAAGGACTTATAACCCGTAACAGTTGCCTCTCGCTTTGATTCCGAGACCGGTTAAGACCAGGGATGGAGTTATTGCCTCTCCATAGCACAAAGCCTGGGCTAAAATAAAGAAACCATGTGTTGCCCATGCAGCATGATCCCTCTCTCGGCCTGCCTAGTTCACTCCAGAGGAAAGTTGACACCTATAATCTGGAACAAGACAAGCTGCAGAAGCTGCCGGATCAGCAAAGCAATGCTCTAACTGTCCGCCTGTCGGAGCTTCGATCCTAGACCAGCTGCCAACCAAGGCTTAGGGCCTGGTCTGCCCTGCCATGACTTATTTTGTCTTTGGGTTGCATTTCCTCGCACCAGGATAAGGCTAGTACCCTCCCAATTGCGCTCTTCCGCCCGAAGCCGTTGGCACAATGTGGGGTGTCGGGTTTGGTAAGCGCCGCCCAACATTCGGCCCTGACAGAAAGCAGGTAGTACCGTCTACTGTCATACGGTAGCTCAGTCATATCTGACTAAGACCTTTTCTCATAACCTACGACAAAACGTGACACGATTATGTTTTTCTATCAGCACCGCACTAGGATCGTCCGGCCTTGTACAAGGTGTGCCGGTTAATTTTCAATTTTCTATGAATTGTCAGCAAAGGAACCACGCCGTGGAATGTGAACTGGACATCCTTACCTCATTATGCAATGGCCTATCAGGCTTCATATCTCCAGGGCGCAGCTGGTAACGCAGTGGCTACTACGCTAGCCTGTTCCTGTGTTCGAACCCTTATTAAGGTGAATTTCCCCCAAGCTCCGAGCAGCTTAAAATGGTCCTTAAATGCTATGGACAGTGAAGGCGGCATACCCGATATTGATAAAGTCACATAATAACGAAGCAGAAATTATGGAAAGATAGAGATTTGAAGAAGAAGAAGAAGAAGAAGAAGAAGAAGAAGAAGAAGAAGAAGAAGAAGAAGAAGAAGAAGAAGAAGAAGAAGAAGAATCCCTGCAGAATTGGGGACACAGACTAACCCCCCTCCCCCCACGCCCCCATCCCCCACAGCCTTAGTGCACTTTGCCACTGGAGCGTCATTGGACATCAGGAAGTGACCATCTCCCTTGCACGTTACTGGTTTTAAAAACGCCACTTGTACAAAGACTCAGAAGCAAGCAAGCGCATTTCAATACACGTACGTCATTCGACATCATTATTGGGTGAATACCAGAAGTTCGTAATCCCGCATACCCGCGTTCGAAACACAGGCATGGGCGATTTGGCAGCAGACCGCCTTACGTTGGTTTTATGAAATGGTATAGGTGTTGGTCGTTCAGAAAGCAATGGCACACTAAAGAACGTAAACTTGCCCATGAATCACGAACAGCCAAAAATGCTGGGGTTGACTACTACGTCCTGTAAAGGATATGCAACTAACTTTTAACCAGAAGGATACATAGAACGCCGGTAAAAAAAACAACAACAAAGATGACGTACAACAAGCACCAAGGTGGACACCCGAAGTCGCAAAAGCTTGGATGAAACACGAAGTACTAACAAAGAATGGGAGTAATACAGAGAGTTGTCTAGGCTTCCTGATGTGCAGAAACAAGGCTTGGAATTAAGAAAAGACCAACTCACTGAACACTTCAAACAAACCGCGAGGGAGTCTAAGCACGCCATGTGTGAGACATTCTGTACAGATATAGGGTATGGACAATCTCTCTACAAACTCTGGCGGCTTCATCAGAGTATGAATGGTGGTAAACGATCATGTATGTGTCAAGTCTTAGTCAGATATGACTGAGCTACCATATGACAGTAGACGGTACTACCTGCTTTCTGTTAGCGCCGAACGTTGGGCAGCGCTTACCAAACCCGACACCCCACATTGTGTCAACGGCTTCGGGCGGAAGAGCGCAATTGGGAGGGTACAAGCCTTACCATGGTGCGAGGAAATGCAAGCTAAAGACAAAATGTCATGGCAGGGCAGACCAGGCCCTAAGCCGTGGTTGGCGGCTGGTCTAGGATCGAAGCTCCGACAGGCGGACAGTTAGAGCATTGCTTTGCTGATCCGTCAGCTTCTGCAGCTTGTCTTGTTCCAGATGTAGGGGTGTTACCTTTCCTCTGGAGTGAACTAGGCAGGCCGAGAGAGGGATCATGCTGCATGGGCAACACATGATCTCTATATTTTAGCCCAAGCTTTGTGCTATGGAGAGGCAATAACTCCATCCCTGGTCTTAACTGGTCTCGGAATCAAAGTGAGAGGCAGCTGTTACGGGTTATAAGTCCCTATCAATTGGCGTAGACATGGGGCGCCACGCGTTGCCTCTGATAGTGGGAGACACCTACAGGTGTCACTGATCATCTACCGCCCGCCTCAAGCTGGGTAGCCCCCGGCCAGTTGGGTGCTGATCCGCCACAGCCTGCCTGCTTCAATGGGTGCTTGGGGCTAGGACATAATCTGAATCGCAGGCTGTAAAACCAATGCACCAGGTACAAATAAAAAGAAAAATAGAAACCTCAAGCTACAGCCTGCAACCTGGAACGTGAGAACCATGTGTCCAGGATTTTCCACTGACTTGACCAATATTGACGATGTGAAAAAAAAAAGAGGAAGACTGAGAGGAAAATACCTGGATGGCTTGGCCACATGGCATGGACGAGACAGGAACACTGAGCTGATCCACGACTCTGGTGATCGAGTGAAATGGCGAATCATGACCGCCCACGCTTTCCGGCATGGCATATGATTGATTGATTGAGAAAAACGGCTGTGATTGATGCCGAACTCAATCGTCTTAACATTGATATTGTTGGCCTGCAGGAGACTCGCCTCGCTGAGGAATGGTCACTCAGGGAAAACAATTACACCTCTTTTTGGAAGGGTAGAGGGCAGGCAGAAAAAAGGCAACACGGTGTGGGCTTTGCAGTGAAGAATTCGCTACTTGGAATGATTGAAATTCCAGCAGGAGGAAATGAAAGACTATTATCCCTGCGCTTGACAACCTGTTGTGGTTTTGCCACCATTATCACTGCATATGCACCGACACTCGATTCCTCTGATGATGTGAAGGATTCGTTCTATGAGTAGTTGGACTCCGTGATCAAGGCAGTTCCAAAATCTGACTACATTTATATGCTCGGTGATTTCAATGCTCGTGTGGAGGACTCGAGTTCAGGTGTCTTAGGGAAACAAGTTCTGCTTTCAGTGCCCTTACTGTATTTTTTATTTTTTTTTTGGGTTTGGCGGTCATCCCAGACTAGCTGGTTCCCCGCCTCCCCTGTTTTTGGCGTGGACCCTTAGTCCCACTGTAAGCTATTGCCCACAGTGGTCCACCGGGCCCACATTTAAAGTGATGCTTATGTGAGGTTTTTTCTTTTTCTTTTTGGATCACTCGGCCCCCGACCAGACCAGACCAGGCGCACTACTGTGGGGGGCAGCAAATGCTTCTGATCTTAGCCAAGGGACCGAGAATGATCATCCCGGCCTACGACCAGCCCAAGCGCACTACTGGAAAGGGCAGCAAATGCACTTGACCTTAGCCAGAAGGCCGAGAAGCGATTACTTACTGTATTACAGCGCCCTTACTGTATTGCGAATGCGAAAGATTTATACGTTGTGAAGAGAAACCAGAGTAACAGAACAGCCAAATTGCAAATATACCGCAAGGTCGTGCAGGTGTTTTATACTGTTTTGACATTGCATTATACTGAATTTAAAATACACATAATAAAGAAACAAAATATCTCCCCAAGAATTTCTTTGGATTATTTTTTATTTTTTTTATTTTTATTTTTTAAAAATACGTTTATTTTATACAAAGCAATGTATATTTACAAGGTGCAATGCGTGTTTCTTTGTTTGTGTATATTACAGAGCGTTGCCGTTTGTTAGTGTTATGTCATATGCGTTAATGAAACAAAAACATACATATACAGTTATGATAATGACGTACGCTTTCAGTCATCCCATTCTAACGTGATTGATGGTAATAGTGATGATAATGGTGATGATAATGATGATGATAATGGTGATGGTAATGGCAATGCGTGTTTCTTTGTTTATGTATATTCCAGAGCGTTGCCGTTTGTTAGTGTTATGTCATATGCGTTAATGAAACAAAAACATACATATACAGTTATGATAATGACGTACGCTTTCAGTCATCCCATTCTAACGTGATTGATGGTAATAGTGATGATAATGGTGATGATAATGATGATGATAATGGTGATGATAATGGTGATGATAATGACGGAGACAACAACGACTATGATGTGGTGATGATTCCTTCCCCTCGTTCATTCTAAACCCATCATTCTCACACGCTTATAAACCTTCAACACACATCACGCGTTCTCTTCCACACCGACAATATATACATTAAAGGAAATGTTGGTGTCAAGGTCGAAACGGCAAAAGCCGCCCCACGTTTTACACTGCAGGCAGTCTCATGCAAGCTTAGTTTCCTGTAAGTGGATTCAATATTATTGCTGAATGATAGCCCTCGACTTAATCGCAAGTGCCCAGGATTTGCTTGTATTGGGGTGGGTTGAGACCAGGAACGCGGTCAACACGGAGGGAGGGAGAGAGAGGGAGCTGGGGAGGGGGAGAGGAGGGGGAGGGATAAAGAGAGAGCGCGCGTAAACAGATTGGAATTTGTTAAGTTGTCCATTTGCGAATTCAGCGTATACATAAATATCCCATTTATTATGTACAAAAACAGGCTTTTACATTGCGAATACAGCGTATGGTCATTCATGTTTGGGGTGGGGGGGGGGGAGAAAGAGAGAGAGATAGAGAGAGAGAGAGAGAGAGAGAGAGAGAGAGAGAGAGAGCTGTTCAGACCGAGGTCAAACTTCGGTCGACAAGACCACTGACTCACAAAGGCCACCGTCCCATTGTTCTGTCTAGGTTGGGCTCCAGGACTCAGTAACAAAGAAGGGACATTTATTCAGTTATTTGGCGCTTTGTTCCTCAATGATTGGGCTTAGTGGTACACATGCGGAGTATAGAAATATACTGTGAGAGTGTGTGTTTGAACATGTATGTTATGTAGTGTGAAATTTGATGGGGGTGGCTCTTGTTTATTAATCTGCGAATAGCTGGGCGATTTTTTGTTGAAAAATCTTTGCTAGTGTGTGTGGTTGTATTGTTTGGTGATTGTGTGTGGCCGAGTTTCTACTCAACCATATTACGTTTCTATACTCCGCCAGTGCAACAAGAAGTTTAGTATGTTTGTCTTTTGTGGCTGTGGGTATTGTATTTTAAAAAATGGCCTTATAAGCGTCAGTTTTCCTGTTTGTGTGTGTTTCTATTAATTGTTGCAGTGCAATCTTAGTGGCTGTGATTGCTGGGCATTCATCGAAGAGATGATCCTCTGTTTCCTGAATATTTTGTCTACATAATTTGCATGGGGCTATTTGCTTGGATGTTTGTGCGACTCTCTCAGTTGTCGGGGTCATATTATAAATTATCCTGTATGTTATTTCTTTGGATTTTGATGTGATATGTTTGTTGTGTAAGTTAGTGAAGGTGCAACTGAAGTCTTTCATGTGATATTTGTATCCTCTTTTGATTCTCAGGTGTACTGGTGGGGCTTGTTGTTGTACTAAATATGTGTATATCTGCTTGGTTGTCTGTTGTATTAAGTGTTCATTACCTTGAATTGCTTGCATACATGTTCTGTAGAAGTGCAGTAGTGTGCCGTAATAGTGCGGTGTTGTTTTGTCTATTTTCTTAATTCTGTGTAATCTAATTGCAATATAGTATAATGCTAGCGAGTGTTGATCTGGATGATTGATGATGCGTCCTATGTGGTTGATTCTTAATGCTTGTATTTTTGTGTTAAGGTCCTGTAGTGAAATTCCCCCTCTAGTCTTCTCTTGTATTAAAGTCTTGTGCTTTATACTGTGGATTGTGTTTTTAAAGATGAATTTTCTGATGTGTTTGTTTATGTCTGTGATTGTTTGTTTTGGTGGGTCTAACACTGTGGCTAAATATAGTATTTTAGGAAAGATGAAGGTGTTTACAATAGTGCTTCGTATAAAAATTGTTGATGTCTTGTATTTGAACCTATGTAGTATGTCTATAATTTGTTTTGTCAGTGATTGCCATGTTCCCGTGTGTGTTTTTCTGGGATTGGATGGAAAAGTGATCCCATAAATCTTCATGTTATCTGTGACTGTTAGATCCGGGGGGAAATCTGCTTTATTCTTCCACTTCCCCAGACCCATTATTTTAGACTTCTGTATGTTTATTTTGGCCCCACTTCCTTCACCAAACTGTCTGAAGGTGTGAAGTATGTTCGTTATGGAAGTGTTGGTTGTAAGGAAGAAAGCGGTGTCATCTGCATAAGCAATTAATTTCCGCTCTCCAGACCCTTGTATAAATGTACCTTTAATGTTAGTGTCCTGTCTAATTGCTTCTAAGAGTGGTTCTAGTGTGAGTACATATAGGACTGGTGATAGTGGACACCCTTGTCTGACAGATCTATTGATTCTGAAACTGCCAGTGAGTGAATGATTCACCAGTACCTTACTTTCAGGATTTTTATACAATATTTCTATCCACTGTCTATAGTACTGTCCTATGTTGCAGTGTGCTAGTGTTTTGTGTAAGTATGAGTGTGAGATTCTGTCAAAGGCCTTCTCCTGGTCTAATGATAAGAGAGAGGATTGACAGTCTTTCTGGTGGGTGTATGTAATGAAATCCCTAATGAAGTGTGTATGTTGGTGTATGTTTCTGTGTTGAATACTGCACTGTTGGTCTGGGTGGATGAGTGATGGCATGAAGTTTTTAATTTTGTTTGCAAGTGATTTTGCTAGAATTTTGTAGTCTGTGTTTAATAAGGAGATGGGTCTATAGTTTTTCAGCTGTGTTTTGTCTGTGTTGTCTTTAGGTATGAGTGTTATATATGACATGTTGCAAGTGTTTGGGAGTTCTTGTTTATGAAAAGCTTCTTGGTAGACTTTTAGAAGGAAATTGCCTAGGATAGGAAAGAAGTGTTGGTAGAATTCTACTGTGAGTCCATCTGGTCCTGGTGTTTTGTCTTTTTGCATTTGATTGAGTGCATGTGTTATGTCGGCTAATGTAAGCTCTGTGTCTAGTGTGTCTTTATCTGTGTCTGACAATTTTTTTGTGTATTTTAGGAATCTATTTTGTGTTTGTGTGTTGGCGGGTTCTGCTGTATATAGGTCAGTGTAGTACTGTTGGAATGTTTCTAGTATATGTACTGTCTCTGTTTGTGTGTTTCCTTGCATGTCTGTTATTGCTCCTATTTGTCTGTTGCGTTGAATGTTTTGCTCTAATGCAAGGTGCTGTCTATTGGGACTTTCTTCTGATATGTTAGTAAGTTTAGTTCGAAGGAGTGCACCGCGGAGTGTGTGTTGCTGGTGTTGTTCTAATTGTGATTCTAGTGTGTTTAGGTGTGGTGCATTCCTGTCAGTCTGTTTTGTGAGTTGTATTGCTGTCTGTATGATATGTTCTTGTTGTAGTCTGTCTTTATGTATGATGGATGCTAACTGTTGTGTTCTACACCGTATTGTATTCTTTAGTAAATCCCAAATTTGTGTTACGTTGTCCGTGGGTGTACTATTAGTGTATGTTAGAATAAGTTGTGTCACATGTTGTAAATAACCTGTATGTTGGAGTAAGGAGTTATTGAACTTCCAAAGTGATGTTCTTTTTGATGGCCTTGTGTTTGTAGTGTCTGTAGTGATATGTGTTAGTACTGCTTTGTGATCTGTGTATTGTAATGTCTCTTGTAGATGTTTTGTGTGTATTATTTGGTGTGTTGAAGGTGAGTATACTCTATCTAATCTGGCTGATCTATTGTAAGCCCTATTTTTGTGTGTTGTTGCAATGTTATTAGGGTGTCTGTATCGGAAAGCGTCTATTAAATTGTGTGTGTCTAGGGTATTCTTTAGTATATCCAGTTGATGTATTCCACTTCTGTCATTTCTCCTTAATTGTGTCTTGATTCCTGCTTTGCCTGCCCCTACGATATCCAAATCTGAGAGTACAAAATTGAAATCCCCTGCAAGGATAACATTTTGCCCTCTGTATGTTTGTATAAGTAAGGTGTCTAATTCTTGGTAAAAGTTTGGTTGGTGATTGTAATTTGGTGGTGCATGTATGTTCACTATGGTGTATGCTTGTATAGTGTTTTCTACCTGTATTATGGAGATTCGTCCATGGTTATCCGTGTGTGTTTTAATTATGTCCCACCTGTCTGATGTCTGCAGAATAGCTGTTCCTGACCCAATTTTGTGTGTGCCTAAACTAAAGCATGAATGTCTGAGGCCTAGCTGTGTGGTGATATGTTGTGCGAATGTTTTTGAACATATATTTGTTTCTTGTAGTAGTAGAAAATCTGGTTTGTGTTTGTTTATTAGTGTGATAATATGTTGTAATTTTGTACGTATACCACAAATGTTTAAAGTAATAATAACTAAATCACTAGTCATTATAATTTAAGTAAAATCAAATGAATGAGATATAATAAGTGTATAGAATCACACGCAAAATTATTATCCTTGTTGAGTACATTTAGGCGAGCAGGTCTGTAGCGTCAAAGGTTTGTGTGGGAGGATCATCTTGTTCCTCGTTCTTATCACTTGTGTCTGTGTCTACGAAGAGAGTGTCTGGTATGCTGTATGTGTCGTCTTCGTCTTGTACTTGTGTCTCCTCTTGTTGTTCTTGTTCAGTTTCCTTTGTCTTGCCTATAGTGTCTTTGACTTTTTCTTTCTTTGGCAGTGATAAATCGTCTGTTTCTGTGTCGTCGCTGTGTTTTGACTGCGGTCTTCTGTTAGCCCATGTTCTCTTCTTTGGTTTGCTGACGACTTGAAAACCGTCAGAGTCTTCATTCCTTGGATTTATGTCTTGTGTATTATTTTCTTGTGTGTTATTTTCTTGTGTGTTGATTTGACTGTTGAAGGTCTGTGTCAGTTCAATCTCTCCCTGTGGAGAGGTTTCTCTTTCGAGCGGTGGGAAATCTTCTTGGCTTTGAACACTTACTGCTGCTGCTATTGGTGTCGCCGATTGTCGTCGACTAGGGCATTTATTTGCCCAGTGGTTGTTTTGGCCACAAGCTGGACAATCGGTCTTTCTCCCCGGCATCGTGATCAACACTCTGTGGTTATTGTTCGTTATACCGGGAGTGTAGATCCGTATGTAATGGGGAACTTCCTTTGTTGGGTTGCAGAGCGCTCCCCACTTGCCAGCCCCATTCTTTATCCTAAAGACCTCAGCCTTGTCGTCTCCTGTAATACTGTGCACCAGTTTTTTAACTCCTTGAGGAGCAATCGTGACAGGTAGCCAGTGGATGGTCAGCCTGTCCCTTTCTTTGTCTAGATGTTGTAGTGATATGTCTATCCATAGACTTGGTATAGAAAACTTTTTGCCGTGTATCTTGTCATACACGGCTTTCTGAGCCTCTGCTGACAGGTGAAAGTACCACCTAGTGGGAACTTCGAACCTATGCAGGTCCACGACTCCCCCAAAAGGTACACCTCCTGGACCAGTTAGGGCACTCATAATAAGTGCGGGTGTTGCTTTAGCAGCCGCCCCGGGACCAGTTATGGAACACACTATCGTTCCGGACTGGTGGAGTAGCTGGACATCGTAGTCATTTATCGAGATCCCGACATCAGTGATATTCGAATACATATTGAAAAAATTTGTTGTTTCAGGTAATAATTCCGGGGAAATATCCAGAAAATCAAAAAAACAACGAATATCACCACTAAATCCGGAAATAATACACAATTTCACACTGCGGATTTCACAATTGTACAGGCCGGAAAAAAATTTCAAGTATTGTACAGAATGACAGAAAGACAATTATGCCTTCGAAATGCAAAAATTTTCTTTTTTTTTTAAACTTTTATTGAGTGTTAAGACACATTTGCATTTGTATTGTTCGTGTTGTTACAGAGCGTTGCATGTGGAAGTGTAGGTGACATATGCGCACATTTTTACAACATTTGTTTCAACATTTTTACATTTGAAATGGGGGGTAACGGTAAACGAGTACAAACAACAACAAGACGGTAGTATACCATTATTTTCCCTCTGCCACCCACTCACCTGTCAGCTCCAACCCCACCAATACCATCATCACCACTTGGTAATGAGGAAAATGGCAGTAAAACTTGTTAGAACCGACCGGTGAAGGCAGCAGCAGCATCAAAACCAACAGTATCGAAAAGGTGGGGGGGGGGGGTTGTCAAGGAGTATCCTAGTTTACTATGCAGGAGGGGTAGTTGTTGCATTTGTATTGTTTGTGTTGTTACATGCGTACTGTGTGTTCAGTATTTGTGTGCGTGTTTTTACAGAGCGTTGCATGTGGGCGTGTAGGTGACATATGCGCAAAAATTACAAATATTTTATACATTTAAACATTTCTCCATTGACATTGTTGTAAGGAAATATTTTAAATCAAAAGCGTGATGGTAGCGGGCTGTTATTATTTCCCCTGCTGCCCCGCTCTCCTGTCAGCTCCAAAAACTCCTACCAAGTACCATCACCCTCGGTGATGATAAACATGGCGGTGCAGAACTGAAACAAAACGGTGAGGGTGGCAGCAGAGACAACAATCACAGTATCAAAAGGGTGGGAAAGGGGGATGTGATAGTATACGCGTTTACAAAGCCATATATATTAATAGTGATTACAATGATAATAATGCAAAGTAACAACCAAATACATAAATAAATATCATAGTGACAAGTAATAAGTTAACAGTGCTGAGACTAGTGATACTATCACTGATAGACTCAATGATAATAAATAATAGTTTTAACATGTGATTTTATGTGCTAAATTGATTACCTTAGGAATGGTGTTTACATGAAATATATCTTATAATAATAATGACAAGGAATAAAAAACTACTAAGGGTGGTGACAGCAATGCTAATATTTATAAACACAATGGTAGGATTTGTTTTGATAATGATCACATTTTCCAAACATGTGATTCCATTGGCTAAATGATTTTCTTAGGAATGGTGTTAAAACATGGCAGGTACATACAATAACAATTGCATCCTGCACTGTTAAATAATATAGTAGGTGTAAAAAGGAGTTGGTTATCTTTTTTCTCCTTGCTTATTGTTTTTTTTTTTTTTTTCATATGCATGCAATGTTCAATAATAGTAGAAGTAAAAGGAGTTGGTTTTCTTTTTCTCCTTGCTTATTTTTTGGTCATATTTGTAAGGGTTCATTTATTTTTTCCCTTCCTCTTTTTATTTTTTTTTTTTTTTACTTTTTGTAAAGAGTAAAACAAGCATCAGTATTAGCACAAACTTTTTTACAATCTTTACATTTTTGTTTCCCTTGCCATCTCCTCACCAATTTGTTTCATTCCACCAATGCCTTCATCAACCTTATCCGGGCAATGATGGTAAAGGCAGGGTAATTATTTGAACCAAACCGGTGTGGGTATCAGCAAAGGCAAACACAAACCATGAGCAAGGGGAGGGGGGCACATGGGAAAGGGTTTTTTGTTTATTACTAATGATGACAATAATAATAAAGGCAAGAAGAGGCATACTGAGGGTAATAACAGCAATTATAAAAAAAAAAACAGCAAGGGTACTAATAGTTATGAGAATGATAACATTTTTACAATATGTGATTCCATTTGCTAGGATGATTTTCTTTGGAATGGTGTTAACATAGCCTAGCAGGTACATACACTTGCAAACTGCAGTTTTTAGTAATACTTGGAGTAAAGGAGTGGGTTATATTTTCCTACTTGTTTTTTTCCTAAATGTAGGGGTTCATTCATATTTTCCTCTGTGTTCTCTCTTTCTTTTGTTTTTTAATTAAAAATTTAACCAAGCATTTGTATTGACACAAGTGTTTACAGTATCATTGGTTTGGTAACCATTTGTGATTTTGTATTCATTCATTCAACACTCACTCACATGATTCAAAGGGGTGACAAAGAGAGGAAGGGACATGACCACTCTTTATGATGGTACAGGCTGGACAAATGTTTGAAAACAAAATAGTGGGGGTAGTAGCAAAAGCAAACAAACCTTAAGCAAAGGTGGGAGGGGGGGGGGGGGAAACATGGGAGATGAAGTTGTAAATTTATAATGATGATATCCTTAATACTTTTCAAATTAATGATACTAAAGATAATAAAGGGTAAGGTAATGATAGTAATAATAATAATGATCATAATAATAGTAGACATTTCCATAATAATAAAAGTAATAATTTATTATTATTATTATTTTTAATATTACTACTATCATTAATATACGAAATGTAAAATGCGTTAGCGAAAGATTTATACGTTGTGAAGAGAAACCAGAGTAACAGAACAGCCAAATTGCAAATATACCGCAAGGTCGTGCAGGTGTTTTATACTGTTTTGACATTGCATTATACTGAATTTAAAATACACATAATAAAGAAACAAAATATCTCCCCAAGAATTTCTTTGGATTAAAACATTCATGATAGAATTTGAGTCATAAATTCCAGTATGAGTTATTAAATAGCGTAATCTCAATTAAATTACCCAAAACAAATTCTGAGGAGTTATATCCCGTTTCAAGAGTTAAGTAAATATTATGCCCCCTTTCTTATACGGACGGACACATACACGCGCGCGCACACACACACACACGCGCGCACACACACACTCTCTCTCTCTCTCTCTCTCTCTCTCTCTCTCTCTCTCTCTCTCTCTGTATGTTTTTTTTTTCAAACGTTTATTTTATACAAAGCAATGTATATAACAGTATATTTATAAGGAGCAATGCGTGTTTCTTTTGTTTGTGTATTTTCAGAGCGTTCACTATTTCTATGTGTCGCCATGAAATCTTGGGAAGATAATGTGGATGTTTCCCCTTGACCTGCACATTCGCATTGTGGTCTTTTATCTCTGTCTTTGACAACCATTTCCGACTGTCAGGACAAGTGAGTGCCCTGCTCTGCTCAGCAGCGACTGAACCGCTTCATCAATTATGTCAATGACTTCCATCCATCGATCAAATTCACCACAGAAATTTCCACCACCTCTGTCAATTTCCTTGACACTACTATTAAATTAAACCCTACAGGCCTCACGACCTCTGTGTACTACAAACCTACTGATGCTCACGGTTTCCTCCTGTACAGCTCATCCCACCCCAAAAGCTGCAAAGATTCCATCCCATATTCCCAGCTACTCCGCCTTCGTCGTATCTGTCAGGATGATAATGACTTCCTCGAGAGAGCCCATGAATTGCTTGACTTTTTCCGCAAACGGTCCTACCCAGAGGACGTCTTGTCCACAGCTTTCTGTCGCATAACCCAAGTCTCGCGGGAAATGTCCCTCGTCAAACAAACGCGACTTCCTAACAATGCACCCAAGCTCACCCTCAGGGCCGGATTAAGCCATCTTGGTGCCCTAGGCAAAAACCCACATGGGTGCCCCCTACTTCCCCGGGCCCCCGATCCTCCACTGACTGGTATGTTCAATATTATGCAAAAAACTAACAAAGAAAAACAGTTGTGAAATGTAAACACATGTGTTTGTACTACTATCACTCATATAAAACCTACAATAAGGTATTTCTGTATTAAAATTAATAGTTAATTTTTTGCAATAATAGTAGACAAAAATACTGTAAACTTTTTTGATAGATAAGAAAGTCAGAGAAAGCACACATTTACATTTTAAAGTTTTTTTTTCTAGATTTACGTCTGGCAAAGTTTTTGAGTACATCAATCAATCAATCATGTGCCATGCCGGAAAGCGTGGGCGGTCATGATTCGCCATTTCACTCGATCACCAGAGTCGTGGATCAGCTCATTGTTCCTGTCTCGTCCATGCCATGTGGCCAAGCCATCCAGGTATTTTCCTCTCGGTCTTCCTCTTGGTCTGTTCCCCTCGATCTTGCCAGCTGTCACCAAGTTCTCCAGTCCATTTCTTCTCATAACATGTCCAAAAAATGTTGACTGTCTACGTCTAATTTCTCTAATCAATCTACGATTTTCATTTGTCTCTTGTAGTACATCATCAAAGTTAATTTTGCGCAACAAGTCTGCCTCAATCATCAGCAAAGATAAGGAATCAAGCTTTTCTTGTTTCATTGTCGATCTACTTGGATTTTTTGTACGTTTCAACTGAGAAAAAGATCGCTCAGTTGAACTGTTCGTAACCATTAATGTTAAAAATATGCGCAAGGCGATTTCTACATTTGGAAAAGCAGAAAAAAATTCGATGTTGTCTCTAACTATTACTTTGTAGAGTTCTGCATGACTGAACGTGTTGTTGTCAGATTTTGATGCGCGAAACTTGTGGCGAATATATGAGTGGAACTGTTGTAGTTCAGTATATAAATTGTTGTTCAGATCTTCAGGATAAGCATTTATTAGTCCTTCACAACACTGAGATGTTTGTGGTACATCGACCAAACAAGAAAATCGAACTGCTAGATCATTATAAATTATATACCTATCCTCGTCTACTCATCTCTGTCTCAAGTTTATCAACAATGGTGTAGAAAGCAGATATACGAAATTTGTCTCTGGCATTCTGAGATACCTCAGGGGCATCACCATCAATGACCACCGTCTTTCGTTTACAATTACGGGTCAAAGTTGACTTATAATCCACACCTGGTGTTATTTCTTTTGCAGCTTCTTCAAATCTTTCAAATTCATTCCTAGATTCATGCAAGTGATCTGCTAGTGAAGAATACAAATCAGCACACGTTTTCAAGTTCACGTGCTCATTTTGTAGAGCTTGACTGAACCTGTGAAAATGTTGTAACACTTCTTCCCAAAAGACAAGCATGAAAGCAAATTCTAATTCTTGCATCTTCTTTGCAATGTTTTCTGCTTCTCTTCTGTTGTCCCCCTTCTGTGACTCGTCTTCTTGTAAACATTCTAACGCTTCTATAATCTGAGGATGAGACATTAGAATGGCTTCATTTGCAACAGCATGTGCTTCCCATCTAGTATCGTGTGGGATGTGGATTTTAATTTATGAGAATACTAGCTGACCCGGCCCGGCTTCGCCCAGTCCCTGGAGGGGAGCATCTCATTTAATTCATATAAGTAGTCATATAAGTTCCCGTTCCCGTTACCGACTGTCTGTCTGTCTGTCTGTCTGTCTGTCTGTCTGTCTGTCTGTCTGTCTGTCTGTCTGTCTGTCTGTCTGTCTGTCTGTCTGTCTGTCTGTATGTATGTATGTATGTCTGTCTGTCTGACCCGGCCCGGCATCGCCCAACTCCTGGTGGGGAGCATCAGTAGTACTACATGTTGTAAATCCATCTTAATGAGCAATGAGCAATGAGATATACAAAGAATAAAGAAGGAGGTGCGGGAGGTGCGGGGAGGTGCCGGAATAAAATAGTAAGCTCAAAGAAGGGGAGTGGGGGAACATAATTTATGCATAATCGATTGGTTTGCGCCGGCTGTTTCGGGTTGATGTATTCGTATCTTTGATAAGATCGGCGAACAACTGTCAGCAAAAAAGTCGATATTGTCCGTACGAGAAATAATGTGGTTTGTAAATTACACCTGTCGGCGATAGGTGGCGTTTTTAATCAGATCATCGGTATATGTAAACAATGATAAATGAATTGAGACACGGGGTTAGTTGGTACCACAGTCGCATTGCAGATGGTGCGATAACCAATTCGATAGAGTGTGTCGGGGTATCGCCAATGTGTAACTGGGGTGTATAATAGGTTAAGTTGGTACCATAGACCCCCGCCCTCATTTGGCGGCGTTAAGTTCGAATCTCAATGCTTTTTCGTTGGTAAGGTTACCACTTTATCACGTATGGGTGTACCTAGTTGTCATAGGGGGTGTGTAGTGTGTCATAGTGGGATATCACCAATGTGTAACTTGGGTGTCTCTTGGGTGCCCTACCATGCAACAGGTTCGGATCTCACTGTGTGGTGGGGTAGTGTGGCAGTGGTCGAGTGTGTAACGGGGATAGGTGGTGCCGGAGGCATCGTTTGAGAATCGATTCACGCCGCGATTCGATAAGGATGTCCACCCTAGGCGGCTCTTTTTAAGTGTATACTAAGCCGTAAACGTATAACAAGGATGTCTAGTTGCCGCCATAGCGCTAGACAGGTTCGAGTCCTACTGTTTGGTGGGATAGTGTGGCAGTGGCCGAGTATTTAACTGAGCTAGGTGGTGTCACTGACGGTTCGAATAACGCCCCTGGTCGCTAACTATACCCAACATAGGCGCCAGAGAAGCGAATCACGATGTGTCGCTTTGCATTCTCCTCAGAAACGTCAGTTCCACAGCCAGCAGATTCAGTGGGACTGCTCATTGTCTTCACATTCATACAAAAGTACAGGTTCAACACTCTTTTTCTCGTAGCAATTGCCATCTTTTTACTGGTCAATACGTTTTTCAGCTTGCAAAATGTTATCTTCGCCACGGCGATTCTTGTGCTAATCTCTTCAAGGCATCTCCCATCAGTTGTTATGACTGTTCCGAGATACTTGTATCTACTCACTTGTTTCAGAATATTCCCATTTACATGTATATTACATAGTGGTATTTCGTTCTTCATAGTGACAATCATAACCCGTGTCGTTTTATAATTTAATTCTAACCCTAGTTGTTCACCGGGTGCAACAACCGCCTCTACTAAATATTGCAGATCCTGCGCAGTGTCTGTTGATTACATAAATTATATGAAGGCAGTTCACAAGTTAAATTAGATGAAGACATTTTATTACAGAAATTAAATGAAGACATTTGACTAGAAATATTTAATAAAACGACGAAAAAACGGAGATCTACCGGCATGAGAAAAGCTTATAAGTATGGTAATGTCAGTTCCTGTGAACATATTTACCATATGCATTCTGCATAGTATATGCATATTTAGCTTTAAGGTGAAATCATAGGCTTCAGAGAAGCGAATCACGATGTGTCGCTTTGCATTCTCCTCAGAAACGTCAGTTCCACAGCCAGCAGATTCAGTGGGACCGCTCATTGTCTTCACATTCATACAAAAGTACAGGTTCAACACTCTTTTTCTCGTAGCAATTGCCATCTTTTTACTGGTCAATACGTTTTTCAGCTTGCAAAATGTTATCTTCGCCACGGCGATTCTTGTGCTAATCTCTTCAAGGCATCTCCCATCAGTTGTTATGACTGTTCCGAGATACTTGTATCTACTCACTTGTTTCAGAATATTCCCATTTACATGTATATTACATAGTGGTATTTCGTTCTTCATAGTGACAATCATAACCCGTGTCGTTTTATAATTTAATTCTAACCCTAGTTGTTCACCGGGTGCAACAACCGCCTCTACTAAATATTGCAGATCCTGCGCAGTGTCTGTTGATTACATAAATTATATGAAGGCAGTTCACAAGTTAAATTAGATGAAGACATTTTATTACAGAAATTAAATGAAGACATTTGACTAGAAATATTTAATAAAACGACGAAAAAACGGAGATCTACCGGCATGAGAAAAGCTTATAAGTATGGTAATGTCAGTTCCTGTGAACATATTTACCATATGCATTCTGCATAGTATATGCATATTTAGCTTTAAGGTGAAATCAATACTGCTGTACCGATCGGAAACAAGAAAAACGAATAAAACAAATACTAATAAACAACAATCATTTATTAACTGGTGCCCACGTAGTTCACCATTGGCGTTCATGTCTCATTCAACAATTAGTATAATGTCTGAAGTCACATTTGCGGCTTCAAAAGATGTGTTCATAGCATATTTATATATGAAGATATATTCAAGGTGATTTTAAAGGACAAATTTCCTCATGTCACACGCTGCAAAAGACATATTTCACTCAAACTTAAACATTAAGAGTGGAAAAGAGTATGTTGTAGATACTGTTTTTTCCCTTTGTTTCTAGGGGGACTTGAGTATTTGTTGTTCTATCTGGGCATGGTATGTATATTTTCAACATATCTTCACTGATGTTTTTCATCTTGTCTGCTCATTGCCCACGCTGCACAGTCATACAAAAGTACATATTCTATGAAAGACAGAGACACTTTGCGGTTATTGTTAACCAAAATGACAAATGAGAGGTCGATTAATATGTAAGTATTTGTAAATAAATAAATATACACAGGGCTGGCTGGTATATAATGATAACAAAGGTAGCTAGTTTTAGAAAACGAAATAGACGTGTTAAAATAATAATATCCACACAGAATTGGTGTTACAGATTTCGCCTACTCCTCACCAAAATCAGACACCGAAGAAGGGTAATGACATTTTTACAGTTGCGAAGTGTCGTATTAGAAGCCCAAATATTAACCTCAAGGTGCGGGTTAATCCAAAGCTAGTGAGTGTCTTCATTCTGATCTAGAGTTGTTTACTGTGCCTCCCACGCAAACAGAGGTGGAATAGTGACTATGTGTAGCTTAACTGTGGTGGCACCATCTGGAGATATTAATCAGATACTTGGTACCCAGTGAAGATGACAGATAACTGATGTGGGATAGGTCGCGTGGCCCTCAACAAAACATACAATGAAATAACGGTGAAATGAAATGTTGCGTCTCCGCGAAGCATTATTTTAGAAACCAAAGATTACAATCGATCTGAGAGGGTAACAATAAACAGGTTAATCCTACCAGAAAGAGGTGTCTTATACAGTGGGTACCAACGACAGACAGCTGGCCAAAAAGAACAATACGGGTCTAGAGGGTACCATAGATCATATGGAGGTAACAGCTTCGATTCCGACGGGGTTGTGTGACGGAAATATTGGTTGTTTTAATTAGCTGTGATGGAGTTTACAGCTCCGATCAACAGGTTTTGAGAGGTCTAAATAGGCAGTATTTTAAAGAATTCAAGTATATTATTACAAGTTAAATTACATAATAAAATAAATACAGTGATGTGTATAAAATTATAAAAAACAAAAAAGTAAAAAACACCAGTGTTACATTAGCAAATAAGTGAAAAACACAACGGTATGAATACATTGGTGTATTAGTAACATACAAATGGTACACACAACATGCCCTCATGCAAGCGTAACGGCCTAGCTGTTAAATCACATGACCGCTATCTGTTCTATATTGCGACCAAATTACACCGATCGCCCCTCACGGCAGCGTAACAGACTAACACTTAAACCAAGCGCCCGCTATCTGTTCTATATTGTTGCCAACAATTATGTGCATGCCGCCATCATTTGATGTGAGTTTGATGATGAAGCCTGTCAGGAAACAACCATAGAGACATAGTAAAAGTGTAGTGAGAATACAAATCCAAGCGTATTGACTCTCGGTGTATCGTTATTCAGTTAACGTTTCCTGTTTCCTGCTCCAGTCTATTGTTGTAAAATCTTACCGAGGTGGACACTGTGGACCAAACCTACATGAGTGAAGTAGGATAGATACGGTTGTCATATGTGTCTTATAGGGATTGGTCATTAGTTTTATAAAAACTTATCGATGGAAGAAATGGCCCTTATACTACAAACAGAATAAACATTTACATTAATAATAACCACAACAAACACAGGACCAGCTACACTGGAGGTGACAAAAGTGACAGTCTGCTTAGAGAAAACATCGAATTTTCAACGAAAACATAGTCTATGTGTTATCTCCTTGGAAACGTAAATCTGGTTATATTTAAATCACCCTATGCACTCATGTCTCCCATGAAAACTAGCGTAATGTCTGAAGAAGTCAAATTTTGAGGCTTCAAAATATGTTTTCGTAGTATATGTATATATATATATATATATATATATATATATATATATATATATATATATATATATATATATATATATATATATATACACATGTGTTTTCTAACAACAAATGTCCGCATGTCGCGCTTTACATCCATACACAAGTATAGGTTCTATGAACGACACAACACCTACAAGTTACTAAGATTGGCACTGGGTTACCAACAACATTTGCGTCTAGAGTCAATACAACAGGACAAGACAATGCTTTTTTCGGCCTCTGATTGAGAACAACAGATATAAACGTATTTATGCACTTACCTCTTTACCACAGTACCGAGAAAGTTAAAAATATCATTTTAAATAAGCTGACGACCATAGTAACACAACCAGTTAATTCTGCTTGCTCACTTTGTGTATTACCCACACCTACTATAGATTGCAGACAATACTCATTGTCTACAACCAAGCTGAAAAATATCGGTAAAAATTATAAATGCCTCGTCCGATTTCATAAAAAGAAGGAAATAATGTTAGCCAAATGTGAAAATATCGGTCAAACTTATAAATGTCTCATCAAAACTTATAAAAAATAGGAAAATTTGTTAACCTAATGAGAAAAATATTGACCCTGTAAAGAAATATTTACAACAAAATTATAAAAATTAGGAACATTTGTTAACCTAATGAGAAAAAAATATCGACATAGAGAGCAATATTTCATCTAATCTTGTAAAAAGTAGGAAAATTTGTCAACCGAAATCGGAAAAGGTCGGTCAAATACATAAATATCTCAACAAATTATAAAAAGTAGGAAATAATAGGGGCCAAGTAAAAAAATAGCTTACCCAGATTTATAAAAGGTAGGAAAATATGTTAGCCAAAAGGGGAAAATATTGATCAAACTAAGAAACATGTCGACCGAACTAGGAAAATAAGTGAACCAAGGTAATAAAAAGGTTGGGTAAATACAGAAATATATTGACCAAACTTATAAATATCGCTGCTAAACTTATGAACACTAGGAAACTTTGTTAAACAAATGTGAAAAAATATCGACCAAACTTATAAAAAGCTCCGCCAAACTTACGAAAAGTGGGAAACTGTGTTAACCAAAGTTGAAACTATATCGATCAAACTTATAAATGACTCGTTCGAATTCATAAAAAGTAGGAAATAATGTTAACCAAAAGGGGCAAAATATTGACCAAGTAAAGAAATGTCTCGTCCAAAATTGTAAAAAGTAGGACAAATTTGTTAATCAAAGGTGAAAAAAGATCGGCCAAACAGATAAATATTTCAACTAAACTTAAAAACAATAGGAAAAATGTTGCTTCTATAGTTATGTCAAACGTGTCTTGATCTTTTATTTGAAAAGACATTTCACAATACATAATCAGCAACGTCAGCACTTTCCCTCTTTTACATTACTGAAAGCTTCAACTTATCATTCCAGCGTTTCTGTTTAAGAACCACTTATACAGACTAATCACTCATCACTCCATACTCTTGATTTTTTTTTTCTTTATAACACAAAGTGTCTCTGTCTTTCATAGATAGCTTCACAACTTTTCCATGTCACAGCACCAAGAGCTCCAAACATTCGTTGTACATGAGATTCAACGACATAGTAATAACAACATGTATGGCAATGCAGTCTATGGCTCCACTTGGGATAGTTTCGATATCATCTGAGTATTCGTCAGCAAAGATCCATTTCCCATAACGGATATCTTCAACTTTCCATACCACAATGTCTGCTATACTAATCTTCGATTGTTCCAGCTAGCAACACTGCAGGTGTTTTCTAGAAGTCTAGTGAACATTTCATTTCTCACCTTTTCCACCTCTATTTCACTGTGTCATTTCACAACCAACCAACAGTGTCTGTTGCGAGGTCGATCTTTCTTAATACAACAGCTGCCATATTGACCCCTTGAATACCAGCGAATACATCTTCTAACCAATTTTCAACGTTTCATATCACTTAACACTAACATTCTCTTTGCTTACAACACACCGGTTTTCTGCTGACTGGGTAAATTCCCCAACTTACTGGAGATAAATCGACTGTCCCCTATCTGACAAGACCCTTTATTAGACAATGACTATGAGCATCAACCAGGATGGTCACTGCTAAGAAGAATACCAATAACAAACGATCTTCTTTACAGACGGCTATAAAATTATGATGCTATTAAGTGTTACAATGAGAAGAATAAGGAAGACAATAAAGGGTGAAAAGAGGTGACGTGTAGTAAGGATGTATGGAAGGAAAAGAGACACAATAGGCAAGATATATATTAAGAACACTAATAGATAGATCAAAATAGAAGAGAAAAGGCTTAATCAAGTGGATAATTTTATATACTTGAGGTCATTTATAACCTCAGATGGTAGGTACACAATAGAGCTTAAGAGCAGAATACGGCCAACAAAAGAGGTATTTCAGAAAATGAAACGTGTCTTAGGTGATAAGTCACTATCATTGAAGGAACAAATAAATAAACTTTCAACAATAAAATTACAAAAATTAATTTTCGACAATAAAAATTATACAGTAAATTTCTCTTTATTGTTTCTAATTTGAATGTTTCTGGTAGCAATTTAATTGTTAATTTTTATTGTCGAAAATTAATTTTTGTAATTTTATTGTTGAAAGTTTATTTATTTGTTCCTTCAATGATAGTGACTTATCACCTAAGACACGTTTCATTTTCTGAAATACCTCTTTTGTTGGCCGTATTCTGCTCTTAAGCTCTATTGTGTACCTACCATCTGAGGTTATAAATGACCTCAAGTATATAAAATTATCCACTTGATTAAGCCTTTTCTCTTCTATTTTGATCTATCTATTAGTGTTCTTAATATATATCTTGCCTATTGTGTCTCTTTTCCTTCCATACATCCTTACTACACGTCACCTCTTTTCACCCTTTATTGTCTTCCTTATTCTTCTCATTGTAACACTTAATAGCATCATAATTTTATAGCCGTCTGTAAAGAAGATCGTTTGTTATTGGTATTCTTCTTAGCAGTGACCATCCTGGTTGATGCTCATAGTCATTGTCTAATAAAGGGTCTTGTCAGATAGGGGACAGTCGATTTATCTCCAGTAAGTTGGGGAATTTACCCAGTCAGCAGAAAACCGGTGTGTTGTAAGCAAAGAGAATGTTAGTGTTAAGTGATATGAAACGTTGAAAATTGGTTAGAAGATGTATTCGCTGGTATTCAAGGGGTCAATATGGCAGATGTTGTATTAAGAAAGATCGACCTCGCAACAGACACTGTTGGTTGGTTGTGAAATGACACAGTGAAATAGAGGTGGAAAAGGTGAGAAATGAAATGTTCACTAGACTTCTAGAAAACACCTGCAGTGTTGCTAGCTGGAACAATCGAAGATTAGTATAGCAGACATTGTGGTATGGAAAGTTGAAGATATCCGTTATGGGAAATGGATCTTTGCTGACGAATACTCAGATGATATCGAAACTATCCCAAGTGGAGCCATAGACTGCATTGCCATACATGTTGTTATTACTATGTCGTTGAATCTCATGTACAACGAATGTTTGGAGCTCTTGGTGCTGTGACATGGAAAAGTTGTGAAGCTATCTATGAAAGACAGAGACACTTTGTGTTATAAAGAAAAAAAAAAAAAATCAAGAGTATGGAGTGATGAGTGATTAGTCTGTATAAGTGGTTCTTAAACAGAAACGCTGGAATGATAAGTTGAAGCTTTCAGTAATGTAAAAGAGGGAAAGTGCTGACGTTGCTGATTATGTATTGTGAAATGTCTTTTCAAATAAAAGATCAAGACACGTTTGACATAACTATAGAAGCAACATTTTTCCTATTGTTTTTAAGTTTAGTTGAAATATTTATCTGTTTGGCCGATCTTTTTTCACCTTTGATTAACAAATTTGTCCTACTTTTTACAATTTTGGACGAGACATTTCTTTACTTGGTCAATATTTTGCCCCTTTTGGTTAACATTATTTCCTACTTTTTATGAATTCGAACGAGTCATTTATAAGTTTGATCGATATAGTTTCAACTTTGGTTAACACAGTTTCCCACTTTTCGTAAGTTTGGCGGAGCTTTTTTATAAGTTTGGTCGATATTTTTTCACATTTGTTTAACAAAGTTTCCTAGTGTTCATAAGTTTAGCAGCGATATTTATAAGTTTGGTCAACATATTTCTGTATTTACCCAACCTTTTTATTACCTTGGTTCACTTATTTTCCTAGTTCGGTCGACATGTTTCTTAGTTTGATCAATATTTTCCCCTTTTGGCTAACATATTTTCCTACCTTTTATAAATCTGGGTAAGCTATTTTTTTACTTGGCCCCTATTATTTCCTACTTTTTATAATTTGTTGAGATATTTATGTATTTGACCGACCTTTTCCGATTTCGGTTGACAAATTTTCCTACTTTTTACAAGATTAGATGAAATATTGCTCTCTATGTCGATATTTTTTTCTCATTAGGTTAACAAATGTTCCTAATTTTTATAATTTTGTTGTAAATATTTCTTTACAGGGTCAATATTTTTCTCATTAGGTTAACAAATTTTCCTATTTTTTATAAGTTTTGATGAGACATTTATAAGTTTGACCGATATTTTCACATTTGGCTAACATTATTTCCTTCTTTTTATGAAATCGGACGAGGCATTTATAATTTTTACCGATATTTTTCAGCTTGGTTGTAGACAATGAGTATTGTCTGCAATCTATAGCAGGTGTGGGTAATACACAAAGTGAGCAAGCAGAATTAACTGGTTGTGTTACTATGGTCGTCAGCTTATTTAAAATGATATTTTTAACTTTCTCGGTACTGTGGTAAAGAGGTAAGTGCATAAATACGTTTATATCTGTTGTTCTCAATCAGAGGCCGAAAAAAGCATTGTCTTGTCCTGTTGTATTGACTCTAGACGCAAATGTTGTTGGTAACCCAGTGCCAATCTTAGTAACTTGTAGGTGTTGTGTCGTTCATAGAACCTATACTTGTGTATGGATGTAAAGCGCGACATGCGGACATTTGTTGTTAGAAAACACATGTATATATATATATATATATATATATATATATATATATATATATATATATATATATATATATATATATATATATATATATATATATATATATATATATATATACATATACTACGAAAACATATTTTGAAGCCTCAAAATTTGACTTCTTCAGACATTACGCTAGTTTTCATGGGAGACATGAGTGCATAGGGTGATTTAAATATAACCAGATTTACGTTTCCAAGGAGATAACACATAGACTATGTTTTCGTTGAAAATTCGATGTTTTCTCTAAGCAGACTGTCACTTTTGTCACCTCCAGTGTAGCTGGTCCTGTGTTTGTTGTGGTTATTATTAATGTAAATGTTTATTCTGTTTGTAGTATAAGGGCCATTTCTTCCATCGATAAGTTTTTATAAAACTAATGACCAATCCCTATAAGACACATATGACAACCGTATCTATCCTACTTCACTCATGTAGGTTTGGTCCACAGTGTCCACCTCGGTAAGATTTTACAACAATAGACTGGAGCAGGAAACAGGAAACGTTAACTGAATAACGATACACCGAGAGTCAATACGCTTGGATTTGTATTCTCACTACACTTTTACTATGTCTCTATGGTTGTTTCCTGACAGGCTTCATCATCAAACTCACATCAAATGATGGCGGCATGCACATAATTGTTGGCAACAATATAGAACAGATAGCGGGCGCTTGGTTTAAGTGTTAGTCTGTTACGCTGCCGTGAGGGGCGATCGGTGTAATTTGGTCGCAATATAGAACAGATAGCGGTCATGTGATTTAACAGCTAGGCCGTTACGCTTGCATGAGGGCATGTTGTGTGTACCATTTGTATGTTACTAATACACCAATGTATTCATACCGTTGTGTTTTTCACTTATTTGCTAATGTAACACTGGTGTTTTTTACTTTTTTGTTTTTTATAATTTTATACACATCACTGTATTTATTTTATTATGTAATTTAACTTGTAATAATATACTTGAATTCTTTAAAATACTGCCTATTTAGACCTCTCAAAACCTGTTGATCGGAGCTGTAAACTCCATCACAGCTAATTAAAACAACCAATATTTCCGTCACACAACCCCGTCGGAATCGAAGCTGTTACCTCCATATGATCTATGGTACCCTCTAGACCCGTATTGTTCTTTTTGGCCAGCTGTCTGTCGTTGGTACCCACTGTATAAGACACCTCTTTCTGGTAGGATTAACCTGTTTATTGTTACCCTCTCAGATCGATTGTAATCTTTGGTTTCTAAAATAATGCTTCGCGGAGACGCAACATTTCATTTCACCGTTATTTCATTGTATGTTTTGTTGAGGGCCACGCGACCTATCCCACATCAGTTATCTGTCATCTTCACTGGGTACCAAGTATCTGATTAATATCTCCAGATGGTGCCACCACAGTTAAGCTACACATAGTCACTATTCCACCTCTGTTTGCGTGGGAGGCACAGTAAACAACTCTAGATCAGAATGAAGACACTCACTAGCTTTGGATTAACCCGCACCTTGAGGTTAATATTTGGGCTTCTAATACGACACTTCGCAACTGTAAAAATGTCATTACCCTTCTTCGGTGTCTGATTTTGGTGAGGAGTAGGCGAAATCTGTAACACCAATTCTGTGTGGATATTATTATTTTAACACGTCTATTTCGTTTTCTAAAACTAGCTACCTTTGTTATCATTATATACCAGCCAGCCCTGTGTATATTTATTTATTTACAAATACTTACATATTAATCGACCTCTCATTTGTCATTTTGGTTAACAATAACCGCAAAGTGTCTCTGTCTTTCATAGAATATGTACTTTTGTATGACTGTGCAGCGTGGGCAATGAGCAGACAAGATGAAAAACATCAGTGAAGATATGTTGAAAATATACATACCATGCCCAGATAGAACAACAAATACTCAAGTCCCCCTAGAAACAAAGGGAAAAAACAGTATCTACAACATACTCTTTTCCACTCTTAATGTTTAAGTTTGAGTGAAATATGTCTTTTGCAGCGTGTGACATGAGGAAATTTGTCCTTTAAAATCACCTTGAATATATCTTCATATATAAATATGCTATGAACACATCTTTTGAAGCCGCAAATGTGACTTCAGACATTATACTAATTGTTGAATGAGACATGAACGCCAATGGTGAACTACGTGGGCACCAGTTAATAAATGATTGTTGTTTATTAGTATTTGTTTTATTCGTTTTTCTTGTTTCCGATCGGTACAGCAGTATTGATTTCACCTTAAAGCTAAATATGCATATACTATGCAGAATGCATATGGTAAATATGTTCACAGGAACTGACATTACCATACTTATAAGCTTTTCTCATGCCGGTAGATCTCCGTTTTTTCGTCGTTTTATTAAATATTTCTAGTCAAATGTCTTCATTTAATTTCTGTAATAAAATGTCTTCATCTAATTTAACTTGTGAACTGCCTTCATATAATTTATGTAATCAACAGACACTGCGCAGGATCTGCAATATTTAGTAGAGGCGGTTGTTGCACCCGGTGAACAACTAGGGTTAGAATTAAATTATAAAACGACACGGGTTATGATTGTCACTATGAAGAACGAAATACCACTATGTAATATACATGTAAATGGGAATATTCTGAAACAAGTGAGTAGATACAAGTATCTCGGAACAAATAAATAAACTTTCAACAATAAAATTACAAAAATTAATTTTCGACAATAAAAATTATACAGTAAATTTCTCTTTATTGTTTCTAATTTGAATGTTTCTGGTAGCAATTTAATTGTTAATTTTTATTGTCGAAAATTAATTTTTGTAATTTTATTGTTGAAAGTTTATTTATTTGTTCCTTCAATGATAGTGACTTATCACCTAAGACACGTTTCATTTTCTGAAATACCTCTTTTGTTGGCCGTATTCTGCTCTTAAGCTCTATTGTGTACCTACCATCTGAGGTTATAAATGACCTCAAGTATATAAAATTATCCACTTGATTAAGCCTTTTCTCTTCTATTTTGATCTATCTATTAGTGTTCTTAATATATATCTTGCCTATTGTGTCTCTTTTCCTTCCATACATCCTTACTACACGTCACCTCTTTTCACCCTTTATTGTCTTCCTTATTCTTCTCATTGTAACACTTAATAGCATCATAATTTTATAGCCGTCTGTAAAGAAGATCGTTTGTTATTGGTATTCTTCTTAGCAGTGACCATCCTGGTTGATGCTCATAGTCATTGTCTAATAAAGGGTCTTGTCAGATAGGGGACAGTCGATTTATCTCCAGTAAGTTGGGGAATTTACCCAGTCAGCAGAAAACCGGTGTGTTGTAAGCAAAGAGAATGTTAGTGTTAAGTGATATGAAACGTTGAAAATTGGTTAGAAGATGTATTCGCTGGTATTCAAGGGGTCAATATGGCAGATGTTGTATTAAGAAAGATCGACCTCGCAACAGACACTGTTGGTTGGTTGTGAAATGACACAGTGAAATAGAGGTGGAAAAGGTGAGAAATGAAATGTTCACTAGACTTCTAGAAAACACCTGCAGTGTTGCTAGCTGGAACAATCGAAGATTAGTATAGCAGACATTGTGGTATGGAAAGTTGAAGATATCCGTTATGGGAAATGGATCTTTGCTGACGAATACTCAGATGATATCGAAACTATCCCAAGTGGAGCCATAGACTGCATTGCCATACATGTTGTTATTACTATGTCGTTGAATCTCATGTACAACGAATGTTTGGAGCTCTTGGTGCTGTGACATGGAAAAGTTGTGAAGCTATCTATGAAAGACAGAGACACTTTGTGTTATAAAGAAAAAAAAAAAAATCAAGAGTATGGAGTGATGAGTGATTAGTCTGTATAAGTGGTTCTTAAACAGAAACGCTGGAATGATAAGTTGAAGCTTTCAGTAATGTAAAAGAGGGAAAGTGCTGACGTTGCTGATTATGTATTGTGAAATGTCTTTTCAAATAAAAGATCAAGACACGTTTGACATAACTATAGAAGCAACATTTTTCCTATTGTTTTTAAGTTTAGTTGAAATATTTATCTGTTTGGCCGATCTTTTTTCACCTTTGATTAACAAATTTGTCCTACTTTTTACAATTTTGGACGAGACATTTCTTTACTTGGTCAATATTTTGCCCCTTTTGGTTAACATTATTTCCTACTTTTTATGAATTCGAACGAGTCATTTATAAGTTTGATCGATATAGTTTCAACTTTGGTTAACACAGTTTCCCACTTTTCGTAAGTTTGGCGGAGCTTTTTTATAAGTTTGGTCGATATTTTTTCACATTTGTTTAACAAAGTTTCCTAGTGTTCATAAGTTTAGCAGCGATATTTATAAGTTTGGTCAACATATTTCTGTATTTACCCAACCTTTTTATTACCTTGGTTCACTTATTTTCCTAGTTCGGTCGACATGTTTCTTAGTTTGATCAATATTTTCCCCTTTTGGCTAACATATTTTCCTACCTTTTATAAATCTGGGTAAGCTATTTTTTTACTTGGCCCCTATTATTTCCTACTTTTTATAATTTGTTGAGATATTTATGTATTTGACCGACCTTTTCCGATTTCGGTTGACAAATTTTCCTACTTTTTACAAGATTAGATGAAATATTGCTCTCTATGTCGATATTTTTTTCTCATTAGGTTAACAAATGTTCCTAATTTTTATAATTTTGTTGTAAATATTTCTTTACAGGGTCAATATTTTTCTCATTAGGTTAACAAATTTTCCTATTTTTTATAAGTTTTGATGAGACATTTATAAGTTTGACCGATATTTTCACATTTGGCTAACATTATTTCCTTCTTTTTATGAAATCGGACGAGGCATTTATAATTTTTACCGATATTTTTCAGCTTGGTTGTAGACAATGAGTATTGTCTGCAATCTATAGTAGGTGTGGGTAATACACAAAGTGAGCAAGCAGAATTAACTGGTTGTGTTACTATGGTCGTCAGCTTATTTAAAATGATATTTTTAACTTTCTCGGTACTGTGGTAAAGAGGTAAGTGCATAAATACGTTTATATCTGTTGTTCTCAATCAGAGGCCGAAAAAAGCATTGTCTTGTCCTGTTGTATTGACTCTAGACGCAAATGTTGTTGGTAACCCAGTGCCAATCTTAGTAACTTGTAGGTGTTGTGTCGTTCATAGAACCTATACTTGTGTATGGATGTAAAGCGCGACATGCGGACATTTGTTGTTAGAAAACACATGTGTATATATATATATATATATATATATATATATATATATATATATATATATATATATATATATATATATATATACATATACTACGAAAACATATTTTGAAGCCTCAAAATTTGACTTCTTCAGACATTACGCTAGTTTTCATGGGAGACATGAGTGCATAGGGTGATTTAAATATAACCAGATTTACGTTTCCAAGGAGATAACACATAGACTATGTTTTCGTTGAAAATTCGATGTTTTCTCTAAGCAGACTGTCACTTTTGTCACCTCCAGTGTAGCTGGTCCTGTGTTTGTTGTGGTTATTATTAATGTAAATGTTTATTCTGTTTGTAGTATAAGGGCCATTTCTTCCATCGATAAGTTTTTATAAAACTAATGACCAATCCCTATAAGACACATATGACAACCGTATCTATCCTACTTCACTCATGTAGGTTTGGTCCACAGTGTCCACCTCGGTAAGATTTTACAACAATAGACTGGAGCAGGAAACAGGAAACGTTAACTGAATAACGATACACCGAGAGTCAATACGCTTGGATTTGTATTCTCACTACACTTTTACTATGTCTCTATGGTTGTTTCCTGACAGGCTTCATCATCAAACTCACATCAAATGATGGCGGCATGCACATAATTGTTGGCAACAATATAGAACAGATAGCGGGCGCTTGGTTTAAGTGTTAGTCTGTTACGCTGCCGTGAGGGGCGATCGGTGTAATTTGGTCGCAATATAGAACAGATAGCGGTCATGTGATTTAACAGCTAGGCCGTTACGCTTGCATGAGGGCATGTTGTGTGTACCATTTGTATGTTACTAATACACCAATGTATTCATACCGTTGTGTTTTTCACTTATTTGCTAATGTAACACTGGTGTTTTTTACTTTTTTGTTTTTTATAATTTTATACACATCACTGTATTTATTTTATTATGTAATTTAACTTGTAATAATATACTTGAATTCTTTAAAATACTGCCTATTTAGACCTCTCAAAACCTGTTGATCGGAGCTGTAAACTCCATCACAGCTAATTAAAACAACCAATATTTCCGTCACACAACCCCGTCGGAATCGAAGCTGTTACCTCCATATGATCTATGGTACCCTCTAGACCCGTATTGTTCTTTTTGGCCAGCTGTCTGTCGTTGGTACCCACTGTATAAGACACCTCTTTCTGGTAGGATTAACCTGTTTATTGTTACCCTCTCAGATCGATTGTAATCTTTGGTTTCTAAAATAATGCTTCGCGGAGACGCAACATTTCATTTCACCGTTATTTCATTGTATGTTTTGTTGAGGGCCACGCGACCTATCCCACATCAGTTATCTGTCATCTTCACTGGGTACCAAGTATCTGATTAATATCTCCAGATGGTGCCACCACAGTTAAGCTACACATAGTCACTATTCCACCTCTGTTTGCGTGGGAGGCACAGTAAACAACTCTAGATCAGAATGAAGACACTCACTAGCTTTGGATTAACCCGCACCTTGAGGTTAATATTTGGGCTTCTAATACGACACTTCGCAACTGTAAAAATGTCATTACCCTTCTTCGGTGTCTGATTTTGGTGAGGAGTAGGCGAAATCTGTAACACCAATTCTGTGTGGATATTATTATTTTAACACGTCTATTTCGTTTTCTAAAACTAGCTACCTTTGTTATCATTATATACCAGCCAGCCCTGTGTATATTTATTTATTTACAAATACTTACATATTAATCGACCTCTCATTTGTCATTTTGGTTAACAATAACCGCAAAGTGTCTCTGTCTTTCATAGAATATGTACTTTTGTATGACTGTGCAGCGTGGGCAATGAGCAGACAAGATGAAAAACATCAGTGAAGATATGTTGAAAATATACATACCATGCCCAGATAGAACAACAAATACTCAAGTCCCCCTAGAAACAAAGGGAAAAAACAGTATCTACAACATACTCTTTTCCACTCTTAATGTTTAAGTTTGAGTGAAATATGTCTTTTGCAGCGTGTGACATGAGGAAATTTGTCCTTTAAAATCACCTTGAATATATCTTCATATATAAATATGCTATGAACACATCTTTTGAAGCCGCAAATGTGACTTCAGACATTATACTAATTGTTGAATGAGACATGAACGCCAATGGTGAACTACGTGGGCACCAGTTAATAAATGATTGTTGTTTATTAGTATTTGTTTTATTCGTTTTTCTTGTTTCCGATCGGTACAGCAGTATTGATTTCACCTTAAAGCTAAATATGCATATACTATGCAGAATGCATATGGTAAATATGTTCACAGGAACTGACATTACCATACTTATAAGCTTTTCTCATGCCGGTAGATCTCCGTTTTTTCGTCGTTTTATTAAATATTTCTAGTCAAATGTCTTCATTTAATTTCTGTAATAAAATGTCTTCATCTAATTTAACTTGTGAACTGCCTTCATATAATTTATGTAATCAACAGACACTGCGCAGGATCTGCAATATTTAGTAGAGGCGGTTGTTGCACCCGGTGAACAACTAGGGTTAGAATTAAATTATAAAACGACACGGGTTATGATTGTCACTATGAAGAACGAAATACCACTATGTAATATACATGTAAATGGGAATATTCTGAAACAAGTGAGTAGATACAAGTATCTCGGAACAGTCATAACAACTGATGGGAGATGCCTTGAAGAGATTAGCACAAGAATCGCCGTGGCGAAGATAACATTTTGCAAGCTGAAAAACGTATTGACCAGTAAAAAGATGGCAATTGCTACGAGAAAAAGAGTGTTGAACCTGTACTTTTGTATGAATGTGAAGACAATGAGCGGTCCCACTGAATCTGCTGGCTGTGGAACTGACGTTTTTGAGGAGAATGCAAAGCGACACATCGTGATTCGCTTCTCTGAAGCCTATGATTTCACCTTAAAGCTAAATATGCATATACTATGCAGAATGCATATGGTAAATATGTTCACAGGAACTGACATTACCATACTTATAAGCTTTTCTCATGCCGGTAGATCTCCGTTTTTTCGTCGTTTTATTAAATATTTCTAGTCAAATGTCTTCATTTAATTTCTGTAATAAAATGTCTTCATCTAATTTAACTTGTGAACTGCCTTCATATAATTTATGTAATCAACAGACACTGCGCAGGATCTGCAATATTTAGTAGAGGCGGTTGTTGCACCCGGTGAACAACTAGGGTTAGAATTAAATTATAAAACGACACGGGTTATGATTGTCACTATGAAGAACGAAATACCACTATGTAATATACATGTAAATGGGAATATTCTGAAACAAGTGAGTAGATACAAGTATCTCGGAACAGTCATAACAACTGATGGGAGATGCCTTGAAGAGATTAGCACAAGAATCGCCGTGGCGAAGATAACATTTTGCAAGCTGAAAAACGTATTGACCAGTAAAAAGATGGCAATTGCTACGAGAAAAAGAGTGTTGAACCTGTACTTTTGTATGAATGTGAAGACAATGAGCAGTCCCACTGAATCTGCTGGCTGTGGAACTGACGTTTCTGATGAGAATGCAAAGCGACACATCGTGATTCGCTTCTCTGGCGCCTATGTTGGGTATAGTTAGCGACCAGGGGCGTTATTCGAACCGTCAGTGACACCACCTAGCTCAGTTAAATACTCGGCCACTGCCACACTATCCCACCAAACAGTAGGACTCGAACCTGTCTAGCGCTATGGCGGCAACTAGACATCCTTGTTATACGTTTACGGCTTAGTATACACTTAAAAAGAGCCGCCTAGGGTGGACATCCTTATCGAATCGCGGCGTGAATCGATTCTCAAACGATGCCTCCGGCACCACCTATCCCCGTTACACACTCGACCACTGCCACACTACCCCACCACACAGTGAGATCCGAACCTGTTGCATGGTAGGGCACCCAAGAGACACCCAAGTTACACATTGGTGATACCCCACTATGACACACTACACACCCCCTTTGACAACTAGGTACACCCATACGTGATAAAGTGGTAACCTTACCAACGAAAAAGCATTGAGATTCGAACTTAACGCCGCCAAATGAGGGCGGGGGTCTATGGTACCAACTTAACCTATTATACACCCCAGTTACACATTGGCGATACCCCGACACACTCTATCGAATTGGTTATCGCACCATCTGCAATGCGACTGTGGTACCAACTAACCCCGTGTCTCAATTCATTTATCATTGTTTACATATACCGATGATCTGATTAAAAACGCCACCTATCGCCGACAGGTGTAATTTACAAACCACATTATTTCTGGTACGGACAATATCGACTTTTTTGCTGACAGTTGTTCGCCGATCTTATCAAAGATACGAATACATCAACCCGAAACAGCCGGCGCAAACCAATCGATTATGCATAAATTATGTTCCCCCACTCCCCTTCTTTGAGCTTACTATTTTATTCCGGCACCTCCCCGCACCTCCCGCACCTCCTTCTTTATTCTTTGTATATCTCATTGCTCATTGCTCATTAAGATGGATTTACAACATGTAGTACTACTAGCATCTCATTTAATTCATATAAGTAGTCATATAAGCTCCAGTTCCCGTTCCCGACTATCTATCTGTCTGTCTCTCTGTCTATATGTCTGTCTATATGTCTGTCTGTCTGTCTGTCTGTCTGTCTGATCCGGCCCGGCTTCGCCCAGCCCCTGATGGCGAGCATCTCATTTAATTCATATAAGTAGTCATATAAGTTCCCGTTCCCGACTGTCTGTCTGTCTGTCTGTCTGTCTGTCTGTCTGTCTGTCTGTCTGTCTGTCTGTCTGTCTGTCTGTCTGTCCGTCCCTCCCTCTCTGTCTGCCTGTCTGTCTGCCTGTCTGTCTAATCATTTATTGGTTGCAGTTAGAACAACCTTAGATAAACGAAGACCAACTTACAAAAAGCATTAGAAAGAGCACTTGAAAGGTCTTTACATCTTCCCCAACAATTAACTTGGGTAAATGGAGCGGCGGCAGCAGCAGCAGCAGAAGAAGGAAAAGGAGGAGTAGACAACTGCAGCGAAAAGGTGGGTCTGTCTATCTATCTGACCCGGCGTGGCTTCGCCCAGCTCCTGGCGGGTAGCGTCTCATTAAATTCATACAACAAAAAAAGTAACTTAAAAGAATGTCCTTCCACACAGCATCCATTATTTTTAATGAAAACTCTTTCTAATCACCTGCATGACTACAGTAACTTCTTAAGCATAAAAAGATGAGTTACAATGTTATGCATTGTGCATTATTTTTATGAAAACTTTGAAAATGCCTTAAAGATTGTATCATTATTTATTATAACTCATATGCCGGTACATAACTATAGACATAGAGTTTATAAATCTTTGAAAACGATGCCACAATATGACTATAAGTTATACAGAAAAGTTATGCCCCTTGAAATAACTTTTACAGAGTTAGGTCCCCTGAGATATATGAAATTATAATGAAAAATGAAAAATGAAATAATATTGGGTAAGCAGCCGATTTCACACTAAAAAAATATGACAGTGGGCTGCGCTGGAATGAAAGGAAGGCGTGTAGAAAATTTCATCTCAATCGGATGGGCCGTTCGCGAGCGCATAAAGGACATAGGGACATACAGACAGACGGACGGAGATCGCCTTTTATATATAAGATTACGTTAAGCTGTCTAGGGGGATTTAATTTGATTCTCTATTATTTAGCCACTTGAGGTGATCATGGAATTCTACCATAAACACAAGGAGGAACATAGTTCACTCCTGTTCATAGCTGTATTTATGAGTACTTCTGCATTCCCACTTATCACCCTCTAAAATTTACTATAGTGCTAGAAGCCATTGATTGTTCTTCTTCTTCTTCAGCGTTCCGAGCCATTGAGGTTCTTTGCTGCAAATAAAATCCGTCTCCATTCGTCTCTCTGGTGGACCTTCTCTTGCCAGTCGTTGATTCCAAGTGCTTGTAGGTCTGTACATGTATTATCTCTCCACCGCCTTCTTGGTCTACCTCGGGGTCTACGGTCATTTATTTCCTGAGTGTAAGCGAGTTTTGTTTCCCTATTATCTTCCATTCTTTCTATATGCCCCAGCCATTGTAGTCTATTAGCCTTCATGATACCAGTGATTAGCGGGGACTTAAACAGATCATAAATGTCTTTGTTACTTCTTCTTTTCCACTCTCCACTTTGTGTATCCCTAATGGGTCCAAAGATGCGTCTTAAAATTTTGTTCTCAAAGGTTTGTAACAAGGCTTCGTCTCCTTTCGTTGTACTCCAGGTTTCAGAGCCATACAGCACAACTGGTCTGATCAGTGTTTTGTATATTGTGATTTTGGTGTTACGAGATAGCGCCTTTGATTTTAGTGGATGTTGTAGTGCATAGTATATCTTATTTCCAGAGTTGATTCTAGTTTGTATTTCTTCCCTTATGATGTTGGAGCAGTTGAAGATTGTACCCAGGTATTTGTATGTTTCCGTTCTTTTAATGGTCATATTATCTATTTGTATGTGGCCAGAGTTTCTAGCCATTCCGTCTCTTGAAATTACCATATATTCTGTCTTATCTTGGTTGATAACCAGCCCCATCTGTTGGGCTTTTCCCTTTAAGTGAGTCAATATTTCCAATGTCTTTTGTTCACTTTGCCCTATAATATCTATATCATCTGCATAACCAAGCAGCTTGGATGTTCCTCCAATATCACATTCCTCCTTTACCTTCCTTACAACTTTCTCTAGAGCCAGATTGAAGAGTAGCGGCGATAGTGCATCACCCTGTTTCAAGCCAGATGTTATTTGGAAGGGGTCTGATTTCCTGCCTTTATATGTTACTATATTATAAGTATCTTCCATGCATAGTCTGGTCATGTTGATTAACTTCCTTGGTATTCCAAATTCCTGCATAGCATTCCATAGACTATTCCTATGGACACTATCATAAGCCTTTTTAAAATCCACAAAAATGTTATGGAGATCTCTTTTATATTCCCAATGTTTCTCGGCTATTTGTCGTAAGATAAATATCTGATCTATTGTTGATCTGTTTTGTCTAAAACCCGCCTGGTAGTCACCTAATATGTCTTCTGAATATGGTTTTAGTCTATTTAGTAATACTGCGGATAGTATCTTATAGCTTGTGGACAGTAGTGATATTCCTCTATAATTTCCACATTGGAACTTGTCTCCTTTCTTAAAGATAGGTATCAATAATGACTCTTTCCAGTCATGGGGTAATTCTTCTGTCCTCCAGATTTTTATTATTAGTTCGTATAGCTTTAGATGTAATGCATGGCCACCTGCCTTTATAAATTCAGCAGCAATTCCATCAGTCCCAGTTGCCTTATTGTTTTTAAGTCGTGTGATTACATATAGGATTTCTTCAAATGTAGGTTCTTCAATTTGTGGTTCGCATGTTAGAACCTCTTCCTGTGGGAAAATGTGACTTGGAGCTTCACAATTTAGTAATTCAATAAAATATTCTTTCCATGTGTTGCACATTTCCTCATTGGTATTTATCATATTCCCATTTTTGTCTTTTAAACCATATGTGTTTTGTTGGTGCCCTCGTTTCATTGACTTCAGTTCTTTAAAAAATTTTCTGGATTCATTTTTCTGGTGATTAGTTTCCATATCTTTGATTATTTTACTCATATATTCTCGCTTCTGCTGTCTGACTATTTTTGTAGCCTCTTTACATTCATTTCGATAATGCTCTTCCTTTTGGATGTTATTGATGTCATTTAACCATACATGTCTGGCATTCTTCTTCCTAATGACTGCTTCTTCACATCATTGATTGTTCACAACATATAAACAACCACGGTTGAACAAATATCAACACTGGACTTTACGTAAACATTAACACTGTTGGACAAACAGTAAAGGCATTAAATCAAGATCTGGAGTTACATACATGAAGCTGTAATGGTCACATTGAAGTTCATATACAGGCATTGGAATGATTTGCATTTCAAAACACATTTATCCCATTTCACCATATAAAATACAATGTTATTACAAACAACACAACAACCACAAATTGGTTCTACTTTCATTTACCCTCATAATTAAGGCAAATAAGGATCAAAGTATATAGAAGCCTAACATATAAACATTTGTTTCTGACACCTTTTTCACTTCTCTCATTTAAAAAAATAATGAGTTGGTGTCAAAATACTATACCATAACCTTCATTGAAAAAAAACTACTGACCTGTTACCTTCAGAAAAAAAAAACAACAACATATATACAGCAGTGTGTCCTACTAATTAAACTAATTAATAGAGTCATTTATCTCCTGGTGTGCGGTTAAGGGTTCATCTTTGCTGTAGATTAGATCCTTTTCCCATTATCTGGGTACCGAATTAATGCACTCAGTTGTGTTCCTAATATTTATCCACTGGTAATTGGCTGGTGACTATTTTATAATCCATAATCCAGGAATTGAAAAATCACACACCATATATCCCCTCCGTTGGGGCTAGAATCACGAATATTCTGTTGCCTTAGGCTCGGTGCCCTTTTTGTGAAATGTGGTGCCTCAGGTTGGTCATACTTCAGAATTTCCACTTAAGCTTTTGCAGAAGGTAATTCCCTTTATCATCAGGTCTGATGAAAAGTTGACGTCCATTCAGCTTCTCGGCTTCTAATATCCGAATACCAAAATGGCTTACACAGAGGTTTCACCCATCTAGTCGCGAGTCTATAACCCATGGCATTTAGGCTGACATTGGACCGGCAAGGAATTAGTCGTTGTTATCTAGTCCAGTGTAGAACTTTCATTGACTGAGAGGCATCTCACGTTAGCATTTCACATCTGCAACAGCGACAAGTCTGCAACCAATCAACAGTATCTGTTATGAAGTCGACCTTTCTTAAAATCACGTCTGCCTTATTGAGCCCTTAAATACCATCAACCACATCTTCTAACCAACTTTCAATGTTTCCTACAAAATAACATTAACTTTCTCTTTGATTAGCGAACAGCCGATTTTCTGCTGACTAGGCAGATTTTCCAACCTAAAGAAGATAAATCATACGTCCCCCTAACATACTAGGCGCTATTCTAGACAACGAATATGGTCATCGACCATCACCCCTAGGAAGAACTTGAAAAACCAACAGAGATTGGGTTCTTGAGACGAATGAGTTGCATTCCTTGGACAACCAGAGTAGCTAACGAGGATCGCCTAAAAGAGTCTAACTAAAATAGAGCATTATATAAATCAAACATAACAAACACTTTCTTACTAACCCTAACCCTAACCCTAACTATACATCATCTAACCCTAATCCGAACCCTAACTATACATCAAACGCAACAAATTCTTTTTTAAGAGGCATAGATACAAACCAGTGTTAGAAATTGAAAAAGTTAAATTTGTGTGATTAAATTTTAATTAAAATTTAAAAAATAATAAATAGCAATTTTATTGCGCAAGATGTAAGCTCGATATACGTCCTATATACCTATACCTATATCTACCCTATATCTGTATATTAAGTGAAACGCGCAAATGCAGCACCCCACCACCCCGTTTACCACCGAGTGCACGTCTTCACCAACTCATTCACGTTCTCTTCCCTGTCTGTACACCTGTATCAAGTGGGGCACTTTTTGTTGGTGTATACATTAAAGCGTACTGGTGATATGCTAGACCCCTATGACAACACCGGTGTAATAGTACACGTATAAGAAGTTCATGTGAACTGCGCCCAAATCGACTGCGGTTGACTTCGAACCCAGTATGTAGGGTATGGAAACAAGGATCAACTCCCCCACATCACAGACTAAAGAGTAGGCAATGTGAAGTTGATATAATTAACCAACAGAACCTCCTTTACGCAATACATATATAATGTAATATCTTTATCAACCTTTGCTGTTTCCCATAATACAATATGACCTTACCAGTAGCTAAAATTTGTTATAGGACAGATAGATAACTCTGATGGGATATGTAGTATGTACCAGGTATAGTGACGACTAGTCACGACTACCTATTTTGTATACATTGATTAGAACTAAATGTCGTGAATACTGTTGGTTATAGATAAACGCACGCAACGACAGTTGAAATAGATCGGTCACATAACTAGTCAACCAACCAACTAACAATTTAGACAAACGTCGTTCACGAGTACCTGTTCTGTGTATACATTGTTTGAAACTAACTGACAAGGTTGCTACACAATAGCACCCGATCGCTTAATCCGACTTAAACAACACGTCTAAGGCATTAAAAGATCTTGTATATAGCCGATTAAAGGTTGTTCTTCGTGAACAATACAGCGTAGCAGTTAAGGAGCCACTTGACCTCGTCATTTATGCAATAGCCGTCACGGAACGATCAATTATGTCTGCTGACATACCTCGATACAACCTTGAACTTTTGGAGGTGACAGCTCGTCTACTTTCCTCCAGCGTCTCCTCTTCCGCCGCCTTTTCCTCTTCCGCCTCCCCTGCACTCTCCCTCCTCCTCCTCCGCCGTTTCCTCTTCCGTCTCCCATGCACTCTCTCTCCTCCTCCACCGTTTCCTCTTCCGCCTCCATTGCCCTCTCTCCTCTTTCCTCATCTGCCTCCTACCCCTCCTCTCTCCTCTTTCCTCCACCGGCTCGTCTTCCTTCTCCTCTTCCTACCCCTCCTCTCTTTCCTCCTCCACCTCTGACACCGTTCTCTTTCCTCCTCTGCCCTCAACCCCGCGTCTCTCCTCTTTCCTCCACCGTCTCGTCTTCATCCTTCTCCTGCCACGCCTTTTTCCTCCATCGTCTCCTCTTCCTCCTCCTCATGCCCCTCCTCTCTCCTCTTTCCTCCATCGGCTCCTCTTCCTCCTACAACCTTACCTCCAACTATCCCGCCTCTTTAGTCTTCTATCTCTTTCCTCAAATGTTACCTCCTCCTAGTCCTCCTCTTCATCTGACATCCTCCTCTCTCCTCTTTCGTTATCTGCCTCGTGTCTCCTCTTTCTCCTACAACCTTACCTTCTACTATCCCGCCTCTTTAGCCTTCTATCTCCTCCTCCTAAATTCATGGCATCTTCCTTAACAACGAAAACCCGTCTTACACCTATCCACATCACATATTTTATTGGGTTCGAACACCGCTCACACGCCCGCACACACACGCCCGCACACACACACACACCCGAGCCCCTCGTGGTCGCCCCGCCCGCGCTCCTCGCGTTAACCCCACCCGCGCACACACGCACCAGATCGCCGGCGCACACGCACGTCCGCGCGCACACACAAACTCCCGCTACTACAACAATAATATAAGCCATATTAATATTTAAATTACAAATAAACATTTGTATAAATTTTCCCAACCTCCCGGCTTAGCTACGACGGAACCCTGTGGAAGAACATCGTGTACCTAACCATTACATAGCAACAATACTCCCGTGCCTCCCACCTCAAACCCCAATAGACATCTCGGTCACAATGACCCCACCCCCACCACCCTGCCTCTTAACAATGAATCATCATTTTAAAAATAATATTTAAAAAAAATTTCCATTATCTCCCATCCCACCACTTAACAGCCATCGTTAATCTCCCTCAAACTCACCCACCCCACTACAACTAATAAAAACTGCCACATTAATATTTAAATTACAAAAAAAACAAACAAAAAAAAAGCAATCTTTTAATTTTCCCAACCTTCCGGCTAAGCCCCGACGCCACCCCGTGGAAGAGCACCGTACGTCTAACCATTACACACAAATAATAATTTTACCTTAATCCCGATAGACAACTCGACCGTCTTGACTTCACCCCAACACCTCTTAACAATGAAGCGCCATTAAAAAAAAAAAATAATTTCCCAATCTCCCGGCTTAGTCATTACACCACCCTCGTGGAAGAGCATCGTACGCCTAACTACAACTAATAATAATTCCCGATAGTCAGCTTGGCCACCATGACTCCACCCCACCGCCCATACCTCTTAACAATGAAGTGCCCTTTTAAAAAAAAATGTTCTCAACCTCCCGGCTTAGCCACGACGCCACCCCCTTTAAGAGCATCATACGCCTAACCATTACACACCAACAATAGTCCCACACCTCCCACCTCAATCCCAATAGACAGCTTGACCACCATGACTCCACCCCCAACACCGCTTAACAATGAAGTGCCATTAAAAATATTTTCCCCAACCTCCCGACTCAGCCACGACGCCCCACCCGCGCACACGCACACGATCAACCGATATCGACCACTACGAATCCAACAACAACGCCCCTACCGCTAACAATGAAGCGACATTTTTTATTTTCCTCCCACCTCACCACTTAACATCTTTTACTCTTCACCCACCATCAACTACTACAACTAACAATAGCCGCCATCTTTAAATCACACACACAAAAAAGAGACCAGAAAAACGACTGGAAGATGGGCCAGAAACTTTTTCACAAAGACGGATTTTCCACTCCCCGTTGGCCCCGCAATCAAAACTGTAAAAGGATGTTTCCATCTAGGATCCATGACTAATAATAAACACCTACCCATCCACGTCACATATTTTATATTCACTTGAACCCGCCCGCGCTGCTCCCGGTCGCCCCACTTGCGCGCCGCCGTCCGCCACCCACCCGACCGCCTGATTTTAAAGAGATGTAATAAGACCAGAAAAAAATCCCGATCAATTCATGCGTTATCGAGAATACGGAGTCACTTTTACCGGATTTCTATGACGTCACATAGGGCTACAGAGGGAAATATTCTGGAGTTGAATCCGGAAAAGGGGTAGCAAATCCTCAACCACCAACCCCAATCTCGATAGACAGATCGACCATAAAGGCTCCACCCCAACCACCCTCTACCTCTTAACAATAAATCGCCATATTTTATTGTTCCAATCTCCCCCACCCTACACTTAACATCTTTAATCTTCACCCACCATCCACTACTACAACTAACAATAGCCACCATCTTTTAAATCACACACAACAACAACAACCACCCAATGGAAGAGCATTGTACTCCTAACAATTACACACCAACAATACTCCCACGCCTCCCACCTCCATACCGAAAGTCATCACGACCACAAAGACTCCACCCCCAGCGCCTCTTAACAATGAATCGCCATTTTTTCAACCTCCCAAACCCCACCACTTAACAGCCATCTTTAATCTCCCCCCACCACCCACTACTACAACTAACAATAGCCGCCATTTTTTTAAAATTTACCACAAAAAAGGGGGTTAATAAGACCAGAAATGAGTTATACCCCTTTGACTCCGGATCCGGAATCCGGAGTCATTTTCACCGGATGCTGTGACGTCACATATAGCTTATATAAGGAAATATTCCGGATCTGGATCCGCATTTGGGGGTGGCAAAACCTCCTACTATACTACTTACACGTTCTGTTTCCGCTACCATTAATAATGGAATCGGGGTGGATAACTTAAAGAAACACCTTATATTCTTTTGGGTCAGTAAGTGGGTTGATCAGTTTCACTTACATCACCAGGTGAATTATTTTGGTTTTGACCCTCATTAACATATGGGCCATCTGAGTTAGTTATTAATAACTACTCATTTCACCGGTGGGGTAGAATAAGTGTCGGTATGGCTTTTCTTCCTAAGTATCCATCATTTATTCACTTTACTTTACTACCGGTGTTGTAGAACATGTTATGTCATATGAAAAAAGGATTAAATTAGGGTGCCCCTAAATACTGCAATTCTTACAATATTCCTTCCCTTCCATTAACCATGTCTACATTTTTGCAAGTGGTGGTTTTGGCCTTACCATTAGTTCATTTACTTATTTATTGCTATTTTCCCCTGGTTTAAATTCATCTCCTAGGTATTATTTACTGTCCCAATGAATCATCATTTGTTGATTAAATTTTCCCCTTAAAAAAAATTTATTGGATATTTAACTTATCTGTCCTAATCATCTATAAAATTGTCTATCACTCTCTGCTGCCTTGGTAATTTTTCAATTTTACATGAATTATACAAGCAGATCATGCATGAAAATACATTGATAATCAATGACAAAATAGTTAATTAACACATGATTCATAATTAGGAGCAAAACCTTATGGATACATAATATAGTAGTGTGTTCATGACTACACCACTTTTAAACCATTTAAAGAGAATACCAGAGTAGCAGAACCATACCCCAAACATCAAATGGGAATGACTGTGAATTCTAAACATTCACTGAATTACCTATCTTATGTAAGTTTACCATCCCAGAGACCTTACTACTGGAGGTTCATTACTGGACTTAGTTTCCCATCATTAAGATATAAAATATGAGTTTTAAAAAGAAATCTCATACCCACCAACCAACTACATGTTGCATCTACCAGAATCAAGATATTACCTGTGACCATTTTTGTACCAAAAAACCTATATTTAACTGAGCCATTATGGGTTCACATATCCCTTGACTCAGCTCATTCTTATGAGTGATTAGGTCTGTTACTAACACTATAACATTCTGAAGTGACTTGGTTTACCTGCGAGAGGTTTACCCTGAATTCATATACCCACAATAATACACCAATTGTGATGTTTACCATGAGTTTTAATTCACGGACTACTCCACTACTAGGTGAAGTCCGTACCGGGCGGGCAACTCACTTGTGGGATGTGGATTTTAATTTATGAGAATATTATGTTAAGCTGTCTAGGGGGATTTAATTTGATTCCCTATTATTTAGCCACTTGAGGTGATCATGGAATTCTACCATAAACACAAGGAGGAAAATAGTTCACTCCTGTTCATAGCTGTATTTATGAGTACTTCTCCATTCCCACTTATCACCCTCTAAATTTACTATAGTGCTAGAAGCCATTGATTGTTCACAGCGTATAAACAACCACGGTTGAACAAATATCAACACTGGACTTTACGTAAACATCAACACTATTGGACAAACAGTACAGGTATTAAATCAAGATCTGGAGTTACATACATGAAGGTGTAATGGTCACATTGAAGTTCATATTCAGGCATTGGAATGATTTGCATTTCAAAACACATTTATCCCATTTCACCATATAAAATACAATGTTATTACAAACAACACAACAACCACAAATTGGTTCTACTTTCATTTACCCTCATAATTAAGGCAAATAAAGATCAAAGTATATAGAACCTCAACATATAAACATTTGTTTCTGACACATTTTTCACTTCTCTCATTAAAAATAATAATGAGTTGGTGTCAAAATACTATACCATAACCTTCATTGGAAAAAAAAACTACTGACCTGTTACCTTCAGAAAAAAAAAACATATATACAGCAGTGTGTCCTACTAATTAAACTAATTAATAGAGTCATTTATCTCCTGGTGTGCGGTTAAGGGTTCATCTTTGCTGTAGATTAGATCCTTTTCCCATTATCTGGGTTCCGAATTAATGCACTCAGTTGTGTTCCTAATATTTATCCACTGGTAATTGGCTGGTGACTATTTTATAATCCATAATCCAGGAATTGAAAAATCACACACCATATATCCCCTCCGTTGGGGCTAGAATCACGAATATTCTGTTGCCTTAGGCTCGGTGCCCTTTTTGTGAAATTTGGTGCCTCAGGTTGGTTATACTTCAGGATTTCCACTTAAGCTTTTGCAGAAGGTAATTCCCTTTATCATCAGGTCTAATGAAAAGTTGACGTCCATTCAGCTTCACGGCTTCTAATATCCGAATACCAAATTGGCTTACACAGAGGTTTCACCCACCTAGTCGCGAGTCTATAACCCATGGCATTTAGGCTGACATTGGACCGGCAAGGAATTAGTCGTTGTTATCTAGTCCAGTGTAGAACTTTCATTGACTGAGAGGCATCTCATGGTAGTATTTGTGACTAGGGCCACAATTGATCTATCATCATCATCATCAAGTGCCGTTCCGGCTGGCGTAGGCGTTCATGGCTCTCCATAGATCTCGGTCTTTGGTTTTCTGGATCAACTCTGCTGCTGATATTCCTCCATGCCACCGTCTCAATCCATCCAGCATCACTTCTCTTGGTCTACCTCTGCCTCTCTTCCCCTCGATCTTTCCAGTTGTTACGATGTTCTCCAATGCCTCTCTTCCTCATCACATGACCGAGGAAAGCTGTTTGTCTCTGTCTTATTGTTGTATATAATGTTCTAGTTTCGTTAGCCTGTTTCAGGCAGTCGTCGTTAGTTACTCTGGCAGTCCAAGGAATTCGCAACATCCGTCTCAGGAACCACATCTCTGTTGCTTCTAATTTCTTCTTAATTTGTTCATTTACATTCCAAGATTCACTGCCATACAGCAAAACTGGTTCTACATAGCATTTCATCACTCTCTTTCTTACATTCAGTGATAGTGACTTATTGCATAAGATACTCTTCATTTTCTGAAATGCGGCTTTTGCCTGCCCTATTCTGCTCCTAATCTCTGTTGTACATCTTCCATCTGATGTTATAAATGCCCCCAGGTATCTAAAATTATCAACTTGGTTAAGGATTTTCCCTTCTATTTCTATGTCACATTTTGGTGTCACCATTTTCTTTGATATTACCATTGTTACTGTTTTCTTGATATTCAAGGAGAGTCCTTTCCTTGCACTCTCTGTTACTAGAACGTCTAATAATTGTTGTAGGTCTGTTGAATTATCCGCCACCAATACTGTGTCATCTGCATAGCGTATATTATTTATATTATAACCTCCAACTAGTATTCCTGGCATCTCTTTGATCCCTCTCATTATTACTTCGCTATAAAGGCAGAAAAGATCTGGTGACAAGACACACCCTTGTCGTACTCCTAGCTTTATCTGTTCATAACTACCCTCTTTATTTCCCATTTTAATTGCTGCTACTTGGTTCCAGTAAATATTCTTTATTATTCTTAAATCTTTTCCATCAGTGGTGATATCTTCCAACATTTTAATCAGTTCATCATGTTTTACTTTATCAAATGCTTTAGTATAATCTATGAAGCACAAATATATGTCTCTCTGTTTCTCTATTGACCTTTCTATTAGTGTCCGTAATGTATAAATTGCATTGTTTGTGCCCTTTCCTTCCACAAATCCATACTGTTCTTCACTAATTTCCATTTTTATTTTCTTTTTGGTTCTTCTCATTATGATTCTGAGTAGAAGCTTAGTGATATGGTTTATAAGGTTAATTGTACGAAAATCTTCACAATCAATTGCTCCTGGTCTTTTTGGTATAGCTATAAATACATATTTCATCATATCACTGGGTAAATATCCACTGCTGTAAATATCATTCAACATTTTGGTTAATATATCTACTCCAAATTCTCCCAATACTTCTAATTCTTCTATTGTGATTTCATCTGGCCCAGCTGTTTTTCCTTTCTTCATACGTTTCATAGCGTCAGCGACTTCTTCTTTCAGAATAGGTGGACCTTCTAAGTTACTATCTTCTGTTAATTCTTCCCTTTCTCCTTCATATAATTCTCTTATATACTCATTCCACCTCTTCATTATAGCATCTTCCTCTAATATTATCTTTCCTGTTTTTGATTTCAAACACCCTGTATTTATTCTTATTTTTCTTCCTGTAAGCTCACTGATTTGTCTGTGCATATTTTTTGTATCTTTAATGGAATTTAATTCAATTTTTTTTGCATTGCTCGTTTAACCAACTTTCTTTAGCCTTCCCACATTTATCTTTTATTTCTTTATTTATCTTAGCGTATTCTTGTTTGTCATTTTTACTCTTTTTTCTTTTGTCCATCAGTATTAAGGTATCATCCATTTTTTCTTAGCTATTTTGCCTCTCTCCGGTAATACTTTTTTGCTAGTTTGATGAATGGAGTCCCTTAACATTTCCCATTGTTCATCTATACTCTGTATTTTAGTTATTGCATTGTACCAATTTTTCACAGTCACTCTGTATTGTTCTTGCATTTCTTTATCTATTTTCAGAACCTCTTTATTAAGTCGCATGTTCTTAACCATTTTTTCCATTCTCTTTAATCTTACTTTTATTTGTCCACATAGTGGTACATGATCACTATTACAGTCAGCTCCAGGCATTGTCTTTACATTCATTAAAGCATTTCTAAATCTTTTATTAATTAGTATGTAGTCAATTTGGTTGCGTATTTTCTTATCAGGGCTTATCCATGTGTACAGTCGTTTTTTATGGTGTTTAAACCATGTGTTTCCAATTATCATATCATTTATATTTGCCCATTCTATTAGCTTTTCCCCTCTTTCATTTCTTGTACCTAAACCATAATTCCCCACTACATCCTCCATTTTTCCCTTTCCTACTTTTGCATTAAAATCACCAAGTATTATCTTTATTTCTTGTGATCCACTTTGAGCCATCGCCATTTCTATTTCGTCGTAAAAGTGTTGTATTTCTTCATCACTACTGCTTGCTGTTGGTGCATATACTTGTATAATATTTATGTCTATTGGTTTGCCTTTGATTTTTACCATAATAGCTCTATCTGAAATACACCAGTATCCATTAATTGACTTGGCTGTTTTTTCGTCTAATATTATTCCTACACCTTTTTCATGTGTATCCCCTCCAGAATAAATTATTGTGTGATTGTCAGCTATAATTTTGCCCGATCCCTTCCATCTCATCTCACTAACGTCTAGTATATTCATTTTCATGCTATCCATCTCTCTTAGAACATTGGTCAACTTTCCTAGCTCATTTAATGTCCTAACATTCCATGTTCCTACTCTAAATTTATTTATTTTAGTTAAGATTTTGCCATCAGTAGCTGGATGACGGTCTGGTGTCACCTGTGGCTCATGACTGTCCCTACCGGACGAGGATGCCCTAGGACAGCCATTAACGTCCTTCACTAACTTTGATATATGTTTTGCCATGAAGTCTTAGGAAGATAATGTGGTGGTTTCCCCTTGCCTTCCACATTCACATGGTGGTCTTTTTACCTCTGCCTTTGACAGCCATTTCCGACTGTAAGGACAAGTGAGTGCCCTGCTCTGCTCAGCTGCAGAGTTGTCCACTTATTCCGGCGGATACTCGGTCCCCAGAGCTATGTTAGCCACACCGTAGTGTGTTTCCATCCTTTACCGCGGGGAGGTGCAGTTGGGATTTTCCCTTCATAAAGTTATGGTCTCTGACCAAAACTCTCCAGTACTTTTAGAGTAGGAGCCTAGGTTTTTGAATCTATACCTACATATTGATCTATACCTACATATACCCACAGATGAATAAATCCAGCACAGTAACAGGTTTGCAAACAATTGGATGATTCCTCTTGTTACTGATGTAGAGGCATTTAGTTGCTTTCATATGGTCTTTTATCTGATAGGGTTCAGGTTTTGGATCCCCGAGGTAATCTGGTGTAGTTATGGTTTTCAGTTGGTACCTTGATTGTATTGGTTCAGTGTCTTCTCCCCATTTGTTCGAGTTGGTGTTCATAGCTAGAACTTGGTGTTGAGTGGCTGAATTCCATGTTTGACTGTTGAAGCTGTGAGACGTTCTTTCGAAGACTTATTCATTGTTGATATTAGCTTGGTAACCCAACCAACAGTTGAAGGGTTTTCACTGTTGCTAGTTTTAGTAACTTGTAGTAGGATTGTCCCATAGTTTCACTGATTTTGCTGAGTGATAAGGCTTCATGTGCTACTTCTCAGGAGTAAAGCAGACGCTACACTGTTGTTAGTTACTCTGTTGATCTTCATCTTTGTAAATTATTAGATCTTGAAGTCCATCCTGAATATTCCTACTGAAATAGGACTTAATCACTCACCCAGTCAGTTGTCTTCAAATTTTCTGTTGCTCGCTATGGAGCTATTGAGCGCAGCAGTAAACATTGAGATATTGCTAGATCCAGACTATGGTTAGGACATTCACCTTCTGGCTGTTGACCCAGGATCCACGGGTAGTGATATAGTCCCACCAGATTCAACCACCACTTGCTTCTCTTCTATAGAAAAGGGATGACAAGAATACAACACGAGCATTAACCTACTGGTTTATGGTAAAAGGTTTATTACAAACAAAAGTACAAACAACAAGAGGAGAAGGGGAAAGGAGTGGGTGTCCACGTTCCACTGTCCCTCATTGATTGGTGTAGATCCCTTCTGACTCTAAATAGTGAGTAAGGTATTTTCTCACTTTATATTATGTTCTGTTGTTACTGGGACTATTAGATGAGTGAAGTCATTCTGTCCATCCAACTTGTTGATATTGTATCTCTCATTCTAGAAGAGAATAGCCTATACAGAATCTCTGTGGTTTCTAATGCCGCGTCTTCCTTTCGGCACTATCATCATCATTAGGCCAAGGCTATTCAACATTGGCTTCTTAAGTACTGTCATGCACAAGGATTCTTACATCAACATCCTCTAATCCCCAGGTGCAACATTAAAATGTATATTCCCACAGTAAAATGTAACAATCAGAACAGAGAAAATTCTCATAACAGAAAAAAAAAACATACATGTCCATTTCTCTGATATCAAGTACATGATAATCATACATAATAATTAATCATAATGATGATGCAGGGAGCCTAGGTTTTTGAATCTTCTTCAGGGGTTAATCCCTAAACTAAAACATACATTGTTTTCCCCTACTGCGTACAGCACATGGGGATAGTAACCGCTGTTGATATATTTTGCCAATGACTACTATTATTCGGAGTGTATTTATTGGAATAACTTATGCTGCATGGTCCAGACTTCTGAATATTGCAAGCAATTTATTCACATCAATCTTCGCTTCTGTTCCTACTCCAGTGAGGTGATACGCATTGAATCCTATCCGAACATTCATTTATATCACGCGTTTACTTTAATTGTTCGTGAATTTATATTCTCAAACATGGCATTTCCCTAGCAATATTTTATGAAATGATTACATGTCCCTCCTCATATGGAGTGGTTACTAATCTTTTAACAAAAGGATGGTACTAAAATTTAGCACTATAGTTCCAAGTTACAGATTATGATGTGGCAAAGCGTTTTAACCCCTGACTAAGAGTCAGGAATATGCGTAATCATTTGTATGTCCCCGCATGGATAAAACAAGTTCAGAGATATCCTTAACAGTGAATTTACACTACATAGGATATTTGAAAGAGGCAGACACCAGTTCTCTACTATGAAGTATGTAATCAAGAGTCCCACATTGAGAAAATGTTTCTTTAAAGTTCAATCTCTACAGTACATAGATTATTTGCAGATTTCTAAGCATAGATAGTGAGATATAGTTCACATTGCATAGAAGTTATTTTTCATAGGACTATGAAATTGGCAGAAACGAGTTTTCTTCTTTGAAGTATGAATTAGGAGTCTGTTCCTACATTGAGAAGAGTTTCTGACATGCGAGTTGATACTCTACAATATACATAATATTTATAGGTTAGGCACTATTAGTTAGCTATAAGTTCATAATGCCTATAAGAGATTTTAACATAGGGATTTAAAATTGTAAAACATAGGAAAAATTACAGCATGGCACCCACATGTGTTTCATTGGTAAACATCATCCAGCCTGGTTTAAGAGAATTGTTGACTTATTATTCTAACTAATTCTTAATTAAACATACTGGTCTATGTAATACATAAATACATCTTAATAATGTAGATATAACATACCAATAGCTTCAGAGAATGATGGTTTTAAAAGGCAAAAATACCTTTCCCCACACGGGGAAAGGGGAACGCACGTCTGTTTCCTTTCTTAGTATGAACTAAAATGGCTACTTTAGTCTATGTTTTCAACCTCGCCGGTCTTGGCCATGTACGCGAGCCAAAATAAAGCCAACTAAATTAAGCTGTGCCACGGTCAGTCTATCGCTGTTTTATTTTCTACTCCTACCTAAGCAAGATACTTAACTAGTAGTTGTTAGGGTTTGTTTATTTTTAAGGGAGTCAATGCTAGGAAAGGGTAAGGACGTTTTATTATATCACATATCGGAAAGGGACTTTACCAGCTTTTCATTCACAAGGCATCCTTTCAGAATCTTCCATCTTTTGGTTGAAGCTGAGAAAAAAGTATAGATCTGTTGCACTGTATGGAAGAAGTTTACTGCCTCTAAACAAGAGTCAACGGCACTTCTGCCTACCAGATTTAGTGAATGGGCAGCACAGGGTATGTATATAGCAAACTCATATTCTTCTAGAATTTTTTTCTCTGCATGCCCTTGTAGCACCCAGACATATTAGGTGCGTTGTCGTAGGACTGACCTCTGCATTTTGAAAAATCAATATTGCAAGCTTCACGTAAGTACTGCAACACTTGCTTAGCCATACCTTCACCGGCGTGACTTTGCAGCTCCAAGAAAGTCAAAAAGCGCTCAATGGGCTCTCCATCTACCACATATCGAAGAACAACGCTTAACTGATCTATATGTGAAATATCAGGTGTTGAGTCTACTGACAAGCTGAAATAACTGGAAGCCTTTACTTCATCTACAATTACTGCATGGACTTTTTGGGACATAATTTCAATCAGTTCTTCACATATAGTTTTGGATAAATAAGAAGGATTTCCTTTTCCAGAATTTCCATATTTCGCAATGTGTGATGCTAAAAATGGATCAAACTGACTGACCAACTCTAGCAACCCTAGATAATTTCCATTTTGTAAAGATCCAAATTTTTCATTTGTCCCTCTAAAAGCCAGACCACGCTCAGCTATAGTACAAATAACCGCTACTGCTCGCCTCAAAACATGTTCCCAGTAAATGTACTCTTCATTTATTTGCTCTTCTAGCTTTTGTAGTAGACCCGAGCCTTGTTTACGAGCTAGGTATGTTAACACGCAGTCTTTATGAGTAGCGCTTTGTTCATGATTATCAACTTGAATGTTATTTTTCCAGTCACTGAACCCATTTTTATCAGCCAAACTTGTGGAACCTTTAGACGCAAAAAGTTTACAAACAATGCAGTACACAGATCCTGTGGATGGTGAATACAATAACCTCTCCTGTACTTCTCACCATTTGCTTTTGTGCCATAGAAGAGTTTTTGAGAACAATATCTTGTTATTTTTCCTTCAGCATAAATACGGCAAGATTTATCAAAGGGACCATAATGATGCTGACAGTTAGTGGGCTCACAGTCCAACCCAGTAAGCCACATCATCAGCCGAGAAGTCAATCCACAGTCCGGGATCTACTGCTTGATTTATTTTATCATCTTCATCTTTATCATCATCTTCAGCAGACTGAAGTGGGTCACCACAAATTTTATTTTCAAGCACTCATGCAGTGTCTGGATTTGCAGAACAGCATATAGTAGACTTATCAAGAGGGTTGATAGTGTCAGTAAAATCCTGTTCCACCTATTGCTTAACCGAAACTAAATAATTCGTTAATTTTCTGCTCTTAGCTTTTACAACTGAAACAGTATGCTCTTTTTGTTTAGCTAGTTTTCTCTTTTGTGCACCACTTAACTGAACACGTTTCATCTTGGGGTCTGAATCTGAAAAAAAAGTATGTGAAAAGCTGTAAATGAAAAATGAATAAATAATATAATCAATATAAGTGGGTATGCTAAGGTATCATTTTCCGATTATTCATAATTAAATATTTTAAAACGAAAATGTATTTACATAAATATTAGAAAATTATGCAAAATAAGGCTAAGGAATAATATACTTAGGCCCCTATCAATAATTGCTTTATCAAAATCGATAAAAGCACATTTAAAGTGCAGTAATGAACTCCTTCAACACTAACTACCAATAGACGTCTGTGTATGTATGTATGTATGTATGTATATATATATATATATATATATATATATATATATATATATATATATGTATATCTATCTATCTATAAAAATCGTTGTATGTATGTATGTATGGATGTATGTGGATCCGTCCTTTATGCGTTCGCGAACGGTCCATCCGATTGAGATGAAATTTTCTGCACGTTTTCCTTTCATTCCTGTGCAACCAACTGTCATAGTTGTATCTATCAGCTATCAGCTATTACCTTCCTAAAATTTAATTTTATAATTACATGACTGAACATAAGAAAATATAAAAAAATATAAAAAAGGGATATAACTTTTAGTAGTATTGTTATATCTTAAGTTAAGTCCCCTGGCTATAGATATCTATATGAATTAAATGAGATGCTCCCCACCAGGGACTGGGTGCAGCCAGGCCAGGTCAGACAGACAGATAGACAGTCTGACAGACAGACAGATAGTCGGGAACGGGAGCCAAGTTTACTTTAGATAGATCTCTTCCAATCATATTTTCTATCTATTCTTCTATTCTATCTATATTTTGTTGTTATGTTCGGGCCGAACATACATACATACATAGATAGACAGACAGACAGACAGACAGGCAGGCAGACAGAGAGACAGAGAGACAGACAGACAGACAGACAGACAGATAGATAGATAGATAGATAGATAGATAGATAGATAGATAGATAGATAGATAGATAGATAGATAGATAGATAGATAGATAGATCGGGAACGGGAGCTATATGACTACTTATATGAATTAAATGAGATGCTCCCCACGAGGAGCTGGGCGAAGTCAGGCCGGGTCGGACAGACAGACGGACAGACAGACAGACAGATAGTCGGGAACGTGAGCTTATATGACTACTTATATGAATTAAATGAGATGCTCCCCATCAGGGTCTGGGCGAAGCCGGGCCGGGTCAGACAGACAGACAGACAGATAGATAGTCGGGAACGGGAGCTTATATGACTACTTATATGAATTAAATAAGATGCTCCCACCAGGAGCTGGGCGAAGCCGGTCCGGGTCAGACAGACAGACAGACAGACAAGCAGACAGACAGACAGACAGACAGACAGACAGACAGATAGATAGATAGATAGATAGATAGATAGATACATACATACATACATAGATAGATACATAGATAGATAGATCCCCGCCAGAGCCTGGGCGAAGCCGGGCCGTGCAGCTAGTATATATATATATATATATATATATATATATATATATATATATATATATATATATATATATATATATATATATATATATATATAAGATTTTTTAGAATTAAAAATCCTTAGATGAAAACGAAAACGAAAGTAAAAAGTGTAACCATTAACCTTACCTTCGTCAAATCAAGTTTTGCTGTGTAAGCTAAATTAGTAATATCTACATCAGTAAGTAGTTTATACAAATGTTCGAAAATGCAAAGTAGTTCTAAGCCGTTATGCAAATGTACAGTCATTCAATGACACGTCGACAAATTAGCACTATTCACAATTGTTTTCACTAGCAGACCAAAACGGAAGTGAATTTGTAGCTACGCATTAGTGCGTTACGTAGCACAAACATATCCCAGAAAAGTCAAAAAATAGCACCAAAATACTTGAAGAAAAATAACAAAAAATAGCAAAAAAACTGGGTGGGGGGTATTTTAACCCCGGGCTGTGGGACCAAGGTTAAATAATGTGCGATTCAATATTACATTTGCGATTTGCTTATGCCATGCAATTACACTACCGGGACAATATACACATTTTTCTTGAGGACTTGTGGTGCCCCCCCCCCCCCAAAAAAAAAAAATGCTTGGTGCCCTAGGCACGTGCCTTGTTTGCCTAATGGTTACTCCATACCTGACCGGATGGCATTAGGTACAGTGACTTAAACGGCCCAGAGGAGACAGACCTAGAGGAATTATCCAGGACATGTAACAGCAGCATCAAAACCGGCATTGTCCACGATGACTGGCTACACAGCTATAGAAGGTTACCAAATCATCTCCCTACTGAACACTACAGGAAAACTCATGGACAAAATCGTGGCCGGAAGAGTCTCATGTAGACTGGAGACGAACGATACACTGGCCTCTACTGTAGGTGGTAATCGTCCGGGCAAAGACACCTGGTGCAATACCGCACGGTTCGCATGTGACACGTATGAAGGTTTCGAGATTGGAATGTAAACGGTTGTTGTCGCTATGCGTATAACAGCGTCCCAATCAGGGTGATCATGAGATTCCTTCTGGACACACACAGAGCCAAACTTGGTCAACTGGAATGCAGCAGCTTTTTTTCAGAAAGAGCAGTGTTGTTGCAATGCCGTGTATGGACATCGAAACCTCAATGCATCTTAATGCTATCACAGCAGCCGTTCCCAGTGCACCGAGATAGGCCTCGGTAGAACAATGTCTGACGCCGACGATATCATTGTCTGCTAACGTGGAAAAAATAGGCATGAAATCACAAGAAGGGTGCACCATGAACTACACAGATTCGATGAGTGGTGTGAGGTATAACTGACACATGTGAACCCGGCAAAGGTTTTCTTGACAAGGTTCTCCCTGAACACACACACACATAGTTAACACGCCCACACCAGTCGTCGGCATGGGCTGTATAGACATTGACAGAACTTACACAATAAAATATCTCGGGGTCACCTTTAACAGATGATTGTCATACAAGTATCACGTTGTCAACAATGTCATAACCAGAACCAGAAAGGATTTAGCAGCATTAAAGATTACAGCAGCAGCTGACATTAAACAAAGCTTGCTCTTCCTTCTCCACCAAGGACTTTGTGCTAAGTGTCATAGATTACAGACGGGACCTGCTCACAGTCACGAGACCCCTACTCGGCTGCACAAGACACCCCGTACCTGGTCATGCGGCACATCCTTGATTTACCAACGATGGCCACCAGGCACAAAATTCACAGGTTAAAGAGTGCAAGAGAGTATCAGCTAATAAAAAATAAAACTTCCACAACGCTATTAATGACAAAAAGGGAGTGCTTGCAAACACACTCTCAGGTGGAAGATACTGCAAAAAACAATTGTCTACGTCCTTCAACACTGAGATAAAGGAATTGGTCAAACGCTATCCACGCCCAGAAGATGTCATCATCTACACAGATGGGTCCGTGAAGTACGGCTCAAGGTGATCGTGGCTTAAAACGGGATAACAGATGGCGAGAACAATCAAAGAGGATAGCGGTGCGTTTAAGACAACTACACCAAGCCTGCCAATGGAGATCATCGGCGTTGCCTTCAGAATGTGTAAACCAGAATGACATACAATAAATATTTTGTTAGCGGGTTTTCCCATTTTCATATGCTCGGCAGTGGCCTATTACGTTTGTTTATCTTCTGACTAAATGAATACCTTGCATGACACAATCAATCAATCATGTGCCGTGCCAGAAAGCGTGGGCGGTCATGACTCGCCATTTCACTCGATCACCAGAGTCGTGGATCAGCTCAGTGTTCCTGTCTCGACCATGCCATATGGCCAAGCCATCCAGGAATTTTCTTCTCGGTCTTCCCCTTGGTCTGTTCCCTTCGATCTTGCCAGTTGTGTTCCCTTCGATCTTGCCAGTTGTCACAAAGTTCTCCAATCCATTTCTTCTCATAACATGTCCAAAAAATTTTGACTGACTACGTCTAATTTCTCTAATAAATTTACAATTTTCATTTGTCTCCTGCAGTACTTGGTCATTGGTTTTTCTGTCTGTCCATGGTATTCTTTGCATTTTCCTCCTAATTTTACTTTCTCTTCCTATTACATGACACATCTCCAAATATTTACTGCTTGTGGTATCACATCAGCTGCTTGTGGCAGAATTCACACTCAGCTGCCCAGGCAATACGAGGTCAGATCACGGTCTTTCAGTTTGTCATTAAATGCTTGGCTATCTCTATCTATCTATCTATCTATCTATCTATCTATCTATCTATCTATCTATCTATCTATCTATCTATCTATCTATCTATCTATCTATCTATCTATCTATCTATCTATCTATCTATCTATCTATCTATCTATCTATCTATCTATCTATCTATCTATCTATCTATCTATCTATCTATCTATCTATCTATCTATCTATCTATCTATCTATCTATCTATCTATCTATCTATCTATCTATCTATCTATCTATCTATCTATCTATCTATCTATCTATCTATCTATCTATCTATCTATCTATCTATCTATCTATCTATCTATCTATCTATCTATCTATCTATCTATCTATCTATCTATCTATCTATCTATCTATCTATCTATCTATCTATCTATCTATCTATCTATCTATCTATCTATCTATCTATCTATCTATCTACCTACCTACCTACCAACCTACCTACCTACCTACATACCTACCTACCTACCAAAACTACATACCTACCTACCTACCTACCTATCTATCTCCTGCCTGCCTGCCGGCCGGCCGACCGATCCACCGACCGACCGACCGACCGACCGACCCACCCACCCACCTTTCTGCCTACCTACCTACCTACCTACCTACCTACCTTTCTGTCTGTCTGTCTGTCTGTCTGTCTGTCTGTCTGTCCGCGCTATTAAATATTGATAAGAGTTACTGGAAATAATGTGAGGACCATGTGTTGAAAGAGGAAGAGGACTATTGGAGAAAGGATAGATTGAATTTTATGCAACCGAGAGCAATCATCAACCTACTGGAATCGTCCGACACAGATTAAGGTCTGAGCAGATCGCAGACCTTAATCTACGTACACACTTACTGGGATATTTTGCTCTAACTATTCAGACGAATTGCAGGCCCTAAACATTACAGCATCAGCATCAGCTGAAGAAACAAGAAGGAAATGAAAAATAAGGTAAGAAATATAGTCCTTCTACTTTCCTGTTAATTTACAAATTATTTACCCCGTGCCTCTGTAAATTCTGTCTTTACTAATATTACACATTGCACCGCTCTCGGGATTCTCCGTGGTGAAGTGGTCAAGCCGTCTGACTCGGGCTCCGAAGGTTGTATGTTAGATTCCGGGCCGCGTCCTTCATTTCACGAGTGCATTTTTTCGGAGACTCCCGAGGGTCGTCGTTGGAGCTACGGAGTTCGTGCTTTGTGCGACTTTTTCCGCACTGCGGAAAGAAACTGAGCCATATGGGATAAAAACCCGGTGCAATGCAGCCGACCCTGTAAGCTACTTCTTTCATTGCACCCACTCCCATACGAATCCGGATACGCCTTTGTGTGTCATCTGAATTTGCAGGTCTCCAATTACTGTAAACATAACATTGTTCGCGAGAAATCACTAGTTGTTCAGCAAAACATCAAAGGAATGTCGCCGCTTTTGGTGATTTAAGTTGTTTTTGGACCTATCAAAGACATTCCTTGGGTGGGGGTAAATATAAGACGGCTGGAAAAATTTCATAATGATGCAACAGACATTTTTCAAAATAATTGATCGTGAATGAAGGCATTCAAATCGGAACATACTATAGTATATGTATTGCCTCTGTTTATGTGTGTCCCTATTGTTTCATTGACCCATGTATAATTGCAGAAGCAATTATGATCAATCAACGCAAGCCAGAATTGTGTAAACAGAAAGACATGTTAGTCAGCTTAAAATTACCGTGGTAGATAAGTGACATTACTGTGCGAATATGTGTATATTTCAACTTGAAGGATTTATCTAGTTAATTTCACGTAAGTTGTGTGATTTCTGCAGTATGTACCTGACGAGATGCAGCGAAATATGCCAGGCAATAAATCGTGCAATCTATTAAATGTGCCTACGTTATTCAAATTCAGTACGGGAAAACTTTGCTTTAAGTCAATCAATCAATCATTTGTCATGCCGGAAAGCGTGGGCGGTCATGATTCGCCATTTCACTCGATCACCAGAGTCGTGGATCAGCTCAGTGTTCCTGTCTCGTCCATGCCATGTGGCCAAGCCATCCAGGTATTTTCCTCTCGGTCTTCCTCTTGGTCTGTTCCCTTCGATCTTGCCAGCTGTCTCTAAGTTCTCCAGTCCATTTCTTCTCATAACATGTCCAAACAATTTTGACTGTCTACGTCTAATTTCTCTAATCAATCTACGATTTTCATTTGTCTCTTGTAGTACTTGGTCATTGGTTTTTCTATCTGTCCATGGTATTCTTTGCATTTTCCTCAGAAACCACATTTCTGCAGCCATCAGATGTTTTTCAGCTTGACTGCACATTGTCCAAGTTACACATCCATACAAAAGAACAGGCTCTATGTATCCCCTCAACACTCTTTTTCTCGGTTCAATTGACATCATTTTATTGGTCAGAATGTTTTTCATCTTGCTAAAGGCTACTTTCGCAATGGCGATTCTTGTTCTAATCTCTTCAAGGCATCTGCCATCAGATGTTATGACTGTTCCGAGATAATTGAACCGATTCACTTGTTGAAGAATATCCCCATTTACTTGTATATTACATTGTGGTAGCCTACTTCGTTCTTCCTAGTGACGACCATAATCTGTGTCTTCCTACAATTTAATTCCAACCCCAGCTGCTGACTGTGTACAACAACCGCGTCTACTAATTGTTGCAGATCCTGTGCATTGTCTGCAATCAATACTGTATCATCTGCATATCTAATGTTATTTATGTTTCGTCCTCCAATGCTGATTCCATTTAGGTCTTCTACATTTCTGAAAATATTTTCACTGTATAGGGAAAAAAGTTCTGCTTTCAGTGCCCTTACTGTATTTTTTTTTTTTTTTTTTTTTTTTGGGGTTTGGCGGTCATCCCAGACTAGCTGGTTCCCCGCCTCCCCTGTTTTTGGCGTGGACCCTTAGTCCCACTGTGAGCTATTGCCCACAGTGGTCCACCGGGCCCACATTTAAAGTGATGCTTATGTGAGGTTTTGTTTTTTTTTCTTTTTGGATGACCCGGCCCCCGACCAGACCAGACCAGGCGCACTACTGTGGGGGGCAGCAAATGCGTCTGATCTTAGCCCAAGGGACCGAGAATGATCATCCCGGCCTACGACCAGCCCAAGCGCACTACTGGAAGGGGTAGCAAATGCACTTGACCTTAGCCAGAAGGCCGAGAAGCGATTACTTACTGTATTACAGTGCCCTTACTGTATTTTTTTTTTTTTTTTTTAAATTTGGGTTTGGCGGTCATCCCAGACTAGCTGGTTCCCCGCCTCCCCTGTTTTTGGCGTGGACCCTTAGTCCCACTGTGAGCTATTGCCCACAGTGGTCCACCAGGCCCACATTTAAAGTGATGCTTATGTGAGGTTTTTTTTTTTCTTTTTGGATCACCCGGCCCCCGACCAGACCAGGCGCACTACTGGAAAGGGCAGCAAATGCGTCTGATCTTAGCCAAGGGACCGAGAATGATCATCCCGGCCTCCGACCAGACCAAGCGCACTACTGTCGGGGGCCAGCAAATACACTTGATCTTAGCCAAAAGGCCGAGAAGCGATAAATGTGTGAACAGTGGTAAATGCCCCAATTGTATTGCGAATGCGAAAGATTTATACGTTGTGAAGAGAAACCAGAGTAACAGAACAGCCAAATTGCAAATATACCGCAAGGTCGTGCAGGTGTTTTATACTGTTTTCACATTGCATTATACTGAATTTAAAATACACATAATAAAGAAACAAAATATCTCCCCAAGAATTTCTTTGGAGTAAAACATTCATGATAGAATTTGAGTAATAGATTCCAGTATGAGTTATTAAATAGCGTAATCTCAATTAAATTACCCAAAACAAATTCTGAGGAGTTATATCCATTTTAAGAGTTAAGTAAATATTATGCCCCCTTTCTTTTACGGACGGACACATACACGCGCGCGCGCACACACACACGCGCACACACACACACACATACACTCTCTCTCTCTCTCTCTCTCTCTCTCTCTCTCTCTCTCTCTGTATGTTTTATTTTTTCAAACGTTTATTTTATACAAAGCAATGTATATAACAGTATATTTATAAGGAGTAATGCGTGTTTCTTTTGTTTGTGTATTTTCAGAGCGTTCACTATTTCTATGTGTCGCCATGAAATCTTGGGAAGATAATGTGGATGTTTTCCCTTGACCTGCACATTCACATGGTGGTCTTTTAACTCTGCCTTTGACAACCATTTCCTACTGTCAGGAAAAGTGAGTGCTCTGCTCTGCTGAGCAGCGACTGAACCGCTTCATCAATTATGTCAATGACTTCCATCCATCGATCAAATTCGCCACAGAAATTTCCACCACCTCTGTCAATTTCCTTGACACCACTATTAAATTAAACCCTACAGGCCTCACGACCTCTGTGTACTACAAACCTACTGATGCTCACGGTTTCCTCCTGTACAGCTCATCCCACCCCAAAAGCTGCAAAGATTCCATCCCATATTCCCAGCTACTCCGCCTTCGTCGTATCTGTCAGGATGATAATGACTTCCTCGAGAGAGCCCATGAAATGCTTGACTTTTTCCGCAAACGGTCCTACCCAGAGGACGTCTTGTCCACAGCTTTCTGTCGCATAACCCAAGTTTCGCGGGAAATGTCCCTCGTCAAACAAACGCGACCTCCTAACAATGCACCCACGCTCATCCTCAGGGCCGGATTAAGCCATCTTGGTGCCCTAGGCACAAACCCACATGGGTGCCCCCTACTGCCCCGGGCCCCCGATCCTCCACTGACTGCTGGTATGTTCAATATTATGCAAAAAACTAACAAAGAAAAACAGTTGTGAAATTTAAACACATATGTTTGTACTACTATCACTCATATAAAACCTACAATAAGGTATTTCTGTATTAAAATTAATAGTTAATTAATTTTGTAATAATAGTAGACAAAAATACTGCAAACTTTTTTGATAGATAAGAAAGTCAGAGAGAGCACACATTTACATTTTAAAGTTCTTTTTTCTTGTAGTTACGTCTGGCAAAGATTTTGAGTACATCATCAAAGTTAATTTTGCGCAACAAGTCTGCCTCAATCATCAGCAAAGATAAGGAATCAAGCCTTTCTTGTTTCATTCTCGATCTACTTGGATTTTTTGTACGTTTCAACTGAGAAAAAGAGCGCTCAGTTGAACTGTTCGTAACCATTAATGTTAAAAATATGCGCAAGGCGATTTCTACATTTGGAAAAGCAGAAAAAAATTCGATGTTGTCTCTAACTATTACTTTGTAGAGTTCTGCATGACTGAACGTGTTGTTGTCAGATTTTGATGCGCGAAACTTGTGGCGAATATATGAGTGGAACTGTTGTAGTTCAGTATATAAATTATTGTTCAGATCTTCAGGATAAGCATTTATTAGTCCTTCACAACACTGAGATGTTTGTGGTACATCGACCAAACAAGAAAATCGAACTGCTAGATCATTATATACCTGTCCTCGTCTACTCATCTCTGTCTCAAGTTTGTCAACAATGGTGTAGAAAGCAGATATACGAAATTTGTCTCTGGCATTCTGAGATACCTCAGGGGCATCACCATCAATGACCACTGTCTTTCGTTTACAATTACGGGTTAAAGTTGACTTATAATCCACACCTGGTGTTATTTCTTTTGCAGCTTCTTCAAATCTTTCAAATTCATTCCTAGATTCATGCAAGTGATCTGCTAGTGAAGAATACAAATCAGCACACGTTTTCAAGTTCACGTGCTCATTTTGTAGAGCTTGACTGACCCTATGAAAATGTTGTAACACTTCTTCCCAAAAGACAAGCATGAAAGCAAATTCTAATTCTTGCATCTTCTTTGCAATGTTTTCTGCTTCTCTTCTGGTGTCCCCCTTCTGTGACTCATCTTCTTGTAAAAATTCTAACGCTTCTATAATCTGAGGATGAGACATTAGAATGACTTCAGTTGCAACAGCATGTGCTTCCCATCTAGTATCGTGTGGGATGTGGATTTTAAATTATGAGAATATTATGTTAAGCTGTCTAGGGGGATTTAATTTGATTCTCTATTATTTAGCCACTTGAGGTGATAATGGAATTCTACCATAAACACAAGGAGGAAAATAGTTCACTCCTGTTCATAGCTGTATTTATGAGTACTTCTCCATTCCCACTTATCACCCTCTAAAATTTACTATAGTGCTAGAAGCCATTGATTGTTCACAACATATAAACAACCACGGTTGAACAAATATCAACACTGGACTTTACGTAAACATTAACACTGTTGGACAAACAGTACAGGCATTAAATCAAGATCTGGAGTTACATACATGAAGGTGTAATGGTCACATTGAAGTTCATATACAGGCATTGGAATGATTTGCATTTCAAAACACATTTATCACATTTCACCATATAAAATACAATGTTATTACAAACAACACAACAACCACAAATTGGTTCTACTTTCATTTACCCTCATAATTACGGCAAATAAGGATCAAAGTATATAGAACCCCAACATATAAACATTTGTTTCTGACACCTTTTTCACTTCTCTCATTTAAAAAAAAATAATGAGTTGGTGTCAAAATACTATACCATAACCTTCATTGGAAACAAACTACTGACCTTTTACCTTCAGAAAAAAACAACAACATATATACAGCAGTGTGTCCTACTAATTAAACTAATTAATAGAGTCATTTATCTCCTGGTGTGCGGTTAAGGGTTCATCTTTGCTGTAGATTAGATCCTTTTCCCATTATCTGGGTACCGAATTAATGCACTCAGTTGTGTTCCTAATATTTATCCACTGGTAATTGGCTGGTGACTATTTTATAATCCATAATCCAGGAATTGAAAAATCACACACCATATATCCCCTCCGTTGGGGCTAGAATCACTAATATTCTGTTGCCTTAGGCTCGGTGCCCTTTTTGTGAAATTTGGTGCCTCGGGTTGGTCATACTTCAGGATTTCCACTTAAGCTTTTGCATATGGTAATTCCCTTTATCATCAGGTCTGATGAAAAGTTGACGTCCATTCAGCTTCTCGGCTTCTAATATCCGAATACCAAATTGGCTTACACAGAGGTTTCACCCACCTAGTCGCGAGTCTATAACCCATAACATTTAGGCTGACATTGGACCGGCAAGGAATTAGTCGTTGTTATCTAGTCCAGTGTAGAACTTTCATTGACTGAGAGGCATCTCATGGTAGTATTTGTGACTAGGGCCACAATTGATCTATACCTACATATATCCACAGATGAATAAATCCAGAACAGTAACAGGTTTGCAAACAATTGGATGATTCCTCTTGTTACTGATATAGAGGCATTTTAGTTGCTTTCATATGGTTTTTTTTTCTGATAGGGTTCAGGTTTTGGATCCCTGAGGTAATCTGGTGTAGTTATGGTTTTCAGTTGGTTCCTTGGTTGTATTGGTTCAGTGTCTTCTCCCCATTTGTTCGAGTTGGTGTTCATAGCTAGAACTTGGTGTTGAATGGCTGAATTCCATGTTTGACTGTTGCAGCTGTGAGACGTTCTTTCGAAGACTTATCCATTGTTGGATATTAACTTGGTAATCCAATCAACAGTTGAAGGGTTTTCCCTTTTGCTAGTTGTAGTAACTTGTAGTAGGATTATCCCATAGTTTCACTGATTTTGCTGAGTGATAAGGCTTAAGGTGGTACTTCTCAGGAGTAAAGCAGACGCTACACTGTTGTTAGTTACTCTGTTGATTTTCATCTTTGTAGATTATTAGATCTTGAAGTCTATCCTGGATATTCCTACTGAAATAGGACTTAATCACTCACCCAGTAAGTTGTCTTCAAATTTTCTGTTGCTCGCTATGGAGCTATTGAGCGCAGCAGTAAACATTGAGGTATTGCTAGATCCAGACTATGGTTAGGACATTCACCTTCTGGCTGTTGACCCAGGATCCAGTTTGAGTGATATAGTCCCACCAGATTCAACTACCACTTGCTTCTCTTCTATAGAAAAAGGATGACAAGAATACAACACGAGCATTAACCTACTGGTTTATTGTAAAAGGTTTACAACACAATTACAAACAAAAAGTACAAACAACAAGAGGAGAAGGGGAAAGGAGTGGGTGTCCACGTTCCACTGTCCCTCATTGTTTGGTGTAGATCCCTTCTGACTCTAAATAGTGAGTAAGGTATTTTCTCTCTTTATATTATGTTCTGTTGTTCTGGGACTATTAGATGAGTGAAGTCATTCTGTCCATCCAACTTGTTGATATTGTATCTCTCATTCTAGAAGAGAATAGCCTATACAGAATCTCTGTGGTTTCTAATGCCGCGTCTTCCTTTAATCCCCAGGTGCAACATTAAAATATATATTCCCACAGTAAAAAGTAACAATCAGAACAGAGAAAATTCTCATAACAGAAAAAAAAACATACATGTCCATTTCTCTGATATCAAGTACATGATAATCATACATAATAATTAATCATAATGATGATGCAGGGAGCCTAGGTTTTTGAATTTTCTTCAGGGGTTAAACCCTGAACTAAAACATACATTGTTTTCCCCTACTGCGTACAGCACATGGGGATAGTAACAGCTGTTGATATATTTTGCCAATGACTGCTATTATTCGGAGTGTATTTATTGGAATAACTTATGCCGCATGGTCCAGACTTCTGAATATTGCAAGAAATTTATTCACATCAATCTTCGCTTCTGTTCCTACTCCAGTGAGGTGATACGGATTGAATCCTATCCGAACATTCATTTATATCACGCGTTTACTTTAATTGTTCTTGAATTTATATTCTCAAGCATGGCATTTCTCTAGCAATATTTTATGAAATGATTACATGTCCCTCCTCATATGGAGTGGTTACTAAACTGTTAACAAAGGATGGTACTAAAATTTAGCACTATAGTTCCAAGTTACAGATTATGATGTGGCCAAGCATTTTATCCCCTGACTAAGAGTCAGGAATATGCGTAATCATTTGTATGTCCCCGCATGGATAAAACAAGTTCAGAGATATCCTTAACAGTGAATTTACACTACATAGGATATTTGAAAGTGACAGACACCAATTCTCTACTATAAAGTATGTAGTCAAGAGTCCCACATTAAGAAAATGTTTCTTTAAAGCCCAATCTCTACAGTATATAGATTATTTGCAGATTTCTAAGCATAGATAGTGAGATATAGTTCACATTGCATAGAAGTTATTTTTCATAGGACTATGAAATTGGCAGAAACGAGTTTTCTTCTTTGAAGTATGAATCAGGAGTCTGTTCCTACATTGAGAAGAGTTTCTGACATGAGAGTTGATACTCTACAGTACACATAATATTTATAGGTTAGGCACTATTAGTTAGATATAAGTTCATAATGCCTATAAAAGATTTTAACATAGGGATTTGAAATTGTAAAACATAGGAAAAATTACAGCTTGGCACCCAAATTTGTTTCATTGGTAAACATCATCCAGCCTGGTTTAAGAGAATTGTTGACTTATTATTCTAACTAATTCTTAATTAAACATATTGGTCTATGTAATACATAAATACATCTTAATAATGTAGATATAACATACCAATAGCTTCAGAGAATGATGGTGTTAAAAGGCAAAAATACCTTTCCCCACACGGGGAAAGGGGAACGCACGTCTGTTTCCTTTCTTAATCTGAACTAAAATGGCTACTTTAGTCTTTGTTTTCAACCTCGTCGGTCTTGGCCAGGTACGCGAGCAAAAATAAAGCCAACTAAATTAAGCTGTGCCACGGTCAGTCTATCGCTGTTTTATTTTCTACTCCTACCTAATCAAGATACTTAACTAGTAGTTGTTAGGGTTTGTTTAGTTTTAAGGGAGTCAATGCTAGGAAAGGGTAAGGACGTTTTATTATATCACACGCCTCCCCCATTTAAGCCATTATTTCTTCCAGAAAAAAATGGTAAAGTAGTACTCTACAATTTCCGTATTTACATTGACTCACCTAGTATCCATCCCTTTTTAATTTCCTACATTACTTCCCTATGTTAGATAATCTATCAGGGCCACGTCCATTTTCTTATAGTCACGACAACGGGTATACCTTTAAAGGCTTTTTTCCCTATTAGTGAAATAGTGTAGTACCCTCTTCACTGTTGTCAGCTATGGTTTGCAATATGCGTCGTTATCTGATAATTTGCTACTTTTAGTATTGGTTTGTCTGCATCAAACCGACTTTTTGAAGCAATTAAAATATCATCATTAAGCTTTCCATAGCCAGATGATACTCTTTATATGAGATCATTTGCTGAATTTCTTTTCCGACTATATTTAGTCTGGCGTTAGGAACTGGAGAAAGTCCTGAGTACTCCTACATGGGTTATTAAGAAATCTAACATCTGCATTTTGCTGATTCTGGGTTTTGTGCGTCCACTCCCCTCAGATTCTTTTCCCAGCAGAAAGTCTCTTCTCTCCTTGTAGTTCATTATGGTCTACGTGTAACCACTGCTAACGTAAGCATGACTAGTTAGGATATATAACAGCTTGATTTCTCTCTCATTAGATTATCAATCTTGAGATTATGTTAAAACCAACGGTTAAATCTGAGTCTAATGATAGCATATTAAACTCGCCCGTCTCCCTGTAAGTTAGACGTTAGCTTTAACTATAGATCTGATATTTAAAGGAAGCTAAAGATGGTTCCTGTTGTATACATTTTCATCCAACACATCATGTGTTTGTGTTATTAGTCGAGGTATGGGATTTTCCCGATCAGTTTTAATAACTACTGATTACAGTTGTGTCCCTTTCTCTTGCGGGTTTTCCCGGATAATCTCGTCTAACATGTAAACCAAGGTCCAACTTTTCTAGATTTCCGTTCTGAGCCGAATATTACGGAGAAAATGAATCCTTCAGACTGAGTTAATTCTTAGCTTTCTCTCTCTGGTTTTCCTTCTAATCTAGATCTATTTTACGCTAGAATCCTTATTAGTAATTATACGCTGATGTGTTTGAGTTTCACTCTGTATTTGTTGTTTTGGTGTTGAATTACGAGCAATTTTGCGTCGCTTGGCGTACATTGATCGTCGTCTACCTCCCTCCAGGTTTTAGACTATTTTCAACTTAGCAACATACATTGTTATGTAGGTTCAGACGTACTGTCTCCTACTTGATATAATCAGTTCCGTGAGAAGTTAAAAGCCCCTTTATGGTTCTTGTTTATAGTCTTCCAGACAATCAAGTTGTTGGTTCCTTTCCAGTTATGGATGTGGATTACTCGTCCTTTGTAAAATTACTGATACATATGTAGATCCCTCTCATACTGGCATTTCCTGAGTTGTTCCTCAAGATAACAGGTAAGGTACTCTTAAATTTTCTCTCCAGTTTTGTTTTCATCCGTTTAATACGTGGAAACTCTGGATTTGTTTGAGATTGACGAAGGTCTCTCTTTGAACTGTTATATAATTTATTAGCTGGATTCCTGATTGAAATTCCTAATCTAGTAAACATCAAGCAATTCTTCAGCTATATGCTCCAATTTGCTTGGCTTTTACACAGCTATATTCCATTTTTCTAGCATGGGTTTGCTGTATAAGTCTTAGGCGTTTTCTCTCTCTTTACGTCAAGAGGTTCGTCCTATCTATAAACAGCATCTATTTCAAGAGTTGTTTATTTAATTGTTGCTTCTCTGAGTCGTATCAGTTATTGAAGCTCATCTCTGTCAGTCTGGATCTGCTTTCACATATTTAATGCGGGCCTATCATCCAAATCCGAAATGAGATGTAGAAATCTGTTTCGTCTTGCGATTGATTTCTAATTCATCTACCTATTAGTAGGCTTCGAGCATTATCTAGAATTTATTTACTCGGTTAGTTTTAAAGAAAATACAATTGAGTCGCGTGCCTCTTTTGTACTACTTATTTTGCCCTTTTTACTCCTTCCTTTATGAGAAGATTAATGTTAGTTAGGCAATTTATGAAATACTTTACGTAAGCTAATCGCTAACTAAAAAGTTGTTTCATTCCTCTTTAATGAAGACTTCTCATAGTGAACTATTCATTTAATGAGGATTAAACTGGAAATTCCAATTTATTAGTTAATTATTTAAATATACCTTTTACATACCTATACGGTCTGTTTCCGCTACCATTAATAATGGAATCGGGGTGGATAATTTAAAGAAACACCTTATATTCTTTTGGGTCAGTAAGTGAGTTGATCAGTTTCACTTACATCACCAGGTGAATATTTTGGTTTTGATCCTCATTACATATGGGCCATCTGAGTTAGTTATTAATAACTACTCATATCACCGGTGGGGTAGAATAAGTGTCGGTATGGCTTTTCTTCCTACGTATCCATCATTTATTCACTTTACTTTACTACCGGTGTTGTAGAACATGTTATGTCATATGAAAAAAAGGATTAAATTAGGGTGCCCCTAAATACTGCAATTTTTACAATATTCTTTCCCTTCCATTAACCATGTCTACATTTTTGCAAGTGGTGGTTTTGGTCTTACCATTAGTTCATTTACTTATTTACTGCTATTTTCCCCTGGTGTAAATTCATCTCCCAGGTATTATTTACTGTCCCAATGAATCATCATTTGTTGATTAAATTTTTCCCTTAAAAAAAATTATTGGGTATTTAACTTATCTGTCCTAGTCATCTATAAAATTGTCTATCACTCTCTGCTGCCTTGGTAATTTTTCAATATTACATGAATTATACAAGCAGATCATGCATGAAAATACATTGATAATCAATGACAAAATAGTTAATTAACACATGATTCATAATTAGGAACAAAACCTTATGGATACATAATATAGTAGTGTGTTCATGACTACACCACTTTTAAACCATTTAAAGAGAATACCAGAGTAGCAGAACCATACCCCAAACATCAAATGGGAATGACTATGAATTCTAAACATTCACTGAATTACCTATCTTATGTAAGTTTACCATCCCAGAGACCTTACTACTGGAGGTTCATTACTGGACTTAGTTTCCCATCATTAAGATATAAAATATGAGTTTTAAAAAGAAATCTCATACTCACCAACCAACTACATGTTGCATCTACCAGAATCAAGTTATTACCTGTGACCATTTTTGTACCAAAAAACCTATATTTAACTGAGCCATTATGGGTTAACACATCCCTTGACTCAGCTCATTCTTATGAGTGATTAGGTCTGTTACTAACACTATAACATTCTGAAGTGACTTGGTTTACCTGCGAGAAGTTTACCCTGAATTCATATACCCACAATAATACACCAATTGTGATGTTTACCATGAGTTTTAATTCACGGACTATTCCACTACTAGGTGAAGTCCGTACCGGGCGGGCAACCCACTTGTGGGATGTGGATTTTAATTTATGAGAATATTATGTTAAGCTGTCTAGGGGGATTTAATTTGATTCTCTATTATTTAGCCACTTGAGGTGATCATGGAATTCTGCCATAAACACAAGGAGGAAAATAGTTCACTCCTGTTCATAGCTGTATTTATGAGTACTTCTCCATTCCCACTTATCACCCTCTAAAATTTACTATAGTGCCAGAAGCCATTATTGTTCACAACATATAAACAACCACGGTTGAACAAATATCAACACTGGACTTTACGTAAACATTAACACCGTTGGACAAACAGTACAGGCATTAAATCAAGATCTGGAGTTACATACATGAAGGTGTAATGGTCACATTGAAGTTCATATACAGGCATTGGAATGATTTGCATTTCAAAACACATTTATCCCATTTCACCACATAAAATACAATGTTATTACAAACAACACAACAACCACAAATTGGTTCTACTTTCATTTACCCTCATAATTAAGGCAAATAAGGATCAAAGTATAGAACCCCAACATATAAACATTTGTTTCTGACACCTTTTTCACTTCTCTCATTTAAAAAAATAATGAGGTGATGTCAAAATACTATACCATAACCTTCAATGGAAAAAAAAAACTACTGACCTGTTACCTTCAGAAAAAACCAACAACAACATATATACAGCAGTGTGTCCTACTAATTAAACTAATTAATAGAGTCATTTATCTCCTGGTGTGCGGTTAAGGGTTCATCTTTGCTGTAGATTAGATCCTTTTCCCATTATCTGGGTACCGAATTAATGCACTCAGTTGTGTTCCTAATATTTATCCACTGGTAATTGGCTGGTGACTATTTTATAATCCATAATCCAGGAATTGAAAAATCACACACCATATATCCCCTCCGTTGGGGCTAGAATCACGAATATTCTGTTGCCTTAGGCTCGGTGCCCTTTTTGTGAAATTTGGTGCCTCGGGTTGGTCATACTTCAGGATTTCCACTTAAGCTTTTGCATATGGTAATTCCCTTTATCATCAGGTCTGATGAAAAGTTGACGTCCATTCAGCTTCTCGGCTTCTAATATCCGAATACCAAATTGGCTTACACAGAGGTTTCACCCACCTAGTCGCGAGTCTATAACCCATGGCATTTAGGCTGACATTGGACCGGCAAGGAATTAGTCGTTGTTATCTAGTCCAGTGTAGAACTTTCATTGACTGAGAGGCATCTCATGGTAGTATTTGTGACTAGGGCCACAATTGATCTACACCTACATATATCCACAGATGAATAAATCCAGAACAGTAACAGGTTTGCAAACAATTAGATGATTCCTCTTGTTACTGATCTAGAGGCATTTAGTTGCTTTCATATGGTTTTTTATCTGATAGGGTTCAGGTTTTGGATCCCTGAGGTAATCTGGTGTAGTTATGGTTTTCAGTTGGTACCTTGGTTGTATTGGTTCAGTGTCTTCTCCCCATTTGTTCGAGTTGGTGTTCATAGCTAGAACTTGGTGTTGAATGGCTGAATTCCATGTTTGACTGTTGCAGCTGTGAGACGTTCTTTCGAAGACTTATCCATTGTTGGATATTAACTTGGTAATCCAACCAACAGTTGAAGGGTTTTCACTGTTGCTAGTTTTAGTAACTTGTAGGATTGTCCCATAGTTTCACTGATTTTGCTGAGTGATAAGGCTTCAGGTGGTACTTCTCAGGAGTAAAGCAGACGCTACACTGTTGTTAGTTACTCTGTTGATCTTCATCTTTGTAGATTATTAGATCTTGAAGTCCATCCTGGATATTCCTACTGAAATAGGACTTAATCACTCATCCAGTCAGTTGTCTTCAAATTTTCTGTTGCTTGCTATGGAGCTATTGAGCGCAGCAGTAAACATTGAGGTATTGCTAGATCCAGACTATGGTTAGGACATTCACCTTCTGGCTGTTGACCCAGGATCCAGTTTCAGTGATATAGTCCCACAAGATTCAACCACCTCTTGCTTCTCTTTTATAGAAAAGGGATGACAAGAATACAACACGAACATTAACCTACTGGTTTATGGTAAAAGGTTTACAACACAATTACAAACAAAAGTACAAACAACAAGAGGAGAAGGGGAAAGGAGTGGGTGTCCACGTTCCACTGTCCCTCATTGTTTGGTGTAGATCCCTTCTGACTCTAAATAGTGAGTAAGGTATTTTCTCTCTTTATATTATGTTCTGTTGTTCTGGGACTATTAGATGAGTGAAGTCATTCTGTCCATCCAACTTGTTGATATTGTATCTCTCATTCTAGAAGAGAATAGCCTATACAGAATCTCTGTGGTTTCTAATGCCGCGTCTTCCTTTCGGCACTATCATCATCATTAGGCCAAGGCTATTCAACATTGGCATCTTAAGTACTGTCATGCACAAGGATTCTTAGATCAACATCCTCTAATCCCCAGGTGCAACATTAAAATATATATTCCCACAGTAAAAAGTAACAATCAGAACAGAGAAAATTCTCATAACAGAAAAAAAAACATACATGTCCATTTCTCTGATATCAAGTACATGATAATCATACATAATAATTAATCATAATGATGATGCAGGGAGCCTAGGTTTTTGAATTTTCTTCAGGGGTTAATCCCTAAACTAAAACATACATTGTTTCCCCCCACTGCGTACAGCACATGGGGATAGTAACCGCTGTTGATATATTTTGCCAATGACTGCTATTATTCGGAGTGTATTTATTGGAATAACTTATGCCGCATGGTCCAGACTTCTGAATATTGCAAGCAATTTATTCACATCAATCTTCGCTTCTGTTCCTACTCCAGTGAGGTGATACGGATTGAATCCTATCCGAACATTCATTTATATCACGCGTTTACTTTAATTTTTCTTGAATTTATATTCTAAATTATGGCATTTCCCTAGCAATATTTTATGAAATGATTACATGTCCCTCCTCATATGGAGTGGTTACTAAACTGTTAACAAAAGGATGGTACTAAAATTTAACACTATAGTTCCAAGTTACAGATTATCATGTGGCAAAGCATTTTATCCCCTGACTAAGAGTCAGGAATCATTTGTATGTCCCCGCATGGATAAAACAAGTTCAGAGATATCCTTAACAGTGAATTTACACTACATAGGATATTTGAAAGTGGCAGACACCAGTTCTCTACTATGAAGTATGTAATCAAGAGTCCCACATTGAGAAAATGTTTCTTTAAAGTCCAATCTCCACAGTACATAGATTATTTGCAGATTTCTAAGCATAGATAGTGAGATATAGTTCACATTGCATAGAAGTTATTTTTCATAGGACTATGAAATTGGCAGAAACGAGTTTTCTTCTTTGAAGTATGAATCAGGAGTCTGTTCCTACATTGAGAAGAGTTTCTGACATGAGAGTTGATACTCTACAGTACACATAATATTTATAGGCTAGGCACTATTAGTTAGATATAAGTTCATAATGCCTATAAAAGATTTTAACATAGGGATTTGAAATTGTAAAACATAGGAAAAATTACAGCGTGGCACCCACATGTGTTCATTGGTAAACATCATCCAGCCTGGTTTAAGAGAATTGTTGACTTATTATTCTAACTAATTCTAAATTAAACATACCGGTCTATGTAATACATAAATACATCTGAATAATGTAGATATAACATACCAATAGCTTAAGAGAATGATGGTTTTAAAAGGCAAAAATACCTTTCCCCACACGGGGAAAGGGGAACGCACATCTGTTTCCTTTCTTAGTCTGAACTAAAATGGCTACTTTAGTCTTTGTTTTCAACCTCGTCGGTCTTGGCCAGGTACGCGAGCCAAAATAAAGCCAACTAAATTAAGCTGTGCCACGGTCAGTCTATCGATGTTTTATTTTCTACTCCTACCTAAGCAAGATACTTAACTAGTAGTTGTTAGGGTTTGTTTATTTTTAAGGGAGTCAATGGTAGGATAGGGTAAGGACGTTTTATTATATCACATATCGGAAAGGGACTTTACCGGCTTTTCATTCACAAGGCATCCTTTCAGAATCTTCCATCTTTTGGTTGAAGCTGAGAAAAAAGTATAGATCTGTTGCACTGTATGGAAGAAGTTTACTGCCTCTAAACAAGAGTCAACGGCACTTCTGCCTACCAGATTTAGTAAATGGGCAGCACAGGGTATGTATATAGCAAAGTCATTTTCTTCTAGAATTTTTTCTGCATGCCCTTGTAGCACCCAGACATATTAGCTGCGTTGTCGTAGGACTGACCTCTGCATTTCGAAAAATCAACATTGCAAGCTTCACGTAAGTACTGCAACACTTGCTTAGCCATACCTTCACCGGCGTGACTTTGCAGCTCCAAGAAAGTCAAAAAGCGCTCAATGGGCTCTCCATCTACCACATATCGAAGAACAACGCTTAACTGATCTATATGTGAAATATCAGGTGTTAAGTTTACTGACAAGCTGAAATAACTGGAAGCCTTTACTTCATCTACAATTACTGCATGGACTTTTTGGGACATAATTTCAATCAGTTCTTCACATATAGTTTTGGATAAATAAGAAGGATTTCCTTTTCCAGAATTTCCATATTTCGCAATGTGTGATGCTAAAAATGGATCAAACTGACTGACCAACTCCAGCAACCCTAGATGATTTCCATTTTGTAAAGATCCAAATTTTTCATTTGTCCCTCTAAAAAGCCAGACCACGCTCAGCTATAGTACAAATAACCACTACTGCTCGCCTCAAAACATGTTCCCAGTAAATGTACTCTTCATTTATTTGCTCTTCTAGCTTTTGTAGTAGACCCGAGCCTTGTTTACGAGCTAGGTATGTTAACATGGAGTCTTTATGAGTAGAGCTTTGTTCATGATTATCAACTTGAATGTTATTTTTCCAGTCACTGAACCCATTTTTATCATTCAAACTTGTGGAACCTTTAGACACAAAGAGTTTACAAACAAATCAGTACACAGATCCTGTGGATGGTGAATACAATAACCATTCTCTCCTGTACTGCTCACCATTTGCTTTTGCGCCATAGAAGAGTTTTTGAGAACAATATCTTGTTATTTTTCCTTCAGCATAAATACGGCAAGATTTATCAAAGGGACCATAATGATGCTGACAGTTAGTGGGCCCACAGTCAACCCAGTAAGCCACATCATCAGCCGAGAAGTCAATCCACAGTCCTGGATCTACTGCTTGATTTATTTTATCATCTTCATCTTTATCATCATCTTCAGCAGACTGAAGTGGGTCACCACAAATTTCATTTTCAAGCACTAATACAGTGTAAGGATTTGCAGAACACCATATAGTAGACTTATCAAGAGGGTTGATAGTGTCAATAAAATCCTGTTCCACCTATTGCTTAACCGAAGCTAAATAATTCGTTAATTTTCTGCTCTTAGCTTTTACAACTGAAACAGTATGCTCTTTTTGTTTAGCTAGTTTTCTCTTTTGTGCACCACTTAACTGAACACGTTTCATCTTGTGGTCTGAATCTGAAAAAAAGTATGTGAAAAGCTGTAAATGAAAAATGAATAAATAATATAATCAATATAAGTGAGTATGCTAAGGTATCATTTTCCGATTATTCATAATTACATTTTTTAAAACGAAAATGTATTTACATAAATATTAGAAAATTATGCAAAATAAGGCTAAGGAATAATATACTTAGGCCCCTATCAATAATTGCTTTATCAAAATCGAAAAAAAAGCACATTTAAAGTGCAGTAATGAACTCCTTCAACACTAACTACCAATAGACGTCTGTGTATGTTATATATATATATATATATATATATATATATATATATATATATATATATATATATATATATATATATATATATATATATATATATATATATAAGATTTTTTAGAATTAAAAACCCTTAGATGAAAACGAAAACGAAAGTAAAAAGTGTAACCATTAACCTTACCTTCGTCAAATCAAGTTTTGCTGTGTAAGCTAAATTAGTAATATCTACATCAGTAAGTAGTTTATACAAATGTTCGAAAATGCAAAGTAGTTCTAAGCCGTTATGCAAATGTACAGTCATTCAATGACACGTCGACAAATTAGCACTATTTGCAATTGTTTTCACTAGCAGACCAAAACGGAAGTGAATTTGTCGCTACGCATTAGTGCGTTACGTAGCACAAACATATCCCAGAAAAGTCAAAAAATAGCACCAAAATACTTGAAGAAAAATAACAAAAAATAGCAAAAAAACTGGGTGGGGGGTATTTTAACCCTGGGCTGTGGGACCAAGGTTAAATAATGTGCGATTCAATATTACATTTGCGATTTGCTTACGCCATGCAATTACGCTACCGGGACAATATACACATTTTTCTTGAGGACTTGTGGTGCCCCCCAAATGCTTGGTACCATAGGCACGTGCCTTGTTTGCCTAATGGTTACTCCATCCCTGACCGGATGGCATTAGGTTAGTTAGTTAGTCTTTCCTCTTGAGCCTAAGGCGGCGCATAGGGCAGAAGTCCTGTCTCTCCATGCCTGGCGGTTCGCTGCTACCTGTTGTAGATCTTGGATATTTACTTGGCCATTGAATGAGCCTTCTCTAATGATGGTTCTACGCAGGGTCTCTCTTGGTCTTCCCCGTTTTCTTTTCCCTACTGGTGACCATATGAGGGCTTGATAGGGGAGTCTTGACTTGTCCATTCTGAGTACATGGCCGATGTAGTTCCAACGGCGTCTTCTTCCGGCCCAGAGGAGACAGACCTAGAGGAATTATCCAGGACATGTAACAGCAGCATCAAAACCGGCATTGTCCACGATGACTGGCTACACAGCTATAGAAGGTTACCAAATCATCTCCCTACTGAACACCACAGGAAAACTCATGGACAAAATCGTGGCCTGAAGAGTATCATGTAGACTGGAGACGAACGATACACTGGCCTCTACTGTAGGTGGTAATCGTCCGGGCAAAGACACCTGGTGCAATACCGCACGGGTCGCATGTGACACGTATGAAGGTTTCGAGATTGGAATGTAAACGATTGTTGTCGCTATGCGTACAACAGCTTCTCAATAAGGATGATCATGAGATTCCTTCTGGACACACACAGAGCCAAACTTGGTCAACTGGAATGCAGCAGCTTTTTTTCAGAACGAGCAGTGTTGTTGCAATGCCGTGTATGGACATCAAAACCTCAATGCATCTTAATGCTATCACAGCAGCTGTTACCAGTGCACCGAGATAGGCCTCGGTAGAACAATGTCTGACGCCGACGATATCATTGTCTGCCAACGTGGACAAAATAGGCATGAAATCACAAGAGGGGTGCACCATGAACTACACAGATTCGATGAGTGGTGTGAGGTATCACTGACACATTTGAACCCGACAAAGGTTTTCTTGACAAGGTTCTCCCTGAACACACACATAGTTAACACGCCCACACTAGTCGTCGGCATGGGCTGTATAGACATTGACAGAACTTACACAATAAAATATCTCGGGGTCACCTTTAACAGATGATTGTCATACAAGTATCACGTTAACAATGTCATAATCAGAACCAGAAAGGGTTTAACAGCATTAAAGGTTACAGCAGCAGCTGACATTAAACAAAGCTTGCTCTTTCTTCTCCACCAAGGACTTTGTGCTAAGTGTCACAGATTACAGACTGGGCATGCTCACAGTCAGCAAGACCCAGCTAGAAAGATTAGACTAGGTGCAAAATGAAGCAATGAGACCCCTACTCGGCTGCACAAAAGGCACCCCGTACCTGGTCATGCGGGACATCCTTGATTTACCAACGATGGCCACCAGGCACAGAATTTAAAGGTTAAAGAGTGCAAGATAATATCAGCTAATAAAAAATAAAACTTTCACAACGCTATTGATGACAAAAAGGGAATGTTTGCAAACACACTCTCAGGTGGAAGATGCTGCAGAAATCAATTGTCTGCGTCCTTCAACACTGAGATAAAGGAATTGGTCAAACGCTATCCACGCCCAGAAGATGTCATCATCTACACAGATGGGTCCGTGAAGTACGGCTCAAGGTGATCGTGGCTTAACACGGTACAACAGATGGCGAGACCAATCTAAGAGGATAGCGGTGCGTTTAAGACAACTACACCAAGCCTGCCAATGGAGATCATCGGCGTTGCCTTCAGAATGTGTAAACCAGAATGACATACAATAAATATTTTGTTAGCGGGTTTTCCCATTTTGATATGCTCGGCAGTGGCCTATTACGTTTGTTTATCTTCTGACTGAATGAATACCTTGCATGATACAATCAATCAATCATGTGCCGTGCCAGAAAGCGTGGGCGGTCATGACTCGCCATTTCACTCGATCACCAGAGTCGTGGATCAGCTCAGTGTTCCTGTCTCGACCATGCCATATGGCCAAGCCATCCAGGAATTTTCTTCTCGGTCTTCCCCTTGGTCTGTTCCCTTCGATCTTGCCAGTTGTCACAAAGTTCTCCAATCCATTTCTTCTCATAACATGTCCAAAAATTTTTGACTGACTACGTCTAATTTCTCTAATAAATTTACAATTTTCATTTGTCTCCTGCAGTACTTGGTCATTGGTTTTTCTGTCTGTCCATGGTATTCTTTGCATTTTCCTCCTAATTTTACTTTCTCTTCCTATTACATGACACATCTCCAAATATTTACTGCTTGTGGTATCACATCAGCTGCTTGTGGCAGAATTCACACTCAGCTGCCCAGGCAATACGAGGTCAGATCACGGTCTTTCAGTTTGTCATTAAATGCTTGGCTATCTCTATCTATCTATCTATCTATCTATCTATCTATCTATCTATCTATCTATCTATCTATCTATCTATCTATCTATCTATCTATCTATCTATCTATCTATCTATCTTTCTATCTATCTATCTATCTATCTATCTATCTATCTATCTATCTATCTATCTATCTACCTACCTACCTACCTATCTATATCCTGCCTGCCTGCCGGCCGGCCGACCGACCCACCAACCAACCCACCCACCCACCTTTCTGCCTACCTACCTACCTACCTATCTACCTTTCTGTCTGTCTGTCTGTCTGTCTGTCTGTCTGTCTGTCTGTCTGTCTGTCTGTCCGCGCTATTAAATATTGATAAAAGTTACTGGAAAAAATGTGAGGACCATGTGTTGAAAGAGGAAGAGGACTATTGGAGAAAGGATGGATTGAATTTTATGCAGCCGAGAGCAATCATCAACCTACTGGAATCGTCCGACACAGATTAAGGTCTGAGCAGATCGCAGATCTTAATCTACGTACACACTTACTGGGATATTTTGCTCCAACTATTCAGACGAATTGCAGGCCCTAAACATTACAGCATCAGCATCAGCTGAAGAAACAAGAAGGAAATGAAAAATAAGGTAAGAAATATAGTCCTTCTACTTTCCTGTTAATTTACAAATTATTTACCCCGTGCCTCTGTAAATTCTGTCTTTACTAATATTACACATTGCTCCCCTCTCGGGATTCTCCGTGGTGAAGTGGTCAAGCCGTCTGACTCGGGCTCCGAAGGTTGTATGTTAGGTTCCGGGCCGTGTCCTTCATTTCACGAGTGCATTTTTTCGGACACTCCCGAGGGTGGACGCTGGAGCTACGGAGTTCGGGCTTTGTGCGACGCTTTCCACACTGCGGAAAGAAACTGAGCCATATGAGATAAAAACCCGGTGCAATGCAACCGACCCTGTAAGCTACTTCTTTCATTGCACCCACTCCCATACGAATCCGGATACGCCTTTGTGTCATCTGAATTTGCAGGTCTCCAATTACTGTAAACATAACTTTGTTCGCGAGAAGTCACTAGTTGTTCAGCAAAACATCAAAGGAATGTCGCCGCTTTTGATGATTTATGTTGTTTTTGGACCTATCAAAGACATTCCTTGGGTGTGGGTAAATATAAGACGGCTGGAAAAATTGCATAACGATGCAACAGACATTTTTCAAAATAATTGATCGTGAATGAAGGCATTCAAATCGGAACATACTATGTATTGCCTCTGTTTATGTGTGTCCCTATTGTTTCATTGACCCATGTATAATTGCAGAAGCAATTATGATCTATCAACGCAAGCCAGAATTGTGCAAACAGAAAAACATGTTAGTCAGCTTAAAATTACCGTGGTAGATAATCGACATTACTGTGCGAATATGTGTATATTTCAACTTGAAGGATTTATCTAGTTAATTTCACGTAAGTTGTGTGATTTCTGCAGTATGTACCCGACGAGATGCAGCGAAATATGCCAGGCAATAAATCGTGCAATCTATTGTTTGTGTCTTCGTTATTCAAATTCACTACGGGCAAACTCTGCTTTGAGTGTCCCTATTTTTTTTTTCCCCTAGTCTAGAATTTATTGTATTAAATCAAGTATATACATATGCTTGCAACATACACCATGAGCACATTTCTTCTTCTTCAGGTTGAGACTTTCCATGGCAAAGTGGTATAGCTGTCTGTGTGTTTATGAATGTGTGTGTGTACATGTGTCTGTCTGCCTGCCTTATAACATGTTAATATGCATTGCTTATGTTTACAACATTCAATTGAAATTGTTTGTTTCTCCATGTGAATGCAACATGCACAATTGATGAACGAAAGATGAGTGATTGGAAGGCCTGAATGTAAGACAGGTCTACATGCCCAATTTGTGACCCTTTGAAAATAAAGTTTGTTCATTCATTTGTCTCACGATCTGTAGGTCATGGATTCATTTTCAGACAGCGTCGTTCAGTGTGCAGTTCTTTCAAAGAATAGGGGTCATTGCTGAAGCTTTATGTGATGCTCTAAGAATCATGCTAGATGGGGTTATACCTGATGCAATGAAGCCGATCTTCTTTAAACCCTTTCTTATTCTAGTACCTGGTGTGACCAGAAGAGTTGAGAGAATGCTTCTTTGAGAGCTACTAACTTCTTCATTCTGACAGGAGAGTGGAAGGAAGAAAGTAAAGTATTCTTTTACATGCCTTAAGGTATGGGCATAGTCACAAGTATACAACATTTAAGATACACAGTCCAATACTCATCCACATGTATACAAAATTTAAGTTCGGGAAATCAGCCATGTGCACATGGGGATTGGCCCTCCAGAAAGCAGATCATGGTGATAGAGCCACATTTTTATAGACCAGGGGTGGGCAAACTTTTTGTGCGTAGGGCCACATTGACTATTTGGGAGGCCTATTTGGTAAAGCTATTGGGGGGGGGGGGGGGGGCGCATATATATTATGTCCACTTTGTTTACAGTAACCTATCACAATAAGTAATTATGAACTATTTATAGGTTATTAAACAGTATAAATAACTAATTATTGCAATTTCATTTTACTTATACACTTATACATTATATTTTACAATATGGACACAAACATTTACTAATTTGTTAACAACATTTTACAATTTTTTATTATAATAATTTTTATAAAAATTATCCATCAATGGCTTTTAACTTAGACACAAACCGACTACATTGTCACTACAATTGTTGATTTCTAATGAGATGTATGTAACTGCTTGCAATTTTTGACAATATTCTTAACATCTGGAGCAAGTTTACTTGTTGAAATTCGCATGAAAGCATGCAAGCTGCAGTCTGACAATAAAGATATATTCTAAGGTTTGTTGATCTTCAAGCGAGAAAATGTTGTTAGCAAATGTATGTTGATCGAAAACAATTATAAAAGTTTAGCTGCACAATTTTTCAAGTTGGGAAATGATTCTTCTGATAAAGATCCATAGAAATCCAGCAAACCATCTGACTTGAATTTCTCTTTCAGGTCATGATCTGCTTGTAAGTCAAGCAGCTTCAACTGTATGTCCTCTGTGGCTGTATCAAAAATGTTAAAACAATCATAACAGCACATGAAATTCAGTAAAATTCAATAAAATAACTTGAAAACGAAGTAAACATTTTTATTCCTAAATGCCCTCGAAGGCCGCATAATATCAGCTGCTGGGCCATAGTTTGCAATCGGTGGATGATGTGGTCAGTATTACATCGACGGCCTTTACTTCCCAAGATATTTTATACCTAGTTCAGGCTGGGTCATCCTGAAGGGCAACCTCAATTATTTTAAATTCTAGACCATGATAGGAGAGTGTGTAGCAGGTTAATTAGGTTACCCTGTCTAGGTCTATTCTATCTGGGTGAAGGGCTAGTCTTGTCTACGTGTCTTCTATCACACAAACAACATTCCTGAATTTCTTTCTGTCTGGCCCAATCTCTTTGAATATTCTTCTGAATAACGAGTCAACTTTAGGAGATTGTCTGCCCGTTCGTGATTAGGGAATTCTATCTAAAGCATAATTTTTCTCCTGGCATCGCCACAATAAAAATAACATAAACAACATTATATCATAACCATGATAACAACACACACAACACTACAAGCTATAAAAATCAGCAAGCACTGCCACAAGTGAAACACATGTTTATGCACAGTTAAAAATTATAACATGACGACAATTATAAACTATCAGGTTGCATCGTCGCCTCCATCACCATCCTCATCTTTATGTACTTTATATGCCTTTGTTGAGGTCATCTGGTCCTCCAACTCGTTCCAAACTGTTTTTCTTTTTCGTCCTTCCGAGTCTACAACTTTAATTCCAGGATCTGTAATGGGCTCATAAGAAGAAGGAGGTGGAACTGCATTACTTGAAAAGTTAGTTTTGCCAGCTCCATCGTCACCACCATCCAGTCGTTTCTCACGAGCGTCCCATTTGATTTCTTTTGTCTCAGAAACTTTCAAGAATGATGGATTGCTACGTTTGCTCAAACATTCTGAAGCAGATGGAAGTTTGTTAGTCTTCTCTGTGTCACCTTTTACATCAGTATTATTAGTGCTTCTGTTAGTGTTGGTATTAATATTATTTGGGGACAATTGTTTACCGAATTTGTTGCCACCATCATTTTGAAACTCTGGTGGTTGTTTGTTGCTGGCGAATTTATCAACTGCAGAATTCTTTACACTAATATCCTCTGTTATGGGTAAGTCACTTGACTTCTCATTTACAGTTTTATCGACCTGGCTTGTTTCATCATCACTATCGCCACTACTATCCTCACATTCGTCAAGATCTTTGAAATAACGAGACAAAGATTCCCGTTTCGGTCCTTTGGAAGCCATGTTGGATTGTAAAAATGTTTTTTTTAAAATTTTTTATTGGTAGGTAAGTCTTTAATCTGTTGAAACTTTCATCACTGTCATAAACATACACATGAAATGCAATTTTAAAAAAATGAAGCCACTGCGCTGTGACAGACAGAAAAACTTACACAACAAAAGAAATGTCAGATGGTAACAAACCAGGGTAGGATACGAACAGATGCACGACCAACTACTCCTGCTTGTCAACGCAATCAGCATTCATCTTGCATGCTGGTGGGCAGCAGTTCTCAACATTGGCAGTACATACCCACTACGGTGGTGAGATTAATCTCTGCTGGACTTAATTAGAATTGATGCAGATCTTTGCAACTATAGGTGTGTTTCTATGGGGGTGATCAGAGTGTGATACAGAAGGTAAGGGATGGTAAACTGAAGTAATTTGGAAACCAGTGTTGTAACCAATAATTGAGGTCCAGCTTTAATAGTATGCCTTAGCCCTGATTCGAGTGCTTTGCTAAGATCCCCTTGACCAACAAGCCTTCCACCTTAAACACTATAATCCTAACACTGTTAGTTCTGTTACCAGTCATTACAGAAACATTTAAGGTAAAGGACCTTGTGTCCGTGTCACTGTGACATAGTGTCCATATTGTGCTAGATTCTTATTTTGCTGAACCAATGAAACTTGATGAGTCATGTGGTCAGGATTAGCCAGTTACCTTATCTACCATGTTATGGCTGGGTCGATCCCATAACAAAATAATTCCACCCCGAAAGGATTAGAACCAAGATCACCAGTTGACAGGTGAATGCACAAGCCACTATGCTACCGTAACTTCTAGCTTACAAATACAGACTTAAAATCTGAATAGCTAGCTATACAACTGACTCATGAGAAAAAAATAACAAGTGTAAGAATGACAGATCACGTGTTTTCACAAGTGGGCACAATTAGTCCAAACAGATGACAATACAGTTCAATACATGGAACCACAGAATACACAACACAGTAACAACTTTTAAACCAAGACTTCAAATAATGAATCTGCTAGAAAACCGATGCAACACACACACACAGTCAAACATCTACAGGTTAAGATACAGAAGCCAGATAGTCCTTGATCTCTGATGGTGACAGTCGCCGGAAACCTGTCTCATCACAGATGCCAATCTCAATGTTGTCCTCTGTCATCTGACCTTCAAAGCTTTCCTTCAAAGTTAAAATGGCAGTGTGTACAGCATCCTCCAGCTCAAGAGTATCGCTGTACCTTTTTTCCAAAAATGTTTTCCCGTTGACGTGATTTCTTCCCATAGCTGTGGCCTTCCATGCAAAATGTGCTCCCGATGGATCACACTGGTATAGGTAGGGTTTTCCCTGATCATGGTTCCATCCGGCCATTAACAAGGACACACCAAATGGTCTCACTCCCCCTGACTGAGTAAACTCCTGCATCACGTTGGCCACCTTCTGCACCAGCTGGTCAACTGGGATCTGTTCTCCGTAAGACAGGTAGTACTGTGATGCCAGCTTTCTGGCACGACGGGTCAACACCCGGAAGTGAGGTCCCATCCCACTGTAAACCATGCCAATCCCCTTGGTGACTGGTTCAATTTTGTGGATACTGTGTTCATCATACAATACAGACTTCTGCTTCTTCTCCGTAGCTAGAACAACTCCATTGGTTGCTCCAGCTCCAACAGCTGCTAGAGCATACTCTATCTGCACCAGCTTTCCAGAGGGACTAAATGTAGTCAGCGAGAAACTGTAGCGTTCCGTCATCTTGTTAAAATTTTTTTATTTTTTTTTATGGCGAAATATTGTCTTTATAGTGATATTTCTGTTTTCTATAATACTGCCCTCTGATCTCACATATACCTAACATGCTATAATATTCAGTCTTCTCATTTCTTTGTTAATGTTATCAAAGTTTTTTTTCCCCGCATATCCTTTACAGTGGCTGCTGAGGATGGGGACTGAGCGCTTATGGGAATGCCCCGAATGCTGTGATGTCGGTTCCTAAATCAATCAATCAATCAATCAATATCCTTTACAGGACATCTCTGTCAACATCAGCATATTTCAGCTGATTGTTGATTTCTTGGCAAGTTTACGCGCAGAAGTTTGCCATTGCTTTCAGAGCGACGGACACACTACTACCAATTCTCGCGCAGGTTACGTTCCTCACGTGGATATACGCGAATACTGAGAAAGACGTTAACGCCTAGGCCAGGGAGCCGGCAAAGTTTGGTATAGGTGTGGGTAATTTCTTTTAATTTTGTGTGGCCGTAGTAGGCCAGTAATAAAATGCGTCTCCCCCCGAAGGGGGGTTACTATTTTTTTTTTTTTTTGGTTTAATTGTTTTCTATTTGTGTAAAGGTTAATCCGGTCAGTGCCGAGTTTTTTTTTTTCCAACGTTTATTTCATACAAAGCAATGTATATTTGCAAGGTGTGTTTCTTTGTTTGTGTATATTACAGAGCGTTGCCGTTTGTTAGTGTTATGTGTCACATGCGTTAATAAAACAAATACATGCATATACAGTTATGATAATATGACATTTATGGCATAGTGTATGTAAACACACATTCCTCGTTTCATTTCCATCTCCACAAGTGGAATGCATTTTACACCCCCCCCCCCCTCCCTCTCTCTCTCTCTCTCTCTCTCTCTCTCTCTCTCTCTCTCTCTCTCACACACACACACACACACACACACACACACACACACACACACACACATTCAGTCTTGATTTATCTCTTGCTTTCTGTAGATAATAGTACATGCATTTCCGTGATCTTTACATTTTCATTATATTTAAATTGTGGCTTTCCAATTTATTTATTTGTGTGTGTGTGTGTGTGGGGGGGGGGGGGGGATTTCCATATGCATATATTAATATAAATACCTGTATATCAACACAAAGCCATAATTATATTTACATAAATACCTACACGAATTCACCCATACATGGCTACCCATATATAAATACCATACGTGTTAGCCTTTTGTATTCTACAACAATGTTTATATTCGTACGGGGGAATAGTGTTGAATTTAGGCAAAGAGCAAACGACTGAACGTAGAAAATGCCTAGAGACCACCAGCCACAAAACGGTCTTACAGCGGACACGCAGCCAGTTTTCACACAGCCTTTGTGTGCCTAAATCAAATCAAATCAACTTTATTAGGGTCACAAATTGGGCGCGCAGGCCCGTCTTACATTCGGCCCTTCCAATCACTCGTCTTTCGTTCATCAAGAGCATTATACATTTACATAGGAAGAAAAATAAACATTGTGAAATGAATGTTGTAAACATAAACAAGGCTAATTACCATGTTATGAAGCCCATCTCCCACCTATCCATACATCACCCCACCCACACAACACCCCCACCTACCCACACACACGCGCACCAAGGGACACATACACACCCCCACCTACCGACACACACGCACACCAAGGGACACATACATACCCCACCAACCGACCCATCCCCCTCCCACACATCCCCCACCCACACACACTGCCCTCACCTGATCCCCCAACCAAAACACACTCGCCACCCACAAACATTCCCCCACCAACCCACACATCCCACGCCCATCCACATCCTACCCCACACATCCTCTCCCCACCCACACCTCAAACCACCCATCCCCCAGCCACATCTCCATCGACAACATATTCCCCACCCATGCACACAATCCCCCACCAACCCACACATCGCACATCCACATCCCCAAACCATACACACACATCCCCACCAACTGACATGTCCCTACCCCCCCCCCCCCAAATCTCCCTAACCACCCATACATCCCCAATCCACTCACACACACCCCACCACCCACACATACAACTTCCACCCACCCACACATGCCTTAACCTAATCCCGCACCACACAATCCCCCACCCGCACATCACATACACCCCCTACCACGCACTATTCCCAACCCACGCACCACACACACACATATCCCTCACCAACACATCCCCACTTATACACCACACACATATCCCCCACCCAGATACCACACAATATCCCCACCCACACCCACACAGATACCCTTACCCATCCACCCCACATACCCCCACTCACACACCACAAAAATCCCCCACCCACACACACATACCTCACCCACACAATATCCCCAACCAACACACCACACACCTCTCACCACCCACACACGCATTCCCTACCCGTCCACCAACACACACTCACTCACGCATACATCCTCCACTACGCACCCACACACCCCCAACCAAACATCTCTCGATCACAATACCCCTACCCCCACACACATCCTCCACCCACTCACACATCCCACCCCGACACATACAACTCCCTCACCCACCTACATCCCTAAGCCGCTCACACACCCCCACCCACACATTCCCCATCCACACACACACATCTCCCACTCACACTCCCCCACATACTTTCCCCAACCACCACAATCCCCTACTCACCCACACATATACCCCACCCATACACACATCCCCCACACCACACACTATCCTCCACCCATACCACCACAAACATACCCTCCACCCACACACCATTCACACATCCCCCACCAACACACCGCACACATATCTCAAACCCACACACCATACACTTCTCCCCACCCGCCCTTGCATCCCCAATCCACCCAACACAATCCCCTACCCACACAACCCCGCCTCCCACACATACTTCCTCAAACCATCCACACATCTCCACCCACATAAACACACATCCCCTGCATCCGTCCCATACACATATCCTCCACCCATACACACATCCCCCACACCCATTCCAACACCCCTACTTTCACCCCCACACATCCAACACCCACAAATACCACTACCCACCAAAACCCACACACCCCAACCCATCCAAACGCATACCCCACCCACACACACCCCACATACACATATCCCCACACTCACACACATCCTCCACATACACTCACACTTCCTCACATCTAGACACATACAAAATGTCTCACGTTAGTATTGAAACTAGTATGAACAAACTCCCACACTTTACTCACACACATACACTGACACATGTCATGAGCAGTCTCATAAACATGTTAAACATGGAGAAAAATGTGTACATAAAATGTATGTGACGTAAAAATAGTGATGCTCTCGCTCTCTCTCTCTCTCTCTCTCTCTCTCTCTCTCTCTCTCTCTCTCACACACACACACACACACACACACACACATTCACTCTCACACATTCACTCTTCCGCTCATTCATTCACTCTCACGCATTCACTCTCCCGCTCATTCACTCTCACGCTCACTCATTCACTCTCCCGCTCACTCATTCACTCTCCCGTTCACTCATTCACTCTCCCGCTCACTCATTCACTCTCCCGCTCACTCATTCACTCTCACGCTCACTCATTCTGTCTCTCACTCAAACTACAGTAATGAACATGAGTTTATATTATGCATGATAAAATCAAATGGTATGTAACTGATAATATGACAGATGAGAATACACAAACATATGGATTCGCGTGTTACATAACATGCGTGTTACATGACATGCATCTGCTCAGCTCTCTCTCTCTCTCTCTCTCTCTCTCTCTCTCTCTCTCTCTGTATTCTTTCATATACACACACTCACACGCATGCGCGCGCTCACACACACACACACACACACTAACACATCAACTCTCCCACTGTCTCACTCTCTAACACACAATCCTTCACACACACACACACACACTCTCTCTCAATCACACTCTCTCACACATACACATGAACGCATGCACGCACGCAATACACTCCCTTACTCACTCTCACACATACACGTACGAATGCATGCACTGACACATTCCCCCACCATTTCTCGCTCAATCACTCTCTCCACACACACGCATGCATGTGCGCACACACGCATTCACTCTCTCCCTCTCTCTGACACCCACTTTCTCTCTCTCTCTCTCTCGCTCTCTCTCTCTCTCTCTCTCTCTCTCTCTCTCTCTCTCTCTCTCGCTCCCACACGCACACACATATATAGTGAGCAATTATAGTTAAACAATTATAATGAACAATTATACTGAACAATTATACCAGTAAATGAATTATGGTGGCATATAGTCGGTATGGATTAAGTATTGAAAGAGTTTTCGGTTAAATGTGTAGGGACACATTGGAGTTTTCAGATCTGGAGGCAGATCATTCCATAAGTGAGCACCAGAATAGGCGAAACATGTTTTGTATAGGTCCAATCTAGGCTTTGAGACATGTAACAAATTTAGGCGCTTGCTGTTCATTGCATTAGATTGAATCAGCGGCAGAAGATACTCTGGGGTATTTTGAGATATAATTTTATTCACTAATTTGGCTTTGTTGAAAAGGAAGCGCTTTTGTAGTGGTAGAAGTCTTAGATGACTGTACAAATTATTACTTTCAACGTGCTTTATGCCAGAAACCAGACGAATAGCGCGGTTTTGTAGAGAACATAGTCGTTTTAAATTAGATTTAGGGCAACCATCCCAAACTGTGGAACAGTAATCGAGATGTGATTGGATATAGCATGTATAGAATATCTTCCGTGTGCTTTCGTCCAGGAAGTGCTGAATTTTAGCAAGTTGGTAAACTTTTTGTGCTATTTTCTTGGTAAGAGCGTGAACATGAGAGCTCCAGTTCAAATGGCTGTCTATTAAAAGCCCTAGTGTTTTATGTTCAGTCACATTAACTATAGGTAACGTGCCCATGCGGAGTTCGAGCGGTGATCCAGTTATGGCTAGTGTCTGTAGTTTTTGTCTGGTCGTTATTAGCATGGATTTGGTTTTGTCGATGTTAATTTGCATGCGGTTTTCATTGCTCCATCTAGTAAGATTATCAAGTTCCTTTTGTAAAGAATTCTCTAATTCACTACGATTTTCTTGACTAGTATATATAGTACAGTCGTCTGCAAATAGATCACAAGTTGTATTGATATATAAAGGAAGATCATTAATATAAACTGCAAAAAGCAGCGGACCTAGTATTGAGCCCTGAGGCACACCAATATTAAGCTGTGTGGGTCTTGATAGACAGTTGTTGAAGGACACGACTTGTTGCCTGTCGGATAGAAATGACGTAATTATGTTCACCATGTTGGTGCTTGTCTTCATTTGCTTTAGTTTTCTAATTAAAATATCGTGATCTACCATATCAAAAGCTTTTTTTAAAGTCTACAAACACCGCTCCACAAATTCTACCGTTGGTGATGTTTAAGTGCCAGTTATCGGTCATTTTTGTTAGAGCACTATGGCAAGAATATTTAGGTCGAAACCCAGATTGACTGTTAATTATTAGATCATTGTTAATTAAATGGTGTAACGTTATTTTATGAATGTGTTTTTCTAGTGGTTTTGATAGCGACGATAGTAAGGAAATATGTCTATAATTACCCAAAACGCTATTATCGATTGAGCCATTTTTAATTAGCGGAAACACTTTAGCAATTTTAAATGCAGATGGAAAGTAGTTTTTGGCCAGGCACTGGTTGTATATGAACGTTAAGGACTCGCTAATGACTGGTGCAGCACAACGAAGAATTCTATTACTGATACAGGCCAGAGGAGCTATATATCTCTCTTTAAAGTTGTTGGGGGGGGGGAGGGGTGGATTTGTGATTCAAAGCACGCTGGGGAAGAATTGCGGCGTGTACTATCTGTGCTCTACAATGCTTGCTACCACCTAGTGAGAAGTGCTCCCAAGTATTAACAAAATAAGCCACACACGGGGCTCGCGAGACGCACGCACGTTCTAACAATTTTCCACGGCAAGGGCTGTAGATTTTGTGCTCTGCAGTAGAAACCAACTATCGTCTGTCAAGACGATCGGGTGTAAAACATATTATGTGTTTTTGATATTAATATTATTTTTTTTTAAAATTAACAATAATAACATTTTTTTTTAATTGCAAGAGTAAATGAAATTAAGGAAATTTACACATTTCAGTCAGGAAAAATAGTAGCTAGTTTGTATTTGAACATTAGTAAAAATAAGTTTCTGTTGTATGTAAGGGAGTTGAACCTTGCCTTGATTCTGCAAGTCCAAACTAATTTTCTGTATTCCGCTAGTGTTTGAAGTAGTTTTGTATGTGTGTCTTCGGATGTTTTAGGAAGAGTGTTAAGAAAGATTGCCTTGTAAATGTCTGTTTGTTTGCCTGTGTGTGTTTGTATTATTTGTTGTAGAGTGTCCACTGCATCAGTGACTATTTGACATGTGAAAAATATGTGTTCTTCTGTCTCTTTTGTGTTGTTCCTGCATAATTGGCATTTTCCTATTTGCCTGGATTTGAATGCTAATTTGGGTATTATGGGAGTTATATTAAAAATCAGTCTGTAAGTTACTTCTTTCGCCTTAGATGTGATGTGTTTGTTGTGTAAGTTGGAAAAGGTGGATGTGTAGTCTGACATGAAATATTTCCGTCCTCTTTTGATTCTCAGCTTAAGCGATGGTGCTTGTTTACTAACTAATTGTTTGTATATTTCTCGTGTTGTTTCATTTATTAAATGTTCATGTCCTTGTATTGCCTGTATACATGTGTGATAGAAGGATGGTAGTATACCCTTATAATGTGCTGCTGCATTGTTTAGTTTTGTGAGATGTTTTATTTTGTGTGCTATATAATATAATGCTAATCTATGTTGTTCTGGATGTCTGATAATATTACCTATGTGGCTGATTCTAAGTGCTTTTCTAAGTATTTTTGTATGTATGTCCTGAAGTGCTATTCCTCCTTGTTTCTTATCCTGAATGAGAGTTTTATGCTGTATGCTGTGTATTGTCTTACTAAATATGAAATGTCTTATCTGTTTATTTATATCTGTGATTGTCTGTTTTGGAGGGTTTAACACTGTCACTAAGTATATTATTTTTGGTATGATGTATGTGTTAACTATTATGCTTCTACCAAATATTGTTGATGTTTTGTATTTATACCTGTCAGAAGTCGGGGTGCCCCACCGGCGAGATGAAAGTATTATTCACTGGCGAGCAACCCCAAATAGTCAGAAACTGACTAGGGACAAAATCTATATGGCTGAACTACAGATTAAGCCCATGAATATCCAACGTACAGCTCCAAGTGGCTCGTTACAAAATGAAATGAACTGTGCTGAATATTCGCCAAGGAATGGGAAAGAGAAGGTTAGCTAAGATAGATTTTTAAGTCTAAATATAAGAGTATTGACGACTATCTCAGTACAGGTTTTTCTCCCTGACTGCTCCCTTCCTTGGTGTCTAAGTGAACCCCCACCAATGTACACAACAACACGTATGAACAATTGGAAAACATATAATGACAGAACTATGAGTTACAATACTACAACATTTATTTACTAATCATAAAATTAGACACATGATGGTTGTCAATATGAGGATGATGAAATCATATACATATTGATATTGATGACAAACATTACGTAAATTGTTACTTGATCTATCTGGATCTGTGGTCCAGATCCCCACTCTCCAGTAGACACACAAAAAAGAACAGCTTGCCGGTATTCTGACGAACCCTGTCAGTCCTGACACTACCTAGTCAGTAGTCTCTAGTCTTGAGATCTATAACATAGGTGCTCCTTGTGAGAGCTTGAAAGAAAGTCAAGAATGTGTTATATCTAGTTCTACATCAGCGCAATCTTAAGTAAAACATATTCTAGTAAACACATATACAATGACCAGTCTGGCCAAGTTTATCTTCCAGCTCTACTGCGTTCACCATCCTCCTTCTCCCTCCTACTGTCTTAGTCGGGGACGGGCTTTTCAATTGTCTCACACGCCTGTAATGATTACATTTCTGCCGCCCAATGTCCATGTCGCTAATACAGAAATTCTGTGTCGTACAGCCGCTCCGTCCAATGTTGATTTAGCAGCTCACAGGGTCGGTAATGGTATTATAATAATGCCTGATCATCCGAGCTTACAAGCCGTGACCAGTACCTGTGCCCGACTTCCGTGAATTACCACCCATCATATAATGAAAAGGTTTAGCACCATATACCCTATAACAATTGTGGGTAATGTCTGTACCATTACACCTCTGCTACAAATGCAACCAATAAGCAAGGTGCCAATGCGCGCACAATAACATAACACTTCATATTGGTAGGTTTGCATATGACAAATCAATATATTAAACTTCCAATACACATAAACATATTAATTAAACTAGACATATTATGATACTCAACATAATAGCATAAGGCATTATTAATGAGTAATAATATTGTATACCTACAAAATGAGATATACAACAAGTCTAATTGAAGTGACCACACAGACCAGCCATACTGCTGATCTGCCCGGTTTAGTAACCACTTAGTTACTGCTGTGGTAAGAATTAAAGAAATATTCAGTTGACTATATTCTGTACAACAAATGCACATACCAAAAAGAGACTAGTCTAGTTTAGAAAGAAATGGCAAGCATCTGCTACAACACCTCAAGCATATCTAGACAAGATCTGCCGTTCACAAGTTTCTACTTCTCAGAAGAGTAATAAATGAAACACAATGATATTGAACACAGAACTTAGAAAGAACACTCAAGTAACCTACGCCAAAGATAGTTCTTGAAATAACCTAGATCAGATATAGACTGAAAATCAGTACATACATCTAAAACTTGACTAGTTACTAAGAATTAATTCTCCTAGTGAAATCTAGCAACATAGAATCATACATATGACTACAAAACGAGCTGGGGGCCTACCTGTTCTGAAGTCAGACTTAATCTAAAGGGAAAAGGTCTAGCATGGGTTTTTATACCTAGCCTAGCAGTAGACACTTATCTCCCAGGAATTCCAGTCATAAATTCTTCTTATCTCCCCCTGATGTTAATTGCAATTATCACTGCAAACTGGCCATCACACCTTGCACCTCTAGTCTCTACCAGATGGAGGTCAGCCATCGCGGTTGGGCGGTTTCCTAGCTCTGCTTATCAGGTGTTGACTTGGCTTGTTTACTGCCTTAGGGCTATTATCTCCACCTTTCTACCGGTAATTGCCTTTATTCACCCAATGGCCAAGTTCATTGTTGATTCAGCCAGGGTCTACCTGGGCAAGAAGGTGCCAATGTGTCTGTGTGGTGTCATAGCCCGTCTGGGTCAGCAGTTTTCTAAGGTGTAGACTAATTTAAGTTATCTAGTTGTGTCCGTCTCAAGTAGCCCATTTTACTTGCCATCTGCAAGCTTACATCATGGCTAGAGGCTTTTTGTGAATAATCTTACCTCACGACTAGATAGCCGTGGAGTAGCGTGATTAATTCATTCTTTCTCAATTTGGCCTCTCAAATTTGGAGACCGAGAAAATATTCTGGGATGTTAAGGTGGCATTTCACGACAGAGCTTCCCCCTAAAAAACGTTTCTGCCAGAAATCTTTTGTCAAAGCACGCCGTACATCCCAGAATAATGCCTAAGCACTCTCAGTTCTGTATCTGCCTAAAGGTTTCCAATATTCCTTGTGGCAGTGGGTTGTCCTGCATCTGCATAAAGACGTCGCATTTCCATAACCCAAGGATACTCTGGATAGGTCCTTGTACCTGGTTTTCGGCCGGGATTCCATGCAATAGCTTGGTAAAATCCGGTAATTGTCAGCAGGTTGTATTTTTACCCCTCTGGAAAAGATCACAATCCACGGGATTCTTCTACGCCTCTGGGCAATTGTTTTACACCATTCACTCACGTGATTTAATCCTTTCAGCCGAGGATGTACCCGTAGTGAAGTCTCACATAAGCTGGCCACAGCAAAGCTTGTCTCCGTGATTTTCCTCCATCCTTTATAGATTCTTAACTGATCCATCAATATCTTCCTTTTGAAAGGAATAATGTTGCACATCATGGTCCCATGATATAAATTCAACTGGCGCAAATATTCTGGGATGTTAAGGTGGCATTTCACGACAGAGCTTCCCCCTAAAAAACGTTTCTGCCAGAAATCTTTTGTCAAAGCACGCCGTACATCCCAGAATAATGCCTAAGCACTCTCAGTTCTGTATCTGCCTAAAGGTTTCCAATATTCCTTGTGGCAGTGGGTTGTCCTGTATCTGCATAAAGACGTCGCATTTCCATAACCCAAGGATACTCTGGATAGGTCCTTGTACCTGGTTTTCGGCCGGGATTCCATGCAATAGCTTGGTAAAATCCGGTAATTGTCAGCAGGTTGTATTTTTACCCCTCTGGAAAAGATCACAATCCACGGGATTCTTCTACGCCTCTGGGCAATTGTTTTACACCATTCACTCACGTGATTTAATCCTTTCAGCCGAGGATGTACCCGTAGTGAAGTCTCACATAAGCTGGCCACAGCAAAGCTTGTCTCCGTGATTTTCCTCCATCCTTTATAGATTCTTAACTGATCCATCAATATCTTCCTTTTGAAAGGAATAATGTTGCACATCATGGTCCCATGATATAATTCAACTGGCGCTCTCCTCCTTCAAAGTCGGGCGTAACAATCTTCCCTCCTCGGTGTCGCCGTTTCTTCCCCTGATAATCAGTTAACGGGCTGAGTTTCTCTGCATTAGAGTTTCTTGTACAAACCGTGCTAGAAATTGGAAATTTAGTGTGCCAAGTTGTCCAGCCTTGAGAAATAACATAGTTATTCAAAGGCGATAAAGTGGAGTTACTTTTGAATAAAGTATCCACAAATAGCTGATCTACTCCTATCAAATCTACCTGACTGAAGGGTAGATTTAGTCCTAAAAGTGTTGATTCCAAACCACTCTTGACTTCTGTTACTTCAGGTCCCTGTTGCTGGAATTCCCTGATAACTTCAGCTAATGAGATGATAGGCGTTTCTTCCTCCATCTTGTGCAAAGAATTTTCTTCTTTAGCAACTACAGACAATGTTGTCTGCACAATATCAGAGTCCATATTATGGCTCATGACAATTCCCTGTGTTTCCTGAGTCTCCGAACTGGTATACTCTGAGATAAGAACTGGAAATGTTTCCTTGTCTGGATGTTCCTCTCTGGTCGTGCTTTCATGGACTAAGTCCAGTTGAGGTAAATCCTGTGAGGGGCTTTTGTCTAAGCAATCCATCACATTCCGTAAATCCTTTGAACTGATGTCTAGTGTCTTTTCCTGAGCTGCAGCCTCAAAGATTACAAGGGGTTCCAGGTCATCCTTCATCCCTCTGTCAGTCAAATTTAATCCCACTTCTTCCTCGCCTGAGCTGAAGGGAATAATAAGGTCGGTTACCTCTCCATCTCCGACCTCCTTAAAAGATGTCCTCAGGTCCTCTTCTTCTTGAGTTTCACCCCTCGTTGAAGTAAAATTAGATTCCTGGGAGTCTTGTACTGGCAAACCGTAGTGCAAACAGTTGTCCTCTGGGTAACTGTTAATAGTTAAATTATCTGAACAGATAATTAGTGATTCTTCCCGCGTTGCAGTAATGAAATTCACCTGGGATTCCGTTTCTTCCGTCCTGTCTATTTCAGTCAGATGTAATTCCACTTCGTGATTCTGTGAACAGAAGGGAATGTGAGAATCGGCTAGGTCTCTGCCTGCGACCTCGTTAAAGGTTGTCTTCAGTTCCTATTTCTCGCGAGATTCATTTCTCGTAGCAGTCAAGTGGTTTTCCTGAAGGTCCTCTACTGTCAAACTACTATTGCCGTGGTGCAAACAGTTATCACGTTTGTGGCTGTTTGAAGTGCCATTGGCACGTTTTTTCTTCCCTCTTTTCCGTTTAGGACTGGGTCGAATGAGAACCTGTAGTTCCCGGTCCACTAACTCTGATTCTGCGGTGGGTGGCAAAGATGTCCCTTCCTTCCTGGTTGGGTGAGCATCCGTATCTCCTACCTTATGTTCCGCTAGAAAGGTTAGCTTCTCCGCATTGACTGCTTCCATATGCGTTTTCTCCATCTCTACTCCTTCAGTTTTGCTACGCTCTTGTGCTTCAAAGAACTCATTATGACTTTTAAACATCATTTCTTCTTCTTGGTCCCACCATTCTAACTCTGCTATGATATATGTTTCTAGTTGCTCTCCCTTTAAGCCTTCTCTTATGCCCCACCCTCTCGCGGTCTCTGAGAAATCTGCACGCGCCTTCATATCCTCTTCGAGATTCCGGTAAAGCAAGACCATAATTGCTAATGACTATATTCAGGTAAGCTCCTATGTATATATCAAAATCAGATATAAGCTAGAACGACAAGAGTGAACCACTGACAGCAGAACCTAAACCAATGGGTAGAGTTTAGCCTCAGCAGCGAAAGACAACTGAAAGTAATATTCAAGTAGTATCTGGCGACCGCAGTGAAGTAAGTGTGAGAGATATCCTACACAGTAATATTTACCTAAATAAACATTAAAATGCACTGCATACATGTCAAAATAAACATGGCATATATTAGCATAAAATTCAAATCAGTCAAGCAGTTAAATCATCAAACACATCAATGTAAATATGATTAAAGTGTTCACTTATCATTAAATGATGAATGGTAACACTAATTGATAATAATTAAAACAATTATCAATAAATGATAGATGATGGTAGTTTTCTCATAAGTTCTTATCTGTTATACTTTTGAATAGTTATATATGTACTCTGTAACTTCCTCACCTAAAATTAGCTACATCTGGTGATAGTCTATTTTGTTGATTGAAGATTACAAGAGTTAACTTTTAAAAATCGTATGTCTAGGGTCTAGTAGAATCAATATGATTACTAGAATCCTGGTTCAGGATCGCGGACTGGACCCCAATCTGTCAGAAGTCGGGGTGCCCCACCGGCGAGATGAAAGTATTATTCACTGGCGAGCAACCCCAAATAGTCAGAAACTGACTAGGGACAAAATCTATATGGCTGAACTACAGATTAAGCCCATGAATATCCAACGTACAGCTCCAAGTGGCTCGTTACAAAATGAAATGAACTGTGCTGAATATTCGCCAAGGTATGGGAAAGAGAAGGTTAGCTAAAATAGATTTTTAAGTCTAAATATAAGAGTATTGACGACTATCTCAGTACAGGTTTTTCTCCCTGACTTCTCCCTTCCTTGGTGTCTAAGTGAACCCCCACCAATGTACACAACAACACGTATGCACAATTGGAAGAAATATAATGACAGAACTATGAGTTACAATACTACAACATTTATTTACTAATCATAAAATTAGACATATGATGGTTGTCAATATGAGGATGATGAAATCATATACATATTGATATTGATGACAAACATTACGTAAATTGTTACTTGATCTATCTGGATCTGTGGTCCAGATCCCCACTCTCCAGTAGACACACAAAAAAGAACAGCTTGCCGGTATTCTGACGAATCCTGTAAGTCCTGACACTACCTAGTCAGTAGTCTCTAGTCTTGAGATCTATAACATAGGTGCTCCTTGTGAGAGCTTGAAAGAAAGTCAAGAATGTGTTATATCTAGTTCTACATCAGCGCAATCTTAAGTAAAACATATTCTAGTAAACACATATACAATGACCAGTCTGGCCAAGTTTATCTTCCAGCTCTACTGCGTTCACCATCCTCCTTCTCCCTCCTACTGTCTTAGTCGGGGACGGGCTTTTCAATTGTCGCACACGCCTGTAATGATTACATTTCTGCCGCCCAATGTCCATGTCGCTAATACAGAAATTCTGTGTCGTACAGCCGCTCCGTCCAATGTTGGTTTAGCAGCTCACAGGGTCGGTAATGGTATTATAATAATGCCTGATCATCCGAGCTTACAAGCCGTGACCAGTACCTGTGCCCGACTTCCGTGAATTACCATCCATCATATAATGAAAAGGTTTAGCACCATATACCCTATAACAATTGTGGGTAATGTCTGTACCATTACACCTCTGTTACAAATGCAACCAATAAGCAAGGTGCCAATGCGCGCACAATAACATAACACTTCATATTGGTAGGTTTGCATATGACAAATCAATATATCAAACTTCCAATACACATAAACATATTAATTAAACTAGACATATTATGATACTCAACATAATAACATAAGGCATTATTAATGAGTAATAATATTGTATACCTACAAAATGAGATATACAACAAGTCTAATTGAAGTGACCACACAGACCAGCCATACTGCTGATCTGCCCGGTTTAGTAACCACTTAGTTACTGCTGTGGTAAGAATTACAGAAATATTCAGTTGACTATATTCTGTACAACAAATGCACATACCAAAAAGAGACTAGTCTAGTTTAGAAAGAAATGGCAAGCATCTGCTACGACACCTCAAGCATATCTAGACAAGATCTGCCGTTCACAAGTTTCTACTTCTCAGAAGAGTAATAAATGAAGCACAATGATATTGAACACAGAACTTAGAAAGAACACTCAAGTAACCTACGCCAAAGATAGTTCTTGAAATAACCTAGATCAGATATAGACTGAAAATCAGTACATACATCTAAAACTTGACTAGTTACTAAGAATTAATTCTCCTAGTGAAATCTAGCAACATAAGAATCATACATATGACTACAAAACGAGCTGGGGGCCTACCTGTTCTGAAGTCAGACTTAATCTAAAGGGAACAGGTCTAGCATGGGTTTTTATACCTAGCCTAGCAGTAGACACTTATCTCCCAGGAATTCCAGTCATAAATTCTTCTTATCTCCCCCTGATGTTAATTGCAATTATCACTGCAAACTGGCCATCACACCTTGCACCTCTAGTCTCTACCAGATGGAGGTCAGCCATCGCGGTTGGGCGGTTTCCTAGCTCTGCTTATCAGGTGTTGACTTGGCTTGTTTACTGCCTTAGGGCTATTATCTCCACCTTTCTACCGGTAATTGCCTTTATTCACCCAATGGCCAAGTTCATTGTTGATTCAGCCAGGGTCTACCTGGGCAAGAAGGTGCCAATGTGTCTGTGTGGTGTCATAGCCCGTCTGGGTCAGCAGTTTTCTAAGGTGTAGACTAATTTAAGTTATCTAGTTGTGTCCGTCTCAAGTAGCCCATTTTACTTGCCATCTGCAAGCTTATGTCATGGCTAGAGGCTTTTTGTGAATAATCTTACCTCACGACTAGATAGCCGTGGAGTAGCGTGATTAATTCATTCTTTCTCAATTTGGCCTCTCAAATTTGGAGACCGAGAAAATATTCTGGGATGTTAAGGTGGCATTTCACGACAGAGCTTCCCCCTAAAAAACGTTTCTGCCAGAAATCTTTTGTCAAAGCACGCCGTACATCCCAGAATAATGCCTAAGCACTCTCAGTTTTGTATCTGCCTAAAGGTTTCCAATATTCCTTGTGGCAGTGGGTTGTCCTGCATCTGCATAAAGACGTCGCATTTCCATAACCCAAGGATACTCTGGATAGGTCCTTGTACCTGGTTTTCGGCCGGGATTCCATGCAATAGCTTGGTAAAATCCGGTAATTGTCAGCAGGTTGTATTTTTACCCCTCTGGAAAAGATCACAATCCACGGGATTCTTCTACGCCTCTGGGCAATTGTTTTACACCATTCACTCACGTGATTTAATCCTTTCAGCCGAGGATGTACCCGTAGTGAAGTCTCACATAAGCTGGCCACAGCAAAGCTTGTCTCCGTGATTTTCCTCCATCCTTTATAGATTCTTAACTGATCCATCAATATCTTCCTTTTGAAAGGAATAATGTTGCACATCATGGTCCCATGATATAAATTCAACTGACGCTCTCCTCCTTCAAAGTCGGGCGTAACAATCTTCCCTCCTCGGTGTCGCCGTTTCTTCCCCTGATAATCAGTTAACGGGCTGAGTTTCTCTGCATTAGAGTTTCTTGTACAAACCGTGCTAGAAATTGGAAATTTAGTGTGCCAAGTTGTCCAGCCTTGAGAAATAACATAGTTATTCAAAGGCGATAAAGTGGAGTTACTTTTGAATAAAGTATCCACAAATAGCTGATCTACTCCTATCAAATCTACCTGACTGAAGGGTAGATTTAGTCCTAAAAGTGTTGATTCCAAACCACTCTTGACTTCTGTTACTTCAGGTCCCTGTTGCTGGAATTCCCTGATAAGTTCAGCTAATGAGATGATAGGCGTTTCTTCCTCCATCTTGTGCAAAGAATTTTCTTCTTTAGCAACTACAGACAATGTTGTCTGCACAATATCAGAGTCCATATTATGGCTCATGACAATTCCCTGTGTTTCCTGAGTCTCCGAACTGGTATACTCTGAGATAAGAACTGGAAATGTTTCCTTGTCTGGGTGTTCCTCTCTGGTCGTGCTTTCATGGACTAAGTCCAGTTGAGGTAAATCCTGTGAGGGGCTTTTGTCTAAGCAATCCATCACATTCCGTAAATCCTTTGAACTGATGTCTAGTGTCTTTTCCTGAGCTTCAGCCTCAAAGATCACAAGGGGTTCCAGGTCATCCTTCATCCCTCTGTCAGTCAAATTTAATCCCACTTCTTCCTCGCCTGAGCTGAAGGGAATAATAAGGTCGGTTACCTCTCCATCTCCGACCTCCTTAAAAGATGTCCTCAGGTCCTCTTCTTCTTGAGTTTCACCCCTCGTTGAAGTAAAATTAGATTCCTGGGAGTCTTGTACTGGCAAACCGTAGTGCAAACAGTTGTCCTCTGGGTAACTGTTAATAGTTAAATTATCTGAACAGATAATTAGTGATTCTTCCCGCGTTGCAGTAATGAAATTCACCTGGGATTCCGTTTCTTCCGTCCTGTCTATTTCAGTCAGATGTAATTCCACTTCGTGATTCTGTGAACAGAAGGGAATGTGAGAATCGGCTAGGTCTCTGCCTGCGACCTCATTAAAGGTTGTCTTCAGTTCCTATTTCTCGCGAGATTCATTTCTCGTAGCAGTCAAGTGGTTTTCCTGAAGGTCCTCTACTGTCAAACGACTTTTGCCGTGGTGCAAACAGTTATCACGTTTGTGGCTGTTTGAAGTGCCATTGGCACGTTTTTTCTTCCCTCTTTTCCGCTTAGGACTGGGTCGAATGAGAACCTGTAGTTCCCGGTCCACTAACTCTGATTCTGCGGTGGGTGGCAAAGATGTCCCTTCCTTCCTGGTTGGGTGAGCATCCGTATCTCCTACCTTATGTTCCGCTAGAAAGGTTAGCCTCTCCGCATTGACTGCTTCCATATGCGTTTTCTCCATCTCTACTCCTTCAGTTTTGCTACGCTCTTGTGCTTCAAAGAACTCATTATGACTTTTAAACATCATTTCTTCTTCTTGGTCCCACCATTCTAACTCTGCTATGATATATGTTTCTAGTTGCTCTCCCTTTAAGCCTTCTCTTATGCCCCACCCTCTCGCGGTCTCTGAGAAATCTGCACTCGCCTTCATATCCTCTTCGAGATTCCGGTAAAGCAAGACCATAATTGCTAATGACTATATTCAGGTAAGCTCCTATGTATATATCAAAATCAGATATAAGCTAGAACGACAAGAGTGAACCACTGACAGCAGAACCTAAACCAATGGGTAGAGTTTAGCCTCAGCAGCGAAAGACAACTGAAAGTAATATTCAAGTAGTATCTGGCGACCGCAGTGAAGTAAGTGTGAGAGATATCCTACACAGTAATATTTACCTAAATAAACATTAAAATGCACTGCATACATGTCAAAATAAACATGGCATATATTAGCATAAAATTCAAATCAGTCAAGCAGTTAAATAATCAAACACATCAATGTAAATATGATTAAAGTGTTCACTTATCATTAAATGATGAATGGTAACACTAATTGATAATAATTAAAACAATTATCAATAAATGATAGATGATGGTAGTTTTCTCATAAGTTCTTATCTGTTATACTTTTGAATAGTTATATATGTACTCTGTAACTTCCTCACCTAAAATTAGCTACATCTGGTGATAGTCTATTTTGTTGATTGAAGATTACAAGAGTTAACTTTTAAAAATCGTATGTCTAGGGTCTAGTAGAATCAATATGATTACTAGAATCCTGGTTCAGGATCGCGGACTGGACCCCAATCTGTCAGAAGTCGGGGTGCCCCACCGGCGAGATGAAAGTATTATTCACTGGCGAGCAACCCCAAATAGTCAGAAACTGACTAGGGACAAAATCTATATGGCTGAACTACAGATTAAGCCCATGAATATCCAACGTACAGCTCCAAGTGGCTCGTTACAAAATGAAATGAACTGTGCTGAATATTCGCCAAGGTATGGGAAAGAGAAGGTTAGCTAAAATAGATTTTTAAGTCTAAATATAAGAGTATTGACGACTATCTCAGTACAGGTTTTTCTCCCTGACTTCTCCCTTCCTTGGTGTCTAAGTGAACCCCCACCAATGTACACAACAACACGTATGCACAATTGGAAGAAATATAATGACAGAACTATGAGTTACAATACTACAACATTTATTTACTAATAATAAAATTAGACATATGATGGTTGTCAATATGAGGATGATGAAATCATATACATATTGATATTGATGACAAACATTACGTAAATTGTTACTTGATCTATCTGGATCTGTGGTCCAGATCCCCACTCTCCAGTAGACACACAAAAAAGAACAGCTTGCCGGTATTCTGACGAATCCTGTCAGTCCTGACACTACCTAGTCAGTAGTCTCTAGTCTTGAGATCTATAACATAGGTGCTCCTTGTGAGAGCTTGAAAGAAAGTCAAGAATGTGTTATATCTAGTTCTACATCAGCGCAATCTTAAGTAAAACATATTCTAGTAAACACATATACAATGACCAGTCTGGCCAAGTTTATCTTCCAGCTCTACTGCGTTCACCATCCTCCTTCTCCCTCCTACTGTCTTAGTCGGGGACGGGCTTTTCAATTGTCGCACACGCCTGTAATGATTACATTTCTGCCGCCCAATGTCCATGTCGCTAATACAGAAATTCTGTGTCGTACAGCCGCTCCGTCCAATGTTGGTTTAGCAGCTCACAGGGTCGGCAATGGTATTATAATAATGCCTGATCATCCGAGCTTACAAGCCGTGACCAGTACCTGTGCCCGACTTCCGTGAATTACCATCCATCATATAATGAAAAGGTTTAGCACCATATACCCTATAACAATTGTGGGTAATGTCTGTACCATTACACCTCTGTTACAAATGCAACCAATAAGCAAGGTGCCAATGCGCGCACAATAACATAACACTTCATATTGGTAGGTTTGCATATGACAAATCAATATATCAAACTTCCAATACACATAAACATATTAATTAAACTAGACATATTATGATACTCAACATAATAGCATAAGGCATTATTAATGAGTAATAATATTGTATACCTACAAAATGAGATATACAACAAGTCTAATTGAAGTGACCACACAGACCAGCCATACTGCTGATCTGCCCGGTTTAGTAACCACTTAGTTACTGCTGTGGTAAGAATTACAGAAATATTCAGTTGACTATATTCTGTACAACAAATGCACATACCAAAAAGAGACTAGTCTAGTTTAGAAAGAAATGGCAAGCATCTGCTACGACACCTCAAGCATATCTAGACAAGATCTGCCGTTCACAAGTTTCTACTTCTCAGAAGAGTAATAAATGAAGCACAATGATATTGAACACAGAACTTAGAAAGAACACTCAAGTAACCTACGCCAAAGATAGTTCTTGAAATAACCTAGATCAGATATAGACTGAAAATCAGTACATACATCTAAAACTTGACTAGTTACTAAGAATTAATTCTCCTAGTGAAATCTAGCAACATAAGAATCATACATATGACTACAAAACGAGCTGGGGGCCTACCTGTTCTGAAGTCAGACTTAATCTAAAGGGAACAGGTCTAGCATGGGTTTTTATACCTAGCCTAGCAGTAGACACTTATCTCCCAGGAATTCCAGTCATAAATTCTTCTTATCTCCCCCTGATGTTAATTGCAATTATCACTGCAAACTGGCCATCACACCTTGCACCTCTAGTCTCTACCAGATGGAGGTCAGCCATCGCGGTTGGGCGGCTTCCTAGCTCTGCTTATCAGGTGTTGACTTGGCTTGTTTACTGCCTTAGGGCTATTATCTCCACCTTTCTACCGGTAATTGCCTTTATTCACCCAATGGCCAAGTTCATTGTTGATTCAGCCAGGGTCTACCTGGGCAAGAAGGTGCCAATGTGTCTGTGTGGTGTCATAGCCCGTCTGGGTCAGCAGTTTTCTAAGGTGTAGACTAATTTAAGTTATCTAGTTGTGTCCGTCTCAAGTAGCCCATTTTACTTGCCATCTGCAAGCTTATGTCATGGCTAGAGGCTTTTTGTGAATAATCTTACCTCACGACTAGATAGCCGTGGAGTAGCGTGATTAATTCATTCTTTCTCAATTTGGCCTCTCAAATTTGGAGACCGAGAAAATATTCTGGGATGTTAAGGCGGCATTTCACGACAATACCTATGTAGCATGTCTGTGATTTGGTGTCTTAGTTGTAGCCATGTTTCTCTGTGTGTTGTTCTGGGTTCACATGGAAATGTGATCCCATACAGTTTCATATTGTGTGTTTGCGTTAGGTCTGGAGGGAAATCAGACTTTTGTTTCCATCTTCCCAGGCCCATAATTTGTGATTTTTGTATATTAATTTTGGCTCCACTGCCTTTCCCAAAGTTGGATAAGGTGTGCAGTATGTTTCTGATGGATGTGTTGCTTGTAGGGAAGAATGCAGTATCTTCTGCATAAGCAATGACCTTTTGCTCTCATATTCCCTGTATGAAAGTGCCTTTAATGCTGGTATCTTGTCTGATCTTTTCTAATAATGGCTCTAGTGTCAGTATATACAGAAGTGGTGATAGTGGGCACCCTTGTCTTACAGATCTTATCAGTCTGAAGCTAGCAGTGAGTGAATGGTTCACTAAGACTTTGCTTTCAGGGTTGTTATACAAAATCTATATCCACTTTCTGTAGTACTGTCCTATATTGCAGTGCTCTAGGGTTTTGTGCAAATAGGAGTGTGCGATTCTGTCAAAGGCCTTCTCTTGATCCAAAGATAAGAGGGAGGATTGACAGTCTTTCTGGTGTGTGTACGTTATAATGTCTCTAATGAGGTGTGTGTGGTTTAGTATATTCCTGTGCTGTACACTACATTGCTGGTTTGGGTGTACTAGTTTTGGTAGAAATTGTGTGATTTTGTGTGCTAGTGATTTGGCAAGAATTTTGTAATCTGTGTTAAGAAGTGAAATTGGTCTGTAATTTTTCAGTTGTGTCTTGTCTGTCTTTGCTTTGTGTATAAGTGTTATATAAGATATGGTGCAACTATCAGGGAGTTCTTGTTTGTCAAAGGCTTCTTGATAGACTTTTAGAAGAAGGTTACTTATGATAGGAAAGAATTGTTGATAGAATTCTGCTGTTAATCCGTCTGGTCCTGGTGTCTTGTCTTTGTTCATTTTACTAAGTGCATGTGTTATGTTTTCTAATGTCAATTGTGTGTCCAATATCTCTTTGTCTGTGTCTGATATCTTTTTTGTATATTGTAAGAAGCTATCTTGTATTTGTGTGTTTACTGTCTCTGCTGTAAATAAGTGTGTATAGTATTGCTGGAATGCTTCTGTTATACATGTGGTTTCTGTTTGTGTGATTTCTTGCATGTCTATTATTGTGTTTATTTGTTTGCTACGCTGTATGTTTTGTTCTATTGCCATGTATTGTTTGCTGGGTGTCTCTTGTGTAATGGTGTTGAGTTTTGTTCTAATTAGTGCACCCAAGTATCTGTGCTGTTGGTGTTATTCCAGTTGCGTTTCTAATGCATGCAAGTATGGTGAGTTTCTGTCGGATTGCTTTGTTAAATGTATTGCTGTTTGTATTATCTGTTCTTGTTGTAGTCTACGCTTGTGTATGACGGATGCTAGTTGTTGTGTCCTGCTCCGTATTGTGTTTTTCAGTAAGTCCCAGTATTTTCTAATGTTGTCAGTTGGTATACTATCAGTGTATGTATGCATCAGGTCTGTCATATATTGTATATATTCTGCGTTTTGGAGTAATGTGTTGTTAAATTTCCAGTGTGGTGATCGTTTGAAAGGCTGTGTGGGTGTGTTATTTATAGTGATGTGTGCTAGTATTGCTTTGTGGTCTGTATACTGGAGAGTTTCTTGTAGGTGTTTAGTTTGTTTTATGTGGTGTGTTGATGGTACATATATTCTATCTAACCTAGATGATCTATTATGTGCATGGTTTCTGTGCGTTGTGTCGTGACTGTTGGGGTGTTTGTGCCTGAATGCGTCTACTAGGTTATGTGTGTCAATTATGTATTGCAATGTATCAAGTTGATTCATGTCGTCTTGGCCGGCTCTTCTTAACTGCGTTTTCACTTCCCCGCCTATTATGTCAGCCGAAGCTAAACAACAATTAAAATCACCTGCTAAAACAACATGCCTCCCTCTGAATGTCTGTGCTAATAGGTTTTCTAAGTGTTCAAAGAATTGTGGTTGGTAGCTGTAATTTGCTGGGGCATGTATATTGACTAAAGCGTATGTGTGTGTGTTGTTTCTAACGTGTATGATGGTAATGTCTCTTTGGTCGTCCTTGTGTGTGCCAGTAATTTCCCATTTATCTGAAGTCTGCAGTATAGCGGTTCCAGAACCCGTACGATGTGTCGACAGACTGAAACATGAGTGTCTGAGCCCTAATTGTGTAGTGATTTGCTTTGCGTGTGTGTGTTCGCGTATGTTTGTTTCTTGTAGGAGAATGAAATCGGGTTTGTGTTTGTGTATGAGTGTGACGATGTGTTTTTGTTTTGTGCGTAAACCTGAAATGTTCAGACTAATAATAACAATATCATTAGTCATCATAAATTAATCAAAACAAGCAAATTATATTGTTGACTAACAGTAATAAGAAATCAGATACGAACGAGGTTTTCTAGTTGAAATAGTTATTTTTTCTTCTTGTCTTGGTGCAGACGTGATCTGATTGTAGATGATGAAACAGTAGGCTATCTTCTTCGGTTTCAGTGTCAGTGTCAGTGTCAGTAGTGTTCTTAGATGTCAATTCTGATTTAGTTATATCATCAAAGGTGTCGTTGCTGATGGTTTCGTCAGTATTTTCGGTTTGTCTTTCCTTCTTTTTTGGCGTTGATTTGGTTGGTGAGTTTTTTTCTTCTTCTTCCTTAGTACTGCTTGTTGAGTTTGGACTTAAACCTCGTAGTTGTCTTTTTCTGGTTTTGGAGTGGTAAACAGTTGTAAAGGGTTCTTCTGTTTGCGTTTCCAGAATATAGTTTTCTTGATTGTCTGTTGGCGTATCCGTTTGTTGATGTTCGTGTTGTGTGTTTTTTTTTTTTGTTGTTGTTGATGTTGTTCTGGTCCTTGCCTTCTCAGAGGTGGAAATTTATTACATCTTCTTGTGCCACAACAGGCTTGTGTGTATGTTTGGCTGGACATTTGTTGGACCAGTGGTCGTCCATACCACACACATGACAAGCAGTTCTCCTGCTGGGCAATGTTATCAGAATTTTGTGAGTGTTTTTGGTAACCCCTGTTATGTTTAGATTTATGTAATGGGGGATGTCCTGGACGGGGTTACATAAGGCTCCCCATTTACCTCGAGAGTTTTTTTTAGTGGAAATACCTCCACATTCGGGTCCCCAGTGGCATGTACGGCGATTGCCTTAACACCCTCTATCTTCATTGCCGCTGGGATCCAATGCAAAGTAAGTTTTTGCCTTTCTTTGTCTTCATGCTCCAGAAAAATATTGATGTCGGAATTCGGTACTTGTAATTGTACCCGATGTAGCTTATCGTACAGTTTGACATGCACATCTTCTGTTAAAGTCACGAACCACCGTGTCGGTGACTCATACCTGTGTAGACTGGCTATTGTGTCTAGCGGCACGCCAGCCAGTCCAGGAGTGGACTCGCTATGAACGCTGGCGTCGACTTGGCTGCGGCTCCAGGGCCGGACAGTGACACAACAATTGTACCTGTGCGGTGGAGCAGGTTTCCGTTGAGCACATCTGACGCCAGTGTCAGAGATTAACTTGTCATTGTGTACCAATATCCTTTGGAATAACACACTTGAATAACAAACTTTCTTTTCAATACGTAAACTCCGTATATAATGAATTTCACACAGTATATGTTTTCGGCACAAAGAAAACCACAATGTTTATTATGAAAATGATCGTTCCATTTGTATAACACACGTGTTGTAAGTTTTTATTTATCACGTCCTTGAAACGTTCCCAACAATTTATACGTTGTGAAGAGAAGTCTTAAATTTATACATTGTGAAGAGAAACCAGAGTGCCGAGTGCAAAGAAAGATATATTATTACCTTGCCACTATTGACTATGTCAAATCTTGTTAAAAATTGCGAATGCGAAAGATTTATACGTTGTGAAGAGAAAGCAGAGTTACAAAACAGCCAAATTGCAAATATACCGCATGGTCATGCGAGTGTTTTATACTGTTATTACATTGCATTATACTGAACTTAAAATATACATAATAAAGAAAGAATATAACTCTCCCAATTATATCTTTGAATTAAAACATTCATGATAGAATTTGAGTAATAGATTCCAGTATGAGTTATTCAATAGCGTAATGTCAAATTAAATTACTCAAAACAAATTCTGAGGAGTTATATCCCGTTTTAAGAGTTAAGTAAATATTATGCCCCCTTTCTTTTACGGACGGACACATACACGCGCGCGCGCGCACACACACATACACACTCTCTCTCACACACACACACATACATCTCTCTCTCTCTCTCTCTCTCTCTCTCTCTCTCTCTCTGTATGTTTTTTTTCATTTTCAAACGTTTATTTTATACAAAGCAATGTATATAACGCCGGTCTCTCTGGCTGTGGGGTTACAACACTTTCTCTCTGTAATCCCGTTTATCACGCAGTCTCGTAGCGGTGCGAGAGCTGAGGCGGTTCGACCCCCACTCGTGACTTGCGGGATACTGAGCCGGCCGCTCAGAAAGCAAAGGCAAACTACTGAGCGTACTCTTGCCAAGAGATCAACATACAGCTGAAAGATGCTGGTGTTGACAGCTAAGTCCTGTAAAAGGATATGCTAAATAAAAAAAAAATGTATATAACAGTATATTTATTAGGAGTAATGCGTGTTTCTTTTGTTTGTGTATTTTCAGAGCGTTCACTATTTCTATGTGTCGCCATGAAATCTTGGGAAGATAATGTGGTGGTTTCCCCTTGACCTGCACATTAACATGGTGGTCTTTTAACTCTGCCTTTGACAACCATTTCCGACTGTCAGGACAAGTGAGTGCCCTGCTCTGCTCAGCAGCGACTGAACCGCTTCATCAATTATGTCAATGACTTCCATCCATCGATCAAATTCACCACAGAAATTTCCACCACCTCTGTCAATTTCCTTGACACCACTATTAAATTAAACCCTACAGGCCTCACGACCTCTGTGTACTACAAACCTACTGATGCTCACGGTTTCCTCCTGTACAGCTCATCCCACCCCAAAAGCTGCAAAGATTCCATCCCATATTCCCAGCTACTCCGCCTTCGTCGTATCTGTCAGGATGATAATGACTTCCTCGAGAGAGCCCATGAAATGCTTGACTTTTTCCGCAAACGGTCCTACCCAGAGGACGTCTTGTCCACAGCTTTCTGTCGCATAACCCAAGTCTCGCGGGAAATGTCCCTCGTCAAACAAACGCGACCTCCTAACAATGCACCCACGCTCATCCTCAGGGCCGGATTAAGCCATCTTGGTGCCCTAGGCACAAACCCACATGGGTGCCCCCTACTGCCCCGGGCCCCCGATCCTCCACTGACTGCTGGTATGTTCAATATTATGCAAAAAACTAACAAAGAAAAACAGTTGTGAAATGTAAACACATATGTTTGTACTACTATCACTCATATAAAACCTACAATAAGGTATTTCTGTATTAAAATTAATAGTTAATTAATTTTGTAATAATAGTAGACAAAAATACTGTAAACTATTTTGATAGATAAGAAAGTCAGAGAGAGCACACATTTACATTTTAAAGTTCTTTTTTCTTGTAGTTACGTCTGGCAAAGATTTTGAGTACATCATCAAAGTTAATTTTGCGCAACAAGTCTGCCTCAATCATCAGCAAAGATAAGGAATCAAGCCTGTCTTGTTTCATTCTCGATCTACTTGGATTTTTTGTACGTTTCAACTGAGAAAAAGAGCGCTCAGTTGAACTGTTCGTAACCATTAATGTTAAAAATATGCGCAAGGCGATTTCTACATTTGGAAAAGCAGAAAAAAATTCGATGTTGTCTCTAACTATTACTTTGTAGAGTTCTGCATGACTGAACGTGTTGTTGTCAGATTTTGATGCGCGAAACTTGTGGCGAATATATGAGTGGAACTGTTGTAGTTCAGTATATAAATTATTGTTCAGATCTTCAGGATAAGCATTTATTAGTCCTTCACAACACTGAGATGTTTGTGGTACATCGACCAAACAAGAAAATCGAACTGCTAGATCATTATATACCTGTCCTCGTCTACTCATCTCTGTCTCAAGTTTGTCAACAATGGTGTAGAAAGCAGATATACGAAATTTGTCTCTGGCATTCTGAGATACCTCAGGGGCATCACCATCAATGACCACTGTCTTTCGTTTACAATTACGGGTTAAAGTTGACTTATAATCCACACCTGGTGTTATTTCTTTTGCAGCTTCTTCAAATCTTTCAAATTCATTCCTAGATTCATGCAAGTGATCTGCTAGTGAAGAATACAAATCAGCACACGTTTTCAAGTTCACGTGCTCATTTTGTAGAGCTTGACTGACCCTATGAAAATGTTGTAACACTTCTTCCCAAAAGACAAGCATGAAAGCAAATTCTAATTCTTGCATCTTCTTTGCAATGTTTTCTGCTTCTCTTCTGGTGTCCCCCTTCTGTGACTCGTCTTCTTGTAAACATTCTAACGCTTCTATAATCTGAGGATGAGACATTAGAATGACTTCAGTTGCAACAGCATGTGCTTCCCATCTAGTATCGTGTGGGATGTGGATTTTAATTTATGAGAATATTATGTTAAGGGGATTTAATTTGATTCTCTATTATTTAGCCACTTGAGGTGATAATGGAATTCTACCATAAACACAAGGAGGAAAATAGTTCACTCCTGTTCATAGCTGTATTTATGAGTACTTCTCCATTCCCACTTATCACCCTCTAAAATTTACTATAGTGCTAGAAGCCATTGATTGTTCACAACATATAAACAACCACGGTTGAACAAATATCAACACTGGACTTTACGTAAACATTAACACTGTTGGACAAACAGTACAGGCATTAAATCAAGATCTGGAGTTACATACATGAAGGTGTAATGGTCACATTGAAGTTCATATACAGGCATTGGAATGATTTGCATATCAAAACACATTTATCACATTTCACCATATAAAATACAATGTTATTACAAACAACACAACAACCACAAATTGGTTCTACTTTCATTTACCCTCATAATTACGGCAAATAAGGATCAAAGTATATAGAACCCCAACATATAAACATTTGTTTCTGACACCTTTTTCACTTCTCTCATTTTAAAAAATAATGAGTTGGTGTCAACATACTATACCATAACCTTCATTGGAAACAACAACAACATATATACAGCAGTGTGTCCTACTAATTAAACTAATTAATAGAGTCATTTATCTCCTGGTGTGCGGTTAAGGGTTCATCTTTGCTGTAGATTAGATCCTTTTCCCATTATCTGGGTACCGAATTAATGCACTCAGTTGTGTTCCTAATATTTATCCACTGGTAATTGGCTGGTGACTATTTTATAATCCATAATCCAGGAATTGAAAAATCACACACCATATATCCCCTCCGTTGGGGCTAGAATCACGAATATTCTGTTGCCTTAGGCTCGGTGCCCTTTTTGTGAAATTTGGTGCCTCGGGTTGGTCATACTTCAGGATTTCCACTTAAGCTTTTGCATATGGTAATTCCCTTTATCATCAGGTCTGATAAAAAGTTGACGTCCATTCAGCTTCTCGGCTTCTAATATCCGAATACCAAATTGGCTTACACAGAGGTTTCACCCACCTAGTCGCGAGTCTATAACCCATGGCATTTAGGCTGACATTGGACCGGCAAGGAATTAGTCGTTGTTATCTAGTCCAGTGTAGAACTTTCATTGACTGAGAGGCATCTCATGGTAGTATTTGTGACTAGGGCCACAATTGATCTATACCTACATATATCCACAGATGAATGAATCCAGAACAGTAACAGGTTTGCAAACAATTGGATGATTCCTCTTGTTACTGATATAGAGGCATTTTAGTTGCTTTCATATGGTCTTTTTTCTGATAGGGTTCAGGTTTTGGATCCCTGAGGTAATCTGGTGTAGTTATGGTTTTCAGTTGGTACCTTGGTTGTATTGGTTCAGTGTCTTCTCCCCATTTGTTCGAGGTGTTCATAGCTAGAACTTGGTGTTGAATGGCTGAATTCCATGTTTGACTGTTGCAGCTGTGAGACGTTCTTTCGAAGACTTATCCATTGTTGGATATTAACTTGGTAATCCAATCAACAGTTGAAGGGTTTTCACTTTTGCTAGTTTTAGTAACTTGTAGTAGGATTATCCCATAGTTTCACTGATTTTGCTGAGTGATAAGGCTTAAGGTGATACTTCTCAGGAGTAAAGCAGACGCTACACTGTTGTTAGTTACTCTGTTGATTTTCATCTTTGTAGATTATTAGATCTTGAAGTCTATCCTGGATATTCCTACTGAAATAGGACTTAATCACTCACCCAGTCAGTTGTCTTCAAATTTTCTGTTGCTCGCTATGGAGCTATTGAGCGCAGCAGTAAACATTGAGGTATTGCTAGATCCAGACTATGGTTAGGACATTCACCTTCTGGCTGTTGACCCAGGATCCAGTTTCAGTGATATAGTCCCACCAGATTCAACTACCACTTGCTTCTCTTCTATAGAAAAAGGATGACAAGAATACAACACAAGCATTAACCTACTGGTGTATGGTAAAAGGTTTACAACACAATTACAAACAAAAGTACAAACAACAAGAGGAGAAGGGGAAAGGAGTGGGTGTCCACGTTCCACTGTCCCTCATTGTTTGGTGTAGATCCCTTCTGACTCTAAATAGTGAGTAAGGTATTTTCTCTCTTTATATTATGTTCTGTTGTTCTGGGACTATTAGATGAGTGAAGTCATTCTGTCCATCCAACTTGTTGATATTGTATCTCTCATTCTAGAAGAGAATAGCCTATACAGAATCTCTGTGGTTTCTAATGCCGCGTCTTCCTTTCGGCACTATCATCACCATTAGGCCAAGGCTATTCAACATTGGCATCTTAAGTACTGTCATGCACAAGGATTCTTACATCAACACCCTTTAATCCCCAGGTGCAACATTAAAATACATATTCCCACAGTAAAAAGTAACAATCAGAACAGAGAAAATTCTCATAACAGAAAAAAAACATACATGTCCATTTCTCTGATATCAAGTACATGATAATCATACATAATAATTAATCATAATGATGATGCAGGGAGCCTAGGTTTTTGAATTTTCTTCAGGGGTTAAACCCTGAACTAAAACATACATTGTTTCCCCCCACTGCGTACAGCACATGGGGATAGTAACAGCTGTTGATATATTTTGCCAATGACTGCTATTATTCGGAGTGTATTTATTGGAATAACTTATGCCGCATAGTCCAGACTTCTGAATATTGCAAGAAATTTATTCACATCAATCTTCGCGTCTGTTCCTACTCCAGTGAGGTGATACGGATTGAATCATATCCGAACATTCATTTATATCACGCGTTTACTTTAATTGTTCTTGAATTTATATTCTCAAGCATGGCATTTCCCTAGCATTATTTTATGAAATGATTACATGTCCCTCCTCATATGGAGTGGTTACTAAACTGTTAACAAAAGGATGGTACTAAAATTTAGCACTATAGTTCCAAGTTACAGATTATGATGTGGCCAAGCATTTTATCCCCTGACTAAGAGTCAGGAATATGCGTAATAATTTGTATGTCCCCGCATGGATAAAACAAGTTCAGAGATATCCTTAACAGTGAATTTACACTACATAGGATATTTGAAAGTGACAGACACCAATTCTCTACTATAAAGTATGTAGTCAAGAGTCCCACATTGAGAAAATGTTTCTTTAAAGCCCAATCTCTACAGTATATAGATTATTTGCAGATTTCTAAGCATAGATAGTGAGATATAGTTCACATTGCATAGAAGTTATTTTTCATAGGACTATGAAATTGGCAGAAACGAGTTTTCTTCTTTGAAGTATGAATCAGGAGTCTGTTCCTACATTGAGAAGAGTTTCTGACATGAGAGTTGATACTCTACAGTACACATAATATTTATAGGTTAGGCACTATTAGTTAGATATAAGTTCATAATGCCTATAAAAGATTTTAACATAGGGATTTGAAATTGTAAAACATAGGAAAAATTACAGCTTGGCACCCACATGTGTTTCATTGGTAAACATCATCCAGCCTGGTTTAAGAGAATTGTTGACTTATTATTCTAACTAATTCTTAATTAAACATATTGGTCTATGTAATACATAAATACATCTTAATAATGTAGATATAACATACCAATAGCTTAAGAGAATGATGGTGTTAAAAGGCAAAAATACCTTTCCCCACACGGGGAAAGGGGAACGCACGTCTGTTTCCTTTCTTAATCTGAACTAAAATGGCTACTTTAGTCTTTGTTTTCAACCTCGTTGGTCTTGGCCAGGTACGCGAGCAAAAATAAAGCCAACTAAATTAAGCTGTGCCACGGTCAGTCTATCGCTGTTTTATTTTCTACTCCTACCTAATCAAGATACTTAACTAGTAGTTGTTAGGGTTTGTTTAGTTTTAAGGGAGTCAATGCTAGGAAAGGGTAAGGACGTTTTATTATATCACACGCCTCCCCCATTTAAGCCATTTATTTCTTCCAGAATAAATTGTCAAGTAGTACTCTACAATTTCCGTATTTACATTGACTCACCTAGTATCCATCCCTTTTTAATTTCCTACATTACTTCCCTATGTTAGATAATCTATCAGGGCCACGTCCATTTTCTTATAGTCACGACAACGGGTATACCTTTAAAGGCTTATTTCCCTATTAGTGAAATAGTGTAGTACCCTCTTCACTGTTGTCAGCTATGGTTTGCAATATGCGTCGTTATCTGATAATTTGCTACTTTTAGTACTGGTTTGTCTGCATCAAACCAACTTTTTGAATCAATTAAAATATCATCATTAAGCTTTCCATAGCCAGATGATACTCTTTATATGAGATCATTTGCTGAATTTCTTTTCCGACTATATTTAGTCTGGCGTTAGGAACTGGAGAAAGTCCTGAGTACTCCTACATGGGTTATTAAGAAATTTAACATCTGCATTTTGCTGATTCTGGGTTTTGTGCGTCCACTCCCCTCAGATTCTTTTCCCAGCAGAAAGTCTCTTCTCTCCTTGTAGTTCATTATGGTCTACGTGTAACCACTGCTAACGTAAGCATGACTAGTTAGGATATATAACAGCTTGATTTCTCTCTCATTAGATTATCAATCTTGAGATTATGTTAAAACCAACGGTTAAATCTGCGTCTAATGATAGCATATTAAACTCGCCCGTCTCCCTGTAAGTTAGACGTTAGTTTTAACTATAGATCTGATATTTAAAGGAAGCTAAAGATGGTTCCTGTTGTATACATTTTCATCCAACACATCATGTGTTTGGGTTATTAGTCGAGGTATGGGATTTTCCCGATCAGTTTTAATAACTACTGATTACAGTTGTGTCCCTTTCTCTTGCGGGTTTTCCCGGATAATCTCGTCTAACATGTAAACCAAGGTCCAACTTTTCTAGATTTCCGTTCTGAGCCGAATATTACGGAGAACATGAATCCTTCAGACTGAGTTAATTCGTAGCTTTCTCTCTCTGCTTTTCCTTCTAATCTAGATCTATTTTACGCTAGAATCCTTATTAGTAATTATACGCTGATGTGTTTGAGTTTCACTCTGTATTTGTTGTTTTGGTGTTGAATTACGAGCAATTTTGCGTCGCTTGGCGTACATTGATCGTCGTCTACCTCCCTCCAGGTTTTAGACTATTTTCAACTTAGCAACATACATCGTTATGTAGGTTCAGACGTACTGTCTCCTACTTGATATAATCAGTTCCGTGAGAAGTTAAAAGCCCCTTTATGGTTCCTGTTTATAGTCTTCCAGACAATCAAGTTGTTGGTTCCTTTCCAGTTACGGATGTGGATTACTCGTCCTTTGTAAAATTACTGATACATATGTAGATCCCTCTCATACTGGCATTTCCTGAGTTGTTCCTCAAGATAACAGGTAAGGTACTCTTAAATTTTCTCTCCAGTTTTGTTTTCATCCGTTTAATACGTGGAAACTCTGGATTTGTTTGAGATTGCCGAAGGTCTCTCTTTGAACTGTTATATAATTTACTAGCTGGATTCCTGATTGAAATTCCTAATCTAGTAAACATCAAGCAATTCTTCAGCTATATGCTCCAATTTGCTTGGCTTTTACACAGCTATATTCCATTTTTCTAGCATGGGTTTGCCGTATAAGTCTTAGGCGTTTCCTCTCTTTTTACGTCAAGAGGTTCGCCCTATCTATAAACAGCATCTATTTCAAGAGTTGTTTATTTAATTGTTGCTTCTCTGAGTCGTATCAGTTATTGAAGCTCATCTCTGTCAGTCTGGATCTGCTTTCACATATTTAATGCGGGCCTATCATCCAAATCCGAAATGAGATGTAGAAATCTGTTTCGTCTTGCGATTGATTTCTAATTCATCTACGTATTAGTAGGCTTCGAGCATTATCTAGAATTTATTTACTCGGTTAGTTTTAAAGAAAATACAATTGAGTCGCGCGCCTCTTTTGTACTACTTATTTTGCCCTTTTTACTCCTTCCTTTATGAGAAGATTAATGTTAGTTAGGCAATTTATGAAATACTTTACGTAAGCTAATCGCTAACTAAAAAGTTGTTTCATTCCTCTTTAATGAAGACTTCTCATAGTGAACTATTCATTTAATGAGGATTAAACTGGAAATTCCAATTTATTAGTTAATTATTTAAATATACCTTTTACATACCTATACGGTCTGTTTCCGCTACCATTAATAATGGAATCGGGGTGGATAATTTAAAGAAACACCTTATATTCTTTTGGGTCAGTAAGTGAGTTGATAAGTTTCACTTACATCACCAGGTGAATATTTTGGTTTTGATCCTCATTACATATGGGCCATCTGAGTTAGTTATTAATAACTACTCATATCACCGGTTGGGTAGAATAAGTGTCGGTATGGCTTTTCTTCCTAAGTATCCATCATTTATTCACTTTACTTTACTACCGGTGTTGTAGAACATGTTATGTCATATGAAAAAAGGATTAAATTAGGGTGCCCCTAAATACTGCAATTCTTACAATATTCTTTCCCTTCCATTAACCATGTCTACATTTTTGCAAGTGGTGGTTTTGGTCTTACCATTAGTTCATTTACTTATTTACTGCTATTTTCCCCTGGTGTAAATTCATCTCCCAGGTATTATTTACTGTCCCAATGAATCATCACTTGTTGATTAAATTTTTCCCTTAAAAATAATTATTGGGTATTTAACTTATCTGTCCTAGTCATCTATAAAATTGTCTATCACTCTCTGCTGCCTTGGTAATTTTTCAATATTACATGAATTATACAAGCAGATCATGCATGAAAATACATTGATAATCAATGACAAAATAGTTAATTAACACATGATTCATAATTAGGAACAAAACCTTATGGATACATAATATAGTAGTGTGTTCATGACTACACCACTTTTAAACCATTTAAAGAGAATACCAGAGTAGCAGAACCATACCCCAAACATCAAATGGGAATGACTATGAATTCTAAACATTCACTGAATTACCTATCTTATGTAAGTTTACCATCCCAGAGACCTTACTATGGAGGTTCATTACTGGACTTAGTTTCCCATCATTAAGATATAAAATATGAGTTTTAAAAAGAAATCTCATACTCACCAACCAACTACATGTTGCATCTACCAGAATCAAGTTATTACGTGTGACCATTTTTGTACCAAAAAACCTATATTTAACTGAGCCATTATGGGTTAACACATCCCTTGACTCAGCTCATTCTTATGAGTGATTAGGTCTGTTACTAACACTATAACATTATGAAGTGACTTGGTTTACCTGCGAGAGGTTTACCCTGAATTCATATACCCACAATAATACACCAATTGTGATGTTTACCATGAGTTTTAATTCACGGACTATTCCACTACTAGGTGAAGTCCGTACCGGGCGGGCAACCCACTTGTGGGATGTGGATTTTAATTTATGAGAATATTATGTTAAGCTGTCTAGGGGGATTTAATTTGATTCTCTATTAATTAGCCACTTGAGGTGATCATGGAATTCTGCCATAAACACAAGGAGGAAAATAGTTCACTCCTGTTCATAGCTGTATTTATGAGTACTTCTCCATTCCCACTTATCACCCTCTAAAATTTACTTTAGTGCCAGAAGCCATTGATTGTTCACAACATATAAACAACCACGGTTGAACAAATATCAACACTGGACTTTACGTAAACATTAACACCGTTGGACAAACAGTACAGGCATTAAATCAAGATCTGGAGTTACATACATGAAGGTGTAATGGTCACATTGAAGTTCATATACAGGCATTGGAATGATTTGCATTTCAAAACACATTTATCCCATTTCACCACATAAAATACAATGTTATTACAAACAACACAACAACCACAAATTGGTTCTACTTTCATTTACCCTCATAATTAAGGCAAATAAGGATCAAAGAATATAGAACCCCAACATATAAACATTTGTTTCTGACACCTTTTTCACTTCTCTCATTTAAAAAAATAATGAGGTGATGTCAAAATACTATACCATAACCTTCAATGGAAAAAAAAAACTACTGACCTGTTACCTTCAGAAAAAACAACAACATATATACAGCAGTGTGTCCTACTAATTAAACTAATTAATAGAGTCATTTATCTCCTGGTGTGCGGTTAAGGGTTCATCTTTGCTGTAGATTAGATCCTTTTCCCATTATCTGGGTACCGAATTAATGCACTCAGTTGTGTTCCTAATATTTATCCACTGGTAATTGGCTGGTGACTATTTTATAATCCATAATCCAGGAATTGAAAAATCACACACCATATATCCCCTCCGTTGGGGCTAGAATCACGAATATTCTGTTGCCTTAGGCTCGGTGCCCTTTTTGTGAAATTTGGTGCCTCGGGTTGGTCATACTTCAGGATTTCCACTTAAGCTTTTGCATATGGTAATTCCCTTTATCATCAGGTCTGATGAAAAGTTGACGTCCATTCAGCTTCTCGGCTTCTAATATCCGAATACCAAATTGGCTTACACAGAGGTTTCACCCACCTAGTCGCGAGTCTATAACCCATGGCATTTAGGCTGACATTGGACCGGCAAGGAATTAGTCGTTGTTATCTAGTCCAGTGTAGAACTTTCATTGACTGAGAGGCATCTCATGGTAGTATTTGTGACTAGGGCCACAATTGATCTACACCTACATATATCCACAGATGAATAAATCCAGAACAGTAACAGGTTTGCAAACAATTAGATGATTCCTCTTGTTACTGATGTAGAGGCATTTAGTTGCTTTCATATGGTCTTTTATCTGATAGGGTTCAGGTTTTGGATCCCTGAGGTAATCTGGTGTAGTTATGGTTTTCAGTTGGTACCTTGGTTGTATTGGTTCAGTGTCTTCTCCCCATTTGTTCGAGTTGGTGTTCATAGCTAGAACTTGGTGTTGAATGGCTGAATTCCATGTTTGACTGTTGCAGCTGTGAGACGTTCTTTCGAAGACTTATCCATTGTTGGATATTAACTTGGTAATCCAACCAACAGTTGAAGGGTTTTCACTGTTGCTAGTTTTAGTAACTTGTAGGATTGTCCCATAGTTTCACTGATTTTGCTGAGTGATAAGGCTTCAGGTGGTACTTCTCAGGAGTAAAGCAGACGCTACACTGTTGTTAGTTACTCTGTTGATCTTCATCTTTGTAGATTATTAGATCTTGAAGTCCATCCTGGATATTCCTACTGAAATAGGACTTAATCACTCACCCAGTCAGTTGTCTTCAAATTTTCTGTTGCTCGCTATGGAGCTATTGAGCGCAGCAGTAAACATTGAGGTATTGCTAGATCCAGACTATGGTTAGGACATTCACCTTCTGGCTGTTGACCCAGGATCCAGTTTCAGTGATATAGTCCCACAAGATTCAAACACCTCTTGCTTCTCTTTTATAGAAAAGGGATGACAAGAATACAACACGAACATTAACCTACTGGTTTATGGTAAAAGGTTTACAACACAATTACAAACAAAAGTACAAACAACAAGAGGAGAAGGGGAAAGGAGTGGGTGTCCACGTTCCACTGTCCCTCATTGTTTGGTGTAGATCCCTTCTGAATCTAAATAGTGAGTAAGGTATTTTCTCTCTTTATATTATGTTCTGTTGTTCTGGGACTATTAGATGAGTGAAGTCATTCTGTCCATCCAACTTGTTGATATTGTATCTCTCATTCTAGAAGAGAATAGCCTATACAGAATCTCTGTGGTTTCTAATGCCGCGTCTTCCTTTCGGCACTATCATCATCATTAGGCCAAGGCTATTCAACATTGGCATCTTAAGTACTGTCATGCACAAGGATTCTTAGATCAACGTCCTCTAATCCCCAGGTGCAACATTAAAATATATATTCCCACAGTAAAAAGTAACAATCAGAACAGAGAAAATTCTCATAACAGAAAAAAAAAACATACATGTCCATTTCTCTGATATCAAGTACATGATAATCATACATAATAATTAATCATAATGATGATGCAGGGAGCCTAGGTTTTTGAATTTTCTTCAGGGGTTAATCCCTAAACTAAAACATACATTGTTTTCCCCCACTGCGTACAGCACATGGGGATAGTAACCGCTGTTGATATATTTTGCCAATGACTGCTATTATTCGGAGTGTATTTATTGGAATAACTTATGCCGCATAGTCCAGACTTCTGAATATTGCAAGCAATTTATTCACATCAATCTTCGCTTCTGTTCCTACTCCAGTGAGGTGATACGGATTGAATCCTATCCGAACATTCATTTATATCACGCGTTTACTTTAATTGTTCTTGAATTTATATTCTCAATTATGGCATTTCCCTAGCAATATTTTATGAAATGATTACATGTCCCTCCTCATATGGAGTGGTTACTAAACTGTTAACAAAAGGATGGTACTAAAATTTAACACTATAGTTCCAAGTTACAGATTATCATGTGGCAAAGCATTTTATCCCCTGACTAAGAGTCAGGAATCATTTGTATGTCCCCGCATGGATAAAACAAGTTCAGAGATATCCTTAACAGTGAATTTACACTACATAAGATATTTGAAAGTGGCAGACACCAGTTCTCTACTATGAAGTATGTAATCAAGAGTCCCACATTGAGAAAATGTTTCTTTAAAGTCCAATCTCCACAGTACATAGATTATTTGCAGATTTCTAAGCATAGATAGTGAGATATAGTTCACATTGCATAGAAGTTATTTTTCATAGGACTATGAAATTGGCAGAAACGAGTTTTCTTTTTTGAAGTATGAATCAGGAGTCTGTTCCTACATTGAGAAGAGTTTCTGACATGAGAGTTGATACTCTACAGTACACATAATATTTATAGGTTAGGCACTATTAGTTAGATATAAGTTCATAATGCCTATAAAAGATTTTAACATAGGGATTTGAAATTGTAAAACATAGGAAAAATTACAGCGTGGCACCCACATGTGTTCATTGGTAAACATCATCCAGCCTGGTTTAAGAGAATTGTTGACTTATTATTCTAACTAATTCTAAATTAAACATACTGGTCTATGTAATACATAAATACATCTGAATAATGTAGATATAACATACCAATAGCTTAAGAGAATGATGGTTTTAAAAGGCAAAAATACCTTTCCCCACACGGGGAAAGGGGAACGCACATCTGTTTCCTTTCTTAGTCTGAACTAAAATGGCTACTTTAGTCTTTGTTTTCAACCTCGTCGGTCTTGGCCAGGTACGCGAGCCAAAATAAAGCCAACTAAATTAAGCTGTGCCACGGTCAGTCTATCGCTGTTTTATTTTCTACTCCTACCTAAGCAAGATACTTAACTAGTAGTTGTTAGGGTTTGTTTATTTTTAAGGGAGTCAATGGTAGGATAGGGTAAGGACGTTTTATTATATCACATATCGGAAAGGGAGTTTACCAGCTTTTCATTCACAAGGCATCCTTTCATAATCTTCCATCTTTTGGTTGAAGCTGAGAAAAAAGTATAGATCTGTTGCACTGTATGGAAGAAGTTTACTGCCTCTAAACAAGAGTCAACGGCACTTCTGCCTACCAGATTTAGTGAATGGGCAGCACAGGGTATGTATATAGCAAAGTCATTTTCTTCTAGAATTTTTTCTGCATGCCCTTGTAGCACCCAGACATATTAGCTGCGTTGTCGTAGGACTGACCTCTGCATTTCGAAAAATCAATATTGCAAGCTTCACGTAAGTACTGCAACACTTGCTTAGCCATACCTTTACCGGCGTGACTTTGCAGCTCCAAGAAAGTCAAAAAGCGCTCAATGGGCTCTCCATCTACCACATATCGAAGAACAACGCTTAACTGATCTATATGTGAAATATCAGGTGTTAAGTTTACTGACAAGCTGAAATAACTGGAAGCCTTTACTTCATCTACAATTACTGCATGGACTTTTTGGGACATAATTTCAATCAGTTCTTCACATATAGTTTTGGATAAATAAGAAGGATTTCCTTTTCCAGAATTTCCATATTTCGCAATGTGTGATGCTAAAAATGGATCAAACTGACTGACCAACTCCATGAAATGGAAACAAATAGGCATTTTAAATTCCTGCGAGAAAAAAACGAACTAAACATTAACAAACGTTGCACATACCTTACAAGGAGATCCACGTGTCGCGAAATACAGGTGAAAAATCCGAAATCAGAAGCACTCAATAAATATAATAAAAATGAATAATAAAATAAGATAAAATACACACGAACGCATACAATAGACACACAGACGTTTCGATTCTAAGAATCTTTGTCAATGACAACACAGATAAACAACGACAGAAACACAAGCACACGACCTATCACTTATGATGCACAACCTGATATTTACATGTGGGGCAGGAAATGTGACTAGGCCAGCTGCGAAAACGCGTGGCGCAGAATTGAAAATGGGTTGCCAAAAAGGATTTGAGTAGCCAAAAATATGTGAACAGTCTGCTATGAAAACATGGAAATGTGGGGACGATTAAGTCTAGATATCGCGGGGGGGGGGGGGGGAGAGAACAGCACGGTAATAGGTAGTGTAAACAATTGGGGAAGATGCCACAGTTATACTGTAGCGTCCACGACAGTATTCATTCCTGCCGGGTGGATGCATCCCAGATTGTTGATTAGCTGGCATTCAATTGTAAGTCTGACACAGCTATTTGAGAAGCAGGGTTTTAATGCGGTGACACATGCATCGTCGGCTCCATTGTGGTTGGAGGAATTGAAATGGTTGGGGACAGGTTTGTGAGCGCGCTGATTGATGTCTCTGAGGTGTTCTCTAAAACGATCCGCAAGACGTCTGCCCGTTTGGCCAATGTATTTCATGTCACATCGTTTACAGATGATAACATAAATCAGATTGCGGGATGTGCAGGTGAAACAATCTTTCAAGGTGAAGGTGCCTCGGGGAAATGCAATTTCTGGTGTCTGAACAACGTATGGGCATGTCAGACAGTTCCTAAACTCCAGCAACCCTAGATGATTTCCATTTTGTAAAGATCCAAATTTTTCATTTGTCCCTCTAAAAGCCAGACCACGCTCAGCTATAGTACAAATAACCATTACTGCTCGCCTCAAAACATGTTCCCAGTAAATTTACTCTTCATTTATTTGCTCTTCTAGCTTTTGTAGTAGACCCGAGCCTTGTTTACGAGCTAGGTATGTTAACATGGAGTCTTTATGAGTAGAGCTTTGTTCATGATTATCAACTTGAATGTTATTTTTCCAGTCACTGAACCCATTTTTATCAGCCAAACTTGTGGAACCTTTAGACACAAAGAGTTTACAAACAAATCAGTACACAGATCCTGTGGATGGTGAATACAATAACCATTCTCTCCTGTACTGCTCACCATTTGCTTTTGCGCCATAGAAGAGTTTTTGAGAACAATATCTTGTTATTTTTCCTTCAGCATAAATACGGCAAGATTTATCAAAGGGACCATAATGATGCTGACAGTTAGTGGGCCCACAGTCAACCCAGTAAGCCACATCATCAGCCGAGAAGTCAATCCACAGTCCTGGATCTACTGCTTGATTTATTTTATCATCTTCATCTTTATCATCATCTTCAGCAGACTGAAGTGGGTCACCACAAATTTCATTTTCAAGCACTAATACAGTGTAAGGATTTGCAGAACACCATATAGTAGACTTATCAAGAGGGTTGATAGTGTCAGTAAAATCCTGTTCCACCTATTGCTTAACCGAAGCTAAATAATTCGTTAATTTTCTGCTCTTAGCTTTTACAACTGAAACAGTATGCTCTTTTTGTTTAGCTAGTTTTCTCTTTTGTGCACCACTTAACTGAACACGTTTCATCTTGTGGTCTGAATCTGAAAAAAAGTATGTGAAAAGCAGTAAATGAAAAATGAATAAATAATATAATCAATATAAGTGAGTATGCTAAGGTATCATTTTCCGATTATTCATAATTACATTTTTTAAAACGAAAATGTATTTACATAAATATTAGAAAATTATGCAAAATAAGGCTAAGGAATAATATACTTAGGCCCCTATCAATAATTAAAAAAAAAATGTTTTGCGTATCCTTTTACAGGACTTAGCTGTCAACAGCAGCATCTTTCAGCTGTCTGTTGATCGCTTTATCAAAATCGAAAAAAAGCACATTTAAAGTGCAGTAATGAACTCCTTCAACACTAACTACCAATAGACGTCTGTGTATGTTATATATATATATATATATATATATATATATATATATATATATATATATATATATATATATATATATATATATATATATATATATAAGATTTTTTAGAATTAAAAACCCTTAGATGAAAACGAAAACGAAAGTAAAAAGTGTAACCATTAACCTTACCTTCGTCAAATCAAGTTTTGCTGTGTAAGCTAAATTAGTAATATCTACATCAGTAAGTAGTTTATACAAATGTTCGAAAATGCAAAGTAGTTCTAAGCCGTTATGCAAATGTACAGTCATTCAATGACACGTCGACAAATTAGCACTATTTGCAATTGTTTTCACTAGCAGACCAAAACGGAAGTGAATTTGTCGCTACGCATTATTGCGTTAAGTAGCACAAACATATCCCAGAAAAGTCAAAAAATAGCACCAAAATACTTGAAGAAAAATAATAAAAAATAGCAAAAAAACTGGGTGGGGGGTATTTTAACCCTGGGCTGTGGGACCAAGGTTAAATAATGTGCGATTCAATATTACATTTGCGATTTGCTTACGCCATGCAATTACGCTACCGGGACAATATACACATTTTTCTTGAGGACTTGTGGTGCCCCCCAAATGCTTGGTACCATAGGCACGTGCCTAGTTTGCCTAATGGTTACTCCATCCCTGACCGGATGGCATTAGGTTAGTTAGTTAGTCTTTCCTCTTGAGCCTAAGGCGGCGCATAGGGCAAAAGTCCTGTCTCTCCATGCCTGGCGGTTCGCTGCTACCTGTTGTAGATCTTGGATATTTACTTGACCATTGAATGAGCCTTCTCTAATGATGGTTCTACGCAGGGTCTCTCTTGGTCTTCCCCGTTTTCTTTTCCCTACTGGTGACCATATGAGGGCTTGATAGGGGAGTCTTGACTTGTCCATTCTGAGTACATGGCCGATGTAGTTCCAACGGCGTCTTCTTCCGGCCCAGAGGAGACAGACCTAGAGGAATTATCCAGGACATGTAACAGCAGCATCAAAACCGGCATTGTCCACGATGACTGGCTACACAGCTATAGAAGGTTACCAAATCATCTCCCTACTGAACACCACAGGAAAACTCATGGACAAAATCGTGGCCTGAAGAGTATCATTTAGACTGGAGACGAACGATACACTGGCCTCTACTGTAGGTGGTAATCGTCCGGGCAAAGACACCTGGTGCAATACCGCACGGGTCGCATGTGACACGTATGAAGGTTTCGAGATTGGAATGTAAACGATTGTTGTCGCTATGCGTACAACAGCGTCTCAATAAGGATGATCATGAGATTCCTTCTGGACACACACAGAGCCAAACTTGGTCAACTGGAATGCAGCAGCTTTTTTTCAGAACGAGCAGTGTTGTTGCAATGCCGTGTATGGACATCAAAACCTCAATGCATCTTAATGCTATCACAGCAGCTGTTACCAGTGCACCGAGATAGGCCTCGGTAGAACAATGTCTGACGCCGACGATATCATTGTCTGCCAACGTGGAAAAAATAGGCATGAAATCACAAGAGGGGTGCACCATGAACTACACAGATTCGATGAGTGGTGTGAGGTATCACTGACACATTTGAACCCGACAAAGGTTTTCTTGACAAGGTTCTCCCTGAACACACACATAGTTAACACGCCCACACTAGTCGTCGGCATGGGCTGTATAGACATTGACAGAACTTACACAATAAAATATCTCGGGGTCACCTTTAACAGATGATTGTCATACAAGTATCACGTTAACAATGTCATAATCAGAACCAGAAAGGGTTTAACAGCATTAAAGGTTACAGCAGCAGTTGACATTAAACAAAGCTTGCGCTTTCTTCTCCACCAAGGACTTTGTGCTAAGTGTCACAGATTACAGACTGGGCATGCTCACAGTCAGCAAGACCCAGCTAGAAAGATTAGACTAGGTGCAAAATGAAGCAATGAGACCCCTACTCGGCTGCACAAAAGGCACCCCGTACCTGGTCATGCGGGACATCCTTGATTTACCAACGATGGCCACCAGGCACAGAATTTAAAGGTTAAAGAGTGCAAGATAATATCAGCTAATAAAAAATAAAACTTTCACAACGCTATTGATGACAAAAAGGGAGTGTTTGCAAACACACTCTCAGGTGGAAGATGCTGCAGAAATCAATTGTCTGCGTCCTTCAACACTGAGATAAAGGAATTGGTCAAACGCTATCCACGCCCAGAAGATGTCATCATCTACACAGATGGGTCCGTGAAGTACGGCTCAAGGTGATCGTGGCTTAACACGGTACAACAGATGGCGAGAACAATCAAAGAGGATAGCGGTGCGTTCAAGACAACTACACCAAGCCTGCCAATGGAGATCATCGGCGTTGCCTTCAGAATGTGTAAACCAGAATGACATACAATAAATATTTTGTTAGCGGGTTTTCCCATTTTGATATGCTCGGCAGTGGCCTATTACGTTTGTTTATCTTCTGACTGAATGAATACCTTGCATGATACAATCAATCAATCATGTGCCGTGCCAGAAAGCGTGGGCGGTCATGACTCGCCATTTCACTCGATCACCAGAGTCGTGGATCAGCTCAGTGTTCCTGTCTCGACCATGCCTTGTGGCCAAGTCATCCAGGTATTTTCTTCTCGGTCTGTTTCCTTCGATCTTGCCAGTTGTCACCAAGTTCTACAATCTATTTCTTCTCATAACATGTGCAAAACATTTTGACTGTCTACGTCTAATTTCTCTAATCAATTTACGATTTTCATTTGTCTCCATTTGTTTCATTTGACCACTTGGTCATTGGTTTTTTCTGTCTGTCCATGGTATTCTTTGCATTTTCCTCCTACTTTTACTATCTCTTCCTTTTACATGACACAGCTCCAAATATTTACTGCTTGTGGTATCACATCAGCTGCTTATGACAGAAATCACTCTACAGCTGCCCAGGTCAGATCTTTCAGTATGTCATTAAAGGCGTGGCTAAGGAAGACGTGGTAGAGAGGATACCGTGTTTGTGTCAGACTCGGAAGTTACCGGGCTCGATTACCAGCATAGGTCTGGGCACTTCATTTAAACACTGTTGTTGTCGCCGCATTTCGTTGGTTAGAGGAGACTACTGCAACACACGTTGTATTCATTACGGATTCAAAGAATATGGTTAGTAAGGTGTCGAAAGGAATGTTTCGTGTGGAATGGCTATAGTCGCTTCAGAGGTCACAGATTGTGAGAATTTTATGATATTTTGTCTTGGCCATGCGGGGGTGTGGGGGAATGAACAGGCTGATAGGCTGACAGTGAATGCACCTCTTGGTGGTATATTGCCTACGAACAAGGGGGAGGTGGTCGAGCGTTTGTGGAACCAGGTGGAGAAGGAGGGGGAACAAATTGAGAACCCGTATGTGGAATGAATGAGATTGCAGGGGATCGGTAGAGGTTCAGGAAGAATCTCAAAACTGACCAGGAGAACTTTAAATCAGATAGCGGTGGGAACGATTAGTAGTATGACTCTTGGCTGGCGTTGAACGAGGGGACGGAGCACACATGGAAATGTCCTAAGTGCAGTGATGTCGGCTTTTATCTCCCAAAAATGGTTAGGAAAGAAAAAGAAAATCTCTCCAATTTAGATGGGGTTTGTTACCTCGGATGGAAATTCCTCAAGAGGAAGTAAATCTGACGCAAATTCATGCAGGAGTTGAATGCATTGACGCCTGAGATGCATAACTACTTTAGTACTGATGACTATGATCACCATAGTAATAGTATCATGCACCCCTTTCGTAAAGCAAAACCAATAGTCAACATTTCGTTATTCTTGTGTAAATATAACATTTCATATTTGTGCGGGGTGCCTGTAAAGCTGATAAATTACTAACATAATATCCTGCTGCGAATAATGCAATCAGTATTAGGTAACTCTGAATCAAAAGGCAAAGGGGACTTGAAATAATTAATGCCTCTATACGAGCGTGTGACGGCCTTTCTGTCTGTCATCGAGTCTGCTTGTCTGACTTTCACTTCACCTCATATAATAGAAGACCTCAAAATATTTTCAACATGTAGGACTTTACACGAAATTAATTTGTACCCAGATAGCACAACATTTTATAACGAACTCTGCTTGTCAGCCGTGCATATTTTATACCCTACAGCCAATGGCCCGCACTTTCTCGCTCCAGTAGCCTGGCTATTTGGGTCACGGAACGAAACTAGGTCAAAGCAACTCTTCGATCTGGGAAGGTGAAAAAAAAAAAAAAAATCCCTGACACTGACAGGCTCACAGGGCCTCAGTTAGGACTCTGTAGAAGAAGGTTACTGAACAACAAGTATTCTTGCATTCCAGCTTCTCAATGTACGAATGATGTGCTTTTTAAGTCATGCAGAAGCAGGCATGATACGGTGTTGATTTCATTGGTAATGCATTGGCTTGGGACTGACATGCAGAAGAATCGCCAGCAATCTTAATTAGGGGTAAGTGAAATCTTCTTAAATTTACTATTTAGATTAGAATTATAGTGACAGAATAGATTAGATTAATAATATTAGATACTCAATTACAATTACTTCTACTATCTTAGATAGTCACCGGTGTCTAGTTAGTTTTCTTGTGCACTGCACAAATCCGTCGTCGCAATTGAAGAATCAAGAACTCATTAATAATATTTAGAACATAATATAATTATCTAGTTAATTGCATTTCCTTTACAGAGCGTCGCAATCAACCTCAACATTTTGGGGCTGCCTGTGATTTACAATGCAATTTTTTACGTTCAGTAGTTTGCCATTGTGTTCTGAACGACCGACGCCCATATCGAAATCAACACAAGGTGGTCTATTTCTAAATCGTCGTCAGCTGACCTCGAAGCATCGACTCCGTGTGTTGGGGGTGTTGTGAAACGCGTACCTAAACCACAGTGCTGGCATATCTGGTATCAATTTAAAAATAATTTATCGTTCGTTATTAGGTTTAAGAGTAACCTAATAAGGGTGTGAATAATGGAGACGCAAGCAACAGAAAGCACAATTTATTACCCAGCATATTTGTTGCATCGGTGCTAAGTGCATAAAAATACATTTTCCAGTCTGAAATGATTGGAGTAACTGCACTAATTGAAGCTGTTTGCAGTAATTTGCTTTCACATTCCCATTATTTAACAATTAGACTGTGCATATCTATCCATCCACTCCACTCAACACCACCCACATAATCCATTATTCACCTCCACACCAAACCATCCATCCAGTTAACTAGTTAATCCATCAATTCATCTATTTATTCACCAGTGCATCCATCAATTTGTCCATTCACCCACCCATTCATTTACATCCATTCCTTTAAAAGCCACTTATATATCCATCCATTGAGTTACCAGTTAGCCCATCCATCAATTCATCCATATATTCATCAATCAGTTCATCCACTCAATGCCCCACCCATTTCCTATTTATCTATATGTCCACCCAAGGCCCTAAGCCTTGGTTGGTATAACTGGTCTAGGATCGAAGCTCCGACAGGCGGACAGTTAGAGCATTGCTTTGCTGATCTGGCAGCTTCTGCAGCTTCTCTTGTTCAAGACGTATTGGTGTTGCCTTTCCTCTGGAGTAAACTAGACAGGCTGAGAGAGGGATCATGCTGCATGGGCAGCACATGGTCTCCAAATTCAACCCAGGCTTTGTGTTATGGAGATAACCCCATTTTACAAACTATCGTCTGTTAAGATGCCAAGGTGCCAGTCAAGTCAGTCATTATGTCTGCCTGATCATCTCTCTTGTTCCATGTGTCTGTCCAATCCACATATACACAAAAACATACCAATTGATTATACCTCAGAAATACATTCATAATGTTAGTATAGTAGTGTTTAAATTGTCCGTGTGTTAAGGGAAGTACAATATGGTAACATTGAAACCTATCATTTATGTCGTGAACGGCAATTTAGGAATCATTGACCTAAGACTGACATTCTAGGTTATGTTACGGCCATGAGTTCTGGATGATCTATTTCCTTCCTTACCTTCTGTCTTTCTTAGACACTTCCAATGAAATTTATAAAATTACCAGATGCCAGTGTAATAAATCAGGTTCAGCACAAGACCTTTAGTGGCCAGAAAAATAAATCATAACGCTGCTTATGATAGGACCTGGCCAACTTTCTTGATAAGCAACTACACAAACCATCATGCCACTTTGTCTTACATGAAGCAAATCATTGTTGTTCTTCAGAAAAGTGAAAATGCCAGGTCACATGAAAGATGAAGAAAAACGAAAGTATAGGGCTCTTTTACACACCAGTGTTTTGGTTTTTTTTGCATATCCTTCTTACAGGTCATCACAGTCAACACCAGCATTTCTGCCACCGTGATCTCTTGGCAAGTTTACGTTCAGTAGTTTGCCATTGCTTTCTGAACAACCAGCACCGATACCAACACAAAACCAACGCATCGCGGTCTGCTGCCAAATCGCACGCAGCTATGTTTCGAACGCAGGTATACAGGCTTATGAACCGTGTACGTAAGCCTTCGCCATGGAGAATGGCTGAGGCATATTCAATCAATCAATCAATCATGTGCCATGCCGGAAAGCATGGGCGGTCATGACTCGCCATTTCACTCGATCACCAGTGTCGTGGATCAGCTCAGTGTTCCTGTCTCGTCCATGCCATGTGGCCAAGCCATCCAGGTATTTTCCTCTCGGTCTGCCTCTTGGTCTGTTCCCCTCGATCTTGCCAGTTGTCACTAAGTTCTCCAATCCATTTCTTCTCATAACATGTCCAAAAAATTTTGACTGTCTACGTCTAATTTCCCTAATCAGTTTACGATGTTCATTTGTCTCCTGTAGTACTTGGTCATTGGTTTTTCTGTCTGTCCATGGTATTCTTTGCATTTTCCTCAGAAACCACATTTCTGCAGCCATCAGATGTTTTTCAGCTTGACTGCTCATTGTCCAAGTTTCACATCCATACAAAAGAACAGGCTCTATGTATCCCCTCAACACTCTTTTTCTCGTTTCAATTGACATCTTTTTATTGGTCAGAATGTTTTTGAGGCATATTAGGTATATAAAATAAAACAAAGGGTCCTTTTACAACCTTGAGACGTATTGGGCGTGTGCTGCTAGCCCTACATTTTCATAGACCAATCAGCACTCAAGAGGTGATGTTATAAATGTCTCATATACTGCCTTTACTCCGGGAAAGTTAACCCAGTCAACAAATGCCCGCAGAAGTCAGATGTGTCAGCATAATGGCACAAGAACGCAACTCTGCTGTAAACAGGCACAGTGCAATCATGTCCGAAAAACTCTCCGGATGAATGCAGATGAAGGAGAAGATATACTGCCTTTACTTTCCAAAAAATTTTCTGGCACTAATTTTAGGCTTTGTTGACCTGGGAGCCTTGGTCAGTTTTAAAAATCTGCTTCGATGTGAATTCAAACTCATAACCACTTGACCGGCAGTTAAGCTTGTTGTCTGATAAAAAATATGGTGATTTTCATGGTAAGGAATGAGTTACAGTTATAACCACTTGGAATGGGTTACAGTTACAATCACATGGAATGGGTTAAAGTTACAACCACTTGGAGTGAGTTAAATTGACAACCACTTGGAATGAAAATGTTTAGCAAACTTTTCCCAGAACAATTATTTAAAGCTGTAAACACTTCTTTCTCCAACTCTTTTAGAATAATTTGTAAAAGCAAAGCCATTCCGATCTTGTATGCATTAGTGTAGTTGATAGGGAACTTCTGATGTCAAGAGCGTGTTTGGACGAGGGTTTCATATTGCTTTTGTCATCCGCCAGGAGAGGAAAAGACTTTCCACCTATTCTTCCCTTCTCTCAGGCCAAGATATGATGGCCATGTCACAAGCCGGCGCTGTGATAAAGGGCTTATCAGTGCAGTTCGTAATCCTGCATGCCGTGATTTTAAAAACAGCTGGAGGCAATTTGGAAGCAGACCGCCTTACGCTGGTATTTCTTACAATGGTATGAGTGTCGGTTGTTAAGAAAACAATGGCAAACTACTGAATGTAAACTAACAGATATATCACAAACAGCCAAAATATGCTGTGGTTGACAGCTATGTCCTGTAAAGGATATTCAACTAATTTTTTTTGATTTAATCACATCACAAACCCATGAGCAGGTACCTTTTTTGGAACATGTGTTTATTTTTAAAACACCATTTCAGTATCAAGCACTGCTTTGGGTGTATTAAAATATATGACGCCACTAAAGTATAACATTTTATGAGGTAAAGGGGTAGATGACCTTCCTCAGTATACTTTGTTCCCATGAAAATCTCTGGTGCCTATGTTTACATCAGAGCCACAGCTGGTCAGAGTGGCTTGGGGATATGATGTCCACCTTAGGCTCAACAAGTGAGGGGTTCATATCTAGTCAGGGACAATGTAAAACAAAACTCCATGATGTCCACCTTAGGCTCAACAAGTTCATATGGTTCATATCTAGTCAGGGACAACGTAAAACAAAACTCAATGATGTCCACCTTAGGCTCAACAAGTGAGGGGTTCATATCTAGTCAGGGATAATGTAAAACAAAACTCAATGATGTCCACCTTAGGCTCAACAAGTGAGGGGTTCATATCTAGTCAGGGACAATGTAAAACAAAACTCCATGATGTCCACCTTAGGCTCAACAAGTGAGGGGTTCATACCTAGTCAGGGACAATGTAAAACAAAACTCAATGATGCCCACCTTAGGCTCAACAAGTGAGGGGTTCATATCTAGTCAGGGACAATGTAAAACAAAACTCAATGATGTCCACCTTAGGCTCAACAAGTGAGGGGTTCATATCTAGTCAGGGACAATGTAAAACAAAACTCAATGATGTCCACCTTAGGCTCAACAAGTGAGGGGTTCATATCTAGTCAGGGACAATGTAAAACAAAACTCAATGATGTCCACCTTAGGCTCAACAAGTGAGGGGTTCATATCTAGTCAGGGACAATGTAAAACAAAACTCAATGATGTCCACCTTAGGCTCAACAAGTGAGGGGTTCATATCTAGTCAGGGACAATGTAAAACAAAACTCAATGATGTCCACCTTAGGCTCAACAAGTGAGGGGTTCATATCTAGTCAGGGACAATGTAAAACAAAACTCAATGATGTCCACCTTAGGCTCAACAAGTGAGGGGTTCATATCTAGTCAGGGACAATGTAAAACAAAACTCAATGATATCCACCTTAGGCTCAACAAGTGAGGGGTTCATATCTAGTCAGGGACAATGTAAAACAAAACTCCATGATGTCCACCTTAGGCTCAACAAGTGAGGGGTTCATATCTAGTCAGGTACAATGTAAAACAAAAAAACTTGATAATGTCATTCACTCTTCTGATCTTTAGGAAGTGGTTTAAATGCCTAGCCATTTCAAAAAATGGTGACAAATAAAAGGTTCTGTGTGTATGTTGTGCTCGTTCAAGATCCCTATACACTTGGAAATTGTGAAAGAATAAGCTGCTACAGCCTTACAAAGATTAATCAGTGAGACAATTCTCCCACAATATTTAAAAAGTTGAGGGAAGCCAATTTATTCCAAAAAATTATGGTTAGAATTTGATGTTTTGGCTGTGGGAGCTTAGCTTTACCCAGATACGATTCAGTCAATGTCCTCTAGAGGAAGGCATTTATCCCAATGAAGAAAACAAGACCATACACCTCTGTGTAGGTAACTGAACCAGAATCTCTGTGTTGGTAACTGAACCATATCAATGTGTAGGTAACTGAATCATATCTCTGTTTTGATAACTGAACCATATCAATGTGTAGGTAACTGAATCATATCTCTGTGTTGGTAACTGAACCATATCAATGTGTAGATAACTGAACCATATCAATGTGTAGGTAACTGAATCATATCTCTGTGTTGATAACTCAACCTGGATCTGTGTGTTGGTAACTGAACATGGACCTCTGTGTGTTGGTAACTGAATCCGGATCTGTGTGTTGGTAACTGAATCCAGATCTGTGTGTTGGTAACTAAACCCAGATCTGCATCTTGGATCACCAGGATCTGTACTGGTAACTAAACTCAGACATCTATACTGGTGACTGAACCCCCACCTTTGTACTGATGACTGAACCACACATCTGTATTGATGACTGAACCCCCACCTTTGTACTGATGACTGAACCACACCTCTGTATTGATGACTGAACCCCCACCTTTGTACTAATGACTGAACCCCCACCTTTGTACTGACTGAACCCTCACCTGTGTACTGATAACTGAACCCCCACCTTTGTACTATTGACTGAACTCCCACCTTTGTACTGGTTACTGAACCCCCACCTTTGTACTGGTGACTGAAAACCCACCTCTGTCCTGACGACTGAAACCCCACCTTTGTACTAATGACTTAACCCCCACCTTTGTACTAATGCCTGAACCCCCACCTTTGTACTAATGACTGAACCCCCACCTTTGTACTGGTGACTGAACCCCCACCTGTGTACTTATAACTGAACCCCCACCTTTGTACTGATGACTGAACTCCCACCTTTGTACTGGTGACTGAACCCCCACCTTTGTACTGATGACTGAACTCCCACCTTTGTACTGGTGACTGAAAACCCACTTCTGTACTGATGAATGAACCCCCACCTTTGTACTAATGACTGAACCCCCACCTTTGTACTAATGACTGAACCCCCACCTTTGTACTAATGACTGAACCCCCACCTTTGTACTAATGACTGAACCCCTACCTTTGTACTGATGACTGAACCCCCACCTGTGTACTTATAACTGAACCCCCACCTTTGTACTGATGACTGAACTCCCACCTTTGTACTGGTGACTGAACCCCCACCTTTGTACTGATGACTGAACTCCCACCTTTGTACTGCTGACTGAAAACCCACTTCTGTACTGATGACTGAACCCCCACCTTTGTACTAATGACTGAACCCCCACCTTTGTACTAATGACTGAACCCCCACCTTTGTACTATTGACTGAACCCCCACCTTTGTACTGGTGACTGAACCCCCACCTGTGTACTGATAACTGAACCCCCACCTTTGTACTGATGACTGAACCCCCACCTTTGTACTGATGACTGAACTCCCACCTTTGTACTGATGACTGAACCCCAACATCTGTACTGATGACTGAACTCCCACCTCTGTACTAATGACTGAACCCCCACCTCTGTACTGATGACTCTGAACTCAGACCTCTATATTGATGACTGAATCCCTACCTCTGTGCTGATGATTGAACTCCCAACTCTGTGCCAATGGCTCTGAACTCAGACCTCTGTGCTGATGACTGAACCCCCACATCAGTGCTGATGACTGAACCCCCACATCAGTGCTGATGACTGAACCCCCACATCAGTGCTGATGACTGAACCCCCACATCAGTGCTTTTGACTGAACCCCCACATCAGTGCTTTTGACTGAAACCCCACAATTGTGCTGATGACTAAACACCCACAGTTGTGCTGATGACTGAACCCCCACATCTGTTCTGATGACTCTGAACCTTTGTACTGGTGATTTAAGTTAATTGAAACCATACCTTTGTGCTGATGACTGAACCCCCACCTTTGTACTGATGACTGAACCCCCACATCTGTACTGATGACTGAACCCCCACCTTTGTACTGATGACTGAACCCCCACATCTGTACTGATGACTGAACTCCCACCTCTGTACTAATGACTGAACCCCTACCTCTGTACTGATGACTCTTAACTCAGACCTCTATATTGATGACTGAATCCCTACCTCTGTGCTGATGATTGAACCCCCAACTCTGTGCCAATGGCTCTGAACTCAGACCTCTGTGCTGATGACTGAATCTCTACCTGTGTACTTATGACTGAACCCCCACATCAGTGCTGATGACTGAACCCCCACATCAGTGCTGATGACTGAACCCCCACATCAGTGCTGATGACTGAACCCCCACATCAGTGCTGATGACTGAACCCCCACATCAGTGCTGATGACTGAACCCCCACATCAGTGCTTATGACTGAACCCCCACATCAGTGCTTTTGACTGAAACCCCACAATTGTGCTGATGACTGAACCCCCACATCTGTTCTGATGACTCTGAACCTTTGTACTGGTGATTGAAGTTCATTGAAACCCTACCTTTGTGCTAATGACTGAACCCCACACCTCTGTGCTGATGACTGAACCCCCACCTTTGTGCTGATGACTGAACCCCCACCTCTGTGCTGATGACTGAACCCCTCACCTCTGTGCTGATGACTGAACCCCCACCTCTGTGCTGATGACTGAACACCCACATCTGTGCTGATGATTCTGATTTCAGACCTCTGTGCTGATGACTGAACCCCCACCTCTGTGCTGATGATTCTGATTTCAGACCTCTGTGCTTATGATTTTGATTTCAGACCTCTGTGCTGATGATTCTGATTTCAGACCTCTGTGCTTATGATTCTGATTTCAGACCTCTGTGCTGATGATTCTGATTTCAGACCTCTGTGCTTATTATTCTGATTTCAGACCTCTGTGCTTATGATTCTGATTTCAGACCTCTGTGCTTATGATTCTGATATCAGACCTCTGTGCTTATGATTCTGATTTCAGACCTCTGTGCTGATGACCGAACCCCCACCTCTGTGCTGATGATTCTGATTTCAGACCTCTGTGCTGATGATTCTGATTTCAGACCTCTGTGCTGATGATTCTGATTTCAGGCCTCTGTGCTGATGACTGAACCCCCACCTCTGTGCTGATGATTCTGATTTCAGACCTCTGTGCTGATGATTCTGATTTCAGGCCTCTGTGCTGATGACTGAACCCCCACCTCTGTGCTGATGATTCTGATTTCAGACCTCTGTGCTTATGATTTTGATTTCAGACCTCTGTGCTGATGATTCTGATTTCAGACCTCTGTGTTTATGATTCTGATTTCAGACCTCTGTGCTGATGATTCTGATTTCAGACCTCTGTGCTTATGATTCTGATTTCAGACCTCTGTGCTTATGATTCTGATTTCAGACCTCTGTGCTTATGATTCTGATATCAGACCTCTGTGCTTATGATTCTGATTTCAGACCTCTGTGCTGATGACCGAACCCCCACCTCTGTGCTGATGATTCTGATGTCAGACCTCTGTGCTGATGATTCTGATTTCAGACCTCTGTGCTGATGATTCTGATTTCAGGCCTCTGTGCTGATGACTGAACCCCCACCTCTGTGCTGATGATTCTGATTTCAGACCTCTGTGCTGATGATTCTGATTTCAGGCCTCTGTGCTGATGACTGAACCCCCACCTCTGTGCTGATGATTCTGATTTCAGACCTCTGTGCTGATGATTCTGATTTCAGACCTCTGTGCTGATGATTCTGATTTCAGACCTCTGTGCTGATGACTGAACCCCCACCTCTGTGCTGATGACTGAACCTCCACATCTGTGCCGTCTCCACAACGATGACTGCAGTATATTTCCAATACTTTCTGCCTCTTGCTTTGAGCGACTTCATCTAGTGTTAGCTCTTACTCTCCTGGCATTTTATTGTTTACATATGTGTCTTGACCGTCTTTATTTGTTTATACATTTCGCTGCATTATTATTTCCATCTGTTACGAATTTCTGTTTGTTCTGTTAGGGGTCTTCCATCCGTGTCCTTTATAGTATTTATTATGGTTCTCAAATTTCTTGTCATCACTTTTAGTTAGTTCTTTGAACATATATCATTGTGTCTCTTTATTTCTGTCTCTCTGTGTGTGTTTCTGTGTACCATTCTGCCCATTTCTCTGTCTGTGTCTCTCTGTGATGTGTATCCTATTACTTTTGTCAGGCTATAAAACAAAGCAACCTCCAGTAAGACCCCCCCCCCCCCACACACACACATACACACACACGCATGCATGCACTCGCGCACACACTGCGCGCATACACGCACACATACACGATGAAAACTAGATTCAGAAATGTATTTGCCGCAAATATCACGAAATACAATAAGCATAAACGGACTGATCCAAACGGTAACGGACCCGGCAATGTTGAAGGCAAACGATACAGACCAACGATTATAAAAATAGGCATTCTTAACATCTGCGGTTTTAATAATAAAGAAGAAGAACTGATAGAAACAATGGAAAAGAGGAAAATTGGATTGATGGGAATAGCGGACACCAGAATAAAAGGGAAGGGATGCAAGGAGATCCACCACAGTTATACGTTCGTTTATTCCGGAGTGAAACAACAAGAAAGAGCAATGAACGCTGTAGGAATAGTCATTGAACCACGGCTAGAAAGTAGAATCTCATCTCATCTCATCTTATCTCATCATGTTCCTCTTGTACCTTGCGGTGTCGAGGTGAAGTATAAACAACGGGAGAGTGCCCGCTTATGGGCTTCATGTATCGATATTCCCATGGACTCTGTTATTCCCTCCGTCCATCGTTTAGTAGCAAGCCTGTTAGTAGCAAGTAGAATATTAGAAATAAAATATATATCAGAGAGAATTATAACAGTGAGAATAACAGAACAGACAATAACTACATATGTACAAATATATGCACCATGTAACACAAACAACAACGATCAAGAGTGTGAGGAGTTCTTCGAGGACATCCACGATACACTTAATAAAATAGACAAGCAAGACAACATCATAGTTATGGGAGACTTCAAGGCATGACTAGGACATAACAGAACAGACATAGAGAAATATCTTGGAGCATTTGGAGACCAACACAATGAAAGACATGATGATGGAAGTAGATTGATAGAACTATGCACTCAAAACAATCTCTTTATAACAAACACATTTTTAAACACAAAGACTCACAAATATACACCTGGTATAAAAGGAACGATCTAGACACCAAAAATCAAAATGATTTCATATTAACAAGAAACAACAGAAAGAGAAATATATTAGATGCAAGGGCAGCGCCCAACGTGACGCTAGCACCATATACCCAATACACTTTAAGAAAAGCGCTAGTGTCCGTTACATTCTTTGTTTTCATATGTTGTATAGCCCTTGCAGGACGTTGCAGTCAACACTAGTATTGTTCCTACTGCTGTTGATGTACTAGGCAAATTTTACGTCCAGTAGTGTATGATCACAGACCACAAAGCAGTTATTACCACAGTAATAATCAATAGAAGAAGAAAGCAAAGACAAGGAAAACGCATACCATGCGAATTAGTAAACATAGAAAATCTAAAAGACGAGACAGTGAGGGAAAATTATGAGAAAGAATTAAATGAACGTTTTTTTTGTAGGAATACCTATAGAAAGAAAAACGGTGGAAGAAGAATGGGAGATGTTCAAAGCAAGTGTTCTAAACACATCGAATACAGAATTATTACATCGAATATAGAATAGCAAGAAGACATGCGAATAAAATAATAAAGAGAGAACAACAAAAAGACTGGAAGGAATGCGGAGAAACCCTAAATAAAAACTACAAGGAGGCAACAAGACACTTCTACAAAAAGATTAGTGCAATGAGAAGCAGAGCAGACCCCTGTGACCCAACTGAAATAATTAACAGCGAAAAAGGAGAACCAATAAGTGAACAAAACCAGATACTAAAAAGATGGAGGCAGTAATTGAACAACTTCTCAATATTCCATCAGATGCTACAGGAATCCAAGAAACTGACACAGATGCCATCGCAAAACTAGAACCAGACATATTGAAAAAAGAAATTAGAGAAGCCATCAGATTAGCCGCACTTAAATCACCGGGACAAAGCGAAATACTAAATGAACTAATTAAAGCAGCAAGAGAAGTAGGAACAGCATGGCTACATAGACTATTCAACCATGTTTGGATAGAACAACAGAACCACGAGACTGAGGAAGCGCCATAATTATCCCAATTTGGAAACACAAAGGCAGTAAAAGAGACTGTACGCAATACAGAGGGGTTTCCTTTTTATGTCATACAAGGAAAATATTCTGCAAAATTCTAGAGAAAAGACAAGAAAAGACCTATAATAAAACTCCATCTAAGCGAAACACAACTTGGATTTAGGAAAAAACAAAAACAAAGGATGCACAGATGCCATCTTTGCTCTTAGACAGCTAATAGAAAAATCTATCGAATTTTAATTAGATATTCTACTTAGCCTTTGTCGACAAAGAAAAGGCATTTTATAGAGTAGATGGAATCAAGCGATGAGAATTCCTTAAAAAATATGGAGTGAGTTCACATATAACAAACTTATGTAGAAGCTTATACACAACAGTGAATGCATAGTGAGAACAAATGGAAGACACTCAGAACCCTTCACCATAAGATCCAGAGTACGACAAGGCTGTGTCCTGTCCACCCTCATGTTCATAACCTATATAGACAGCATATGTAAAGAAAGCACCCAAAGAGAGACCGTGACAACACCGCATGAAGAACATAACACAGAAGAAGAACCAACGGCAAATCACACCATTAAAGAACTTTTATTTGCGGACGATCAATCATTAATAGAAAAATCAGAATCAAAATTAAATTAAAAATTTTGTTGCGTATCCCTTATGGGACGTTGCAGTCAACACCAGCATTTTCAGCTGCTGTTGATATACTAGGCAAGTGTTACGTTCAGTAGTTTGCCATTGATTTCTGAACGACCGGCACCTATACCTTTTTAAAAAAAAATCAGAACCGCCGTGTTTCAAACACGGGTATACGGGCTCACAAACCGCGTTCGCAAGCCCTTGGCCACAGAAAATTACAAGACCAAATAATAGTCTGAACGAAGTGTTTGGCACATACCATGAAAATTAGCACAAGTAAAATAGAGGTAATGGCTATAACCAAAGAGGAAAGCACAATAAGAATACATCTAGAAGAACACCCCCTGAATCAAGTAAAGAGCTTCAAGTACCTAGGAAGTATAATATCATCAAATGGCAAACCAGCAGACGAGATCGAAAATAGATGCAATAAGGCAAACCATCTCACTGGACAAATGGCACCAGTACTAAAGAACAAACATGTATCAATAGCCACTAAGAAAGCACTATACAACACAATCTTCCTACCAACTCTATGCTAGTTAGTTAGTTAGTTAGTCGACAGATCATCCTCATTGCACATCGAACCATTCAGTCCATAAGTGCTTGGATCGCCTCCTCAGTAAATCCTGCAGCGTGTAGCAACTGACGACACCAGTCCTGTGTTGGTTTATCAATCTTCTTTGGCTTCCCGCGTAGTATTCTTGTTTGGCCACACGCTTTTTTAAATTTGCTGTTCTGGCAATCTCACCATGGTTGTAGATTCACAGTCATCACTTGGTTCTCGCAAAAGTCTTACTTCTCGAGAGCATTCAGAATGTCAGCCTGGTCCATGGCTTGTCCGATTTCCACAGTAGCCTTACCTGCGAGCTTGTCAGCCCGCTCATTTCCTCGTATACCCGCATGCCCTGGCATGAAAATGAAACTAATCTTTGCCAGCCGAGACCGCTCCAGAGACAGTAGCCACTCTCTTCGGATCCACCCAATCTCTATCTCCCATCTCTAACTCTATGCTACCAATGCCAAACCTGAACAATGACAGAACAAGAGAAAAGAAAAATCACAACAGAAATGAGATTCCCGAGAAGAATACTCAATGGATCAAGAAGAGAGAAAATCAGAAATTAAGAAATCAAGACTAAAGTTGGGGTTATAGCAGCGCAAGATTTTATCAGAAAACAGCAGGTTAAATGGTTTGGCCATATAACTAGATTACCAACTAACAGTATACCTCAAAATCAATGATGTGCAGACCAGACGGAAGCAGAGGAAGAGTCCAGCCATGTAAACGATGGATAGAGGGAATTACAAAGTCCATGGGAATTACGACACATCAAGCCCATGCGCGGGCACTCTCCCGCTGTTTATGCTTCACCTCGACACCGCAAGGTACAAGAGGAACAAGATGAGATAAGATCACGAAATGTGAAGCCCGTATTGTCGGATTTCCGAAACTGATCGATTGAAAGGTAATCTTGAAACAAAATGTGTTCTGCTTTCTTGTTGAACCTTCTGGCCTTCCTGAACAGAGAAGACATATTTTATGTTGTATTCGGCGGCGTACCTATGTGGGTCAGTATGTCACGTCTGATGACGATCACAAATAAAAGAGGTCAGTTTCTTTGACGTCATCATCTGCTGTGCGCTCTCAGCATTAACTCTTAGCACACCTTGAACCGAGGAGCTGCTGTACCGTATTGACTGGATGCTGGCCAGCCGGGTCGATTTAGAATCCGCAAGGGGAGATGGGGGGGGGGGGGGAGACATTTGACTTGGCTTCCAGGTTGACCCATCCTATCATGGGTTTGTTTTTGTTTGTTCGCATATCCTTTACAGGACATCGCTGTCAACATCAGCATCTTTCAGCTGATCGTTGATTTCTTGGCAACATTACGCTCAGTAGTTTGCCACTGCTTTCTGAGCGATCGGCTCACATACCCCGTAAGTTACCGACGCGGCTAGAACCGCCACCGATTCTCGGGCACGTCACGTTACTCACGAGAATACACGGGATTACGGAGAAAGTCGCAAACCCCTGAGAGACCGGCCCTAATATGAGGACTACACAGTAAAGGCGGGAACTATGTAATACCGACCACATCATCTGCTGAGTTCTGTCTGCTCAATAAACATGTGGTCTAAGTCTGTATAAAAATCTCACAGTGAGGGTAGGCTGAAATGGATCTGCAACACTGTCTGTCTCTCGCCCTGACTGTATATTCTGTCAGTCTGATATTCGTCCATCTCTTGATGTTATCTTCCCACTTGTATCGTCTCCCTCTTGCTCGCTTGCCCCCCAGAATGGTTTTTATAAGAGCGTCATGTCTTTTAACGTGGCCGAAATATTTCACTTACCTCCTCTTTATTGCTATCATCTACTCTCTCTTCATTCCCAATTTTTCTAGAACCTCTGCATTTGATTGTTTTTGTTTCCACGAAATACAAAATATTCGTCGGTATATCCACATATCCAGGGCCTCAATATGCAAAATGCGTCTTTACTTTCCAAAGCATTGCCTGGTGCTCATTAAAAAAGCATATTTTAACTCGGTAATAATATTTTAATTCGAAACCTCACTGCTGTTGATCTAACTCATGACCACTAACATGGCAGGTGAGCGTCTAGCCGATACTCTACCGCGGAACGCAGGGATAGGTGGCCTGTCTTTGCCTTTTGCAAAGAACGAACTTCTACAATGAACACACAGCTTTCAGAGTGTCTGTTTTCTAGTATCTCTTTTATCTCTACCTCTTCCTTTTATTTTGTGAGTGCACATCCATATCCGTGAATGCATTTCTCGTGTTAAAAATACCAGAGTTTCACCAAGGTAACTCTTGATTGATACATACTAAAACATCACCGTCTTCTGCCATTCCGGGTCGCGTAGGCTGTCATATTCTTCCACAGCTACCTGTCTTCTGTAGTGATTTCAACCGCTGTTTGTCTGCCGCACCACTCTCTTAACCCACCTTCACATGTTCTTCTTGCATCTAATACTCGCAGATTCGAGAGTTGAGTTGAGTTGAGTTTAGTTTAGTTTAGTTTAGTTTTGTCAGCGGATCAACATCACGGCACACGGGTGTAACCCATAAGTGCTCCGTTCTACTCCTAACTCAAGCCTGAGTCCGGAGAATCTCAGCTCAGTGCACGAACTCCAAAGCACCGGCGAGGATCCTAAAATATTTTGGGTAGATTTTTATCTTGAAATTTTGCCCGGGCAGCGCCGTTAGGCAACTCTTTTTCGATTTCCAGTAATCCTAATGATTTTTTACGCTAGCAACAATACACACGGGCGTCCGATCTCACTACCTAGAGACCAGGGGAAATTTTGTTACTAGAAGTCCACGTGAAAAAATTCTGGCCTTCACCGGGGCTAGAATCCGGGACCTCCAGCACTCGAGGCGGACACCATATCCCGAAACCACTCGAGTCTTTTAGCGAAGTGGTTAAGCCGTCTGCCTCGTGCTCTGATGGTCGGGGGTTTATTCCTCTGACTGCGTCGTTTAGACCACGAGTGCTGTTTTTCCAGAGACTCCCGGGGGTCATCGCTGGAGCTACGGAATTCGTGCTTTCTACGATGCTGTCAGCCAACAACCTGCAGTTCTGCGGGGAGAGACCAAGCCAGATGGGATAAATCAGCTGCAATGAAGTCTACCCGCTTGACTTTAGTACTTTAGTACTCACAGATTCCCCTCTACAACATCCTGGTGCTCAGTTTTCACTACACTGAAAGAGTTGTATTATTTTATAACCAGCGGTCACATTGCAACCCGACATAGCAGCTCCGTTACCACTCAGCCGTGCACTGATGTTTAATGTCAAATTACCACCCCTGTAGTGTCGGTTGGCTTCATCGAATTATCGTCGTTGCCGTTGTCAGCGGGAAGTTATTAACTAAAGGTTGAAATGTGGTGGGTAATAAACAGCTCGACAGCAATACAGCGTTAATGCTGTTTTCAGTACAGCTCAGTATCTTCCTTTGAATAGTTATCTCTCTTCTTTTTGCTTCTTCTTTCGTTCGCTTGAAATTTATTATTTATATCTGCAATGTTGCCTCTTGTATGAACTTCACTGTCTAATTTAGTTCACTAGTGGTCCATAAAGTTTATCATCCAGTTATTTCTCTCATTGTTATAACCATACACGCGGTATTCAGCCACTCACATGTAAAGTCCAACAAGGAAACAGTTGAGCAATGCATATATATCAATGGAGTCTTTCCGGTGACTGCCGATTCCATCGACGATGAACTGTATTTTTCGTGGAGGACTTTTGTGTTGGCATTCTGGCGGCGACAATATGCACAGTGTACATGTGCGGGCTATTGGCTTGCCGATATTCCTGTCTGTTCCATTGTTCACATTGGGCAGTGAGGAGCATTTTGTGTAATATTCACTGGCACAGGAACGGAGCATAATGGGGACGACCCGCTGTTGTGAAGTTGGAATCGCGACTAACTTACTAATATATATAAATGTCGTTTTTCATGTAGTTGTAACGGTGTATGTTTGTTGTATGTGTGTTGACGAGGGCTTTGACTGCAACGTTCATTTTGTCACTTATGATCGTGTTCTGGTAAAGATTACAGATTCTACTTCTGGTGTTTTGGTGATTCATGCATTATTATATATCTGAAAACAAAGGTATAAACAGGAAGCAAGGACCACTTACTTCTGCTACGGTGATGTGAGGAGAAGAGCGCAAACCCTGACTGCGTAGGGCCAAAGAAGAAAATGAATAAAGAGAAAGAACCTCTCACCGTCCTCGGTTAACAAGAATAGAAAAGAATTAAGGTTTAAGAAGATCCCAGGGTGGGCCGACAGGGGATTAGAACAATATTCTCCAATCCCAGACAAAGAATTACTCCAAGGGCTGTTCTAACACCAATGACTATAACACTAGAGTCTATCAACTAAACAACAAAGTAAGGGTAACACAAGCATCATTTGTTTATTACACTTCTAAACTTCACAATAATATACAGACATGTAGCATCAACAAAGAAATTAGGATACAGCAAAAATCAAACAGCAAAGACACTAACCTAACAAACCAAATTCCTAAGTGTAGCAAAAACTTCTGATCCAGTAAAAGCTACAAATCTACCAAACACTAATCCACCAACAACTGATCCACTAAAACTAATTTAACAAAAACTTCTAGTCCACCAAAAAACCTCTAGTCTACTAAAAACCCAGGAAAATCTAAAATCTAAAGCTAGAATTCTGGCTTTTCCACTGCAAAACTTCAGGGTCTAACTACTAAACACACAATAGAAATAGGCATTGGCGCCTGGTCACTCAGTGCGGTGGACTACGGAAAAAAAAGGGCCAGTTCTACCTGTGCGGGGCCTTTTATACTGGGGTCCCAGAGTTCCAGACCAATCAGACGCCCTCTTGCAGAATTCCACCATCATCGCGAGCCGAGTACATATCTCTAGACCAGAAGGTTTGCCTAGATATGTCTTATTTTGATGATTCATGCATTGTATATCTCTAGACCATAAGGTTTGGCCAGATGTGTTTTATTTTGGTGATTCATGCATTGTATTTCTCTAGGCCAGAAGGTTTTTCCTAAATATGTTTTATTTTGGTGATTCATGCATTGTATTTCTCTATACCAGAAGGTTTGCCTAGATATGTCTTATTTTGGGCAGTCTTGAAGTATATGATCGGCTCCCTTCTCTCTTGTGCCCAATTCTTAACCCTTTGAAAATAAAGTTCATTCGTTCGTTTGTCCGTGCGTCCGTTCGTTTGTTCTTGCGTCCGTTCGTTTGTCCTTGCGTCCGTTCGTTTGTACTTGCGTCCGTTCGTTTGTACTTGCGTCCGTTCGTTCCGTGTATTCTATCTTTTCGGCTTTCACTTACCACTTCATCATATTGTTTGAGGACAGAGCAGGGTGGCGGGGAGCGGTGGCCCTATCGGGAAAACTTAATGAAATGAAACCGAGGTACTGAACCGATTATTAGATATTGTTGGTGACGGTGAGCTGTAGTTTGGGGAGTGCCATGTTACACGCATTGTGAAAACAAGTTTTGAGTTCCGGCATGATGGTATGACTGCATCACTAAAGAATTTACTGCGTGGCACAGTGTGACTTTAGTTTCCCAGCACCCCAGGGAAGGTTAACACTGTCAACAAATGACTGCAGAAGTAGGATGTGTCGATCGTTAGGTGCAAATATCGCAGTTCTGCTGTAAACAGGCACAACGCAATTACGTCTAAAAAAAACAAAAAAAAAACATTCCTGACGAACACAGAAGAAGAAGTTTTCCAGCATCCCTTAATAATATACAAGTTAAGTTAGTTGCATGTTCTTGACAGAACGTCGCATTCAACCCCAGCACATATTTGCTGATTGTGAGTTACACGGCAAATGTTAGATCAGTAGCTTGCCATTGAACATAGAAATACGTATTGAAAAAAACCAGCCACACGAATGGCTCACGTTACATTAAATTGACGATGGGGGTTGTATTTGAATCAGATATTTCTAAACATTTGTGATGGGTAACTTTTACCAGTTAATACGAACAACCGAGAGATAGTCCAATCAAAACGCAACAAACATACAAACACGCACGCGCACACACATACACACACACACAGGAGAGAGAGATAGAGAGAGGGGGGAGGGAGAGATAGAGAGAGGGGGAGGGAGGGAGAGATAGAGAAGGAGAGAGAGGGGCTAGAAGAGAGAGAGAGAGAGAGAGAGAGAGAGAGAGAGAGAGAGAATGCCCGTACACATTGTGAAACTGAACTAATATTTATGATCACTGTAGCAGAAAAGGAATTTCGGGAGAAACAAAGATTGTCAATATTAAACAGCCTAGGATTCAAGCAGCGAAAAAGAATACTTCACTATGTATATCTGGCCCTTAGCACTATAGAATCATCATCATCAAGTCGTGCCGACTGGCGTAGGCGTTCGTGACTCTCCACAGATCTCGGTCTTTGGCTTTCTGGATCAACTCTGCCGTTGATATTCCTCCATGCCACCGTCGCAATCCATCCAGCATCATTTCTCGTGGTCGGCCTCTGCCTCTCTTCCCTCAATATTTCCATTTGTCACGATGTTCTCCAGCACATCTCTACTCGTCACATGACAAGAAAAAGATGTTTGTCTCTTTCTTATTGTCGTGTATAATGTTCTAGTTTCGCCAGCCTCTTTAAGGCATTCGTCGTTAGTTACTTTGGCAGTCCAAAGAATTCGCAACATTCGTCTAAGGAACCACATCTCTGTTGCTTCCAATCTCTTCCTAATTTGTTCATTTATATTCCAAGATTCACAGCCACACATCAAAACAGGTCTTATATAGCTCTTTAGCACTCTCTTTCTTACATTCAATGAAATTGACTTATTGCATAAGATATTCTTCATTTTTTGAAATGCAGCCTTTGCTTGCCCTATTCTGCTCTTAATCTATGTTGTGCATCTTCCATCTGATGTTATAAATGTCCCTAGATATTTAAAACTACCCACTTGGTGAAGAATTTTCTCTTCTATCTCTATTTCACATTTGGGTGTCACCTGTTTCTTTGATATTACCACTGTTACTGTTTTCTTGATATTCGAAGAGAGTCCTTTCTTTGCACTCTCTGTTACTACAAAATCTATAGAATAGAGCTCTGAAACACAGATTTAACTAAAAGGGATGACATGAAGTTGGAAACCTTTGAGAGGTAGTGCCATTGCATGAATAAACAAGTATGCCGGGCACAAAAGAGATGAAATGATCAGTTTCTTTACTACATATAAGAAAATAGACCCCCCCCCCCCCCAAAGTAGGTTCTTTCGGCTTGGTTACAATATGAGACTGCCCTTCTATTGAGAAGTTGTTTTTATTATTAATGTGCGCTCGCTCCCTTTACAGTCAAGCGTAGTCCATACAGACTACTTATAGTAGTGCCGGACTGAATTTCGCATGTGGATTAGCTTTCCCTATTACCAGTGTCCCTCGCTATTATGCGAACCCACTCCGACTTCAGAGGTGCTTGTAATTTACGTCCCCAAATCAAGGACGATAGGTCAACATTTTAGTCCAACTATCCGGTGCAGGTTTTGAACCCCTTACCTCGGCATCAGCACACCGGATGTTTAAGAACATGCGTTCTTATCCATTCGGCCATGCTGGCCTAGTATTGAGAAGTTAGAATATGAGACATGCGCTGCTTGTGAAATGTTACAATATGAGACTTGCTCTTCTATTGACAAGGTACAATATGAGACATGCTCTTCTATTGTCAAGTTACAATATGAGACATACTCTTCTATTGATAAGTTACAATATGAGACATGCTCTTCTATTTACAAGGTACAATATGAGATATGCTCTTCTATTGACAAGTTACAATATGAGACATACTCTTCTATTGACAAGTTACAATATGAGACATGCTCTTCTATTGACAAGTTACAATATGAGACATGCTCTTCTATTGACAAGTTACAATATGACACGTGCTCTTCTATTGACAAGTTACAATATGAGACATGCTCTTCTATTGACAAGTTACAATATGAGACATACTCTTCTATTGACAAGTTACAATATGAGACATGCTCTTCTATTGACAAGTTACAATATGAGACATGCTCTTCTATTGACAAGTTACAATATGAGACATGCTCTTCTATTGACAAGTTACAATATGAGACATGCTCTTCTATTGACAAGTTACAATATGAGACAATCTCTTCTATTGACAAGTTACAATATGAGACATACTCTTCTATTGATAAGTTACAATATGAGACATGCTCTTCTATTGACAAGGTACAATATGAGACATGCTCTTCTATTGACAAGTTACAATATGAGACATGCTCTTCTATTGACAAGTTACAATATGAGACATGCTCTTCTATTGACAAGTTACAATATGAGACATGCTCTTCTATTGACAAGTTACAATATGAGACATGCTCTTCTATTGACAAGTTACAATATGAGACAATCTCTTCTATTGACAAGTTACAATATGAGACATACTCTTCTATTGATAAGTTAGAATATGAGACATGCTCTTCTATTGACAAGTTACAATATGAGACATGCTCTTCTATTGACAAGGTACAATATGAGACATGCTCTTCTATTGAAAATACTGGAGGTCTGTGTTCTTGTCCAGTATACCATGTGACCAAGTCTTCCAACATGCTCTCTTCCCATCAAGTGTACTAGCTATCACTAAGTTTTCAAGTTATTTCTCCTCATAAAATGACATGCGCAATAACTCTTGACAGTCTCTACTTTAATCAGTGCGCTGTCTATGTCTCCCCTCGAAGGACCGCGTCATTCGTTTCGTTGTGCGTCCATGGTACTTTGCGTTATATCCGATAAATCACACGTATGCTACTATGCAGTGTTTCCCGGCTTATTGTCCAAATTTGACACGCATACACAATTATAGACTTAGCACTTTAACACTCTCTTTCTCGCTGTAAGTGACAGTTTTTTTCCCCCTCATTTTTAATTGGTGTTTCCAACTTTCATAAGGCTACTGTTATCATGTTGATTCTTATATTGATCTCTTCACGGAATCTTCAATCGGATACTCTAAAGGTAACGTCTCTGTGGGCGCGACATTGTGGTAAAGTAAAGTTACAGCACCATTTTGCCCTCGTCATAAATTGGGCACATGGTGTCATCATCATCATCAAGTGTCCTGCCAGCTGGCGTAGGCGTTAATGGCCACAGATCTCGGTCTTTGGTTTTCTGGATCAACTCTGCTACTGATATTCCTCCATGCCACCGTCTCAATCCATTCAGCATCATTTCTCTTGGCCTGCCTCTGCCTCTCTTCCCCTCGATCTTTCCAGTTGTCACGATGTTCTCCAATGCCTCTCTTCTCATCACATGACTGAAGAAAACTGTTTGTCTCTTTCTTATTGTTGTATATACTGTTCTAGTTTCATTAGCCTGTATCAGGCAGTCGTTGTAAGTTACTCTGGCAGTCCAAGGAATTCGCAACATTCGTCTCAGGAACCACATCTCTGTTCCTTCTAATTTCTTCTTAATCTGTTCATTTACATTCCAAGATTCACAACCATACAGCAAAACAGGTTCTACATAGCATTTCAGAACTCTCTTTCTTACATTCAATGATAGTTACTTATTGCATAAGATACTCTTCATTTTCTGAAATGCGGCTTTTGCTTGCCTTATTCTGCTCTTAATCTATGGTGTAAATCTTCCTTCTGATGTTATAAATGCCCTTAGGTATCTAAAATTATCCACTTGGTTAAGAATTTTTCCTTCTATTTCTATGTTACATCTTGGTGTCACCATTTTCTTTGATATCACCATTGTTACTGAATATGGTGTAAGACCCATATTGTGTATAGATCAGTTGGCACTTCAGGGTTGATGTGGTCAATATCAGACTAGCTGCGTTCAATTCTAAAGAGATTTGCTGGTACCCAGTTTAGATTTTCTCAACTCGAGAGCTCAGGTCAATTTACAAATTTTAAAAAAATCCGCCAGGACACAATATGTAATTTTTGGCACTCAGAGAAGTAGAGGAAAGAAGCGGGGATTAGAGAACGCACTAATTTGAAAGCTATAGTTACCGACCGGGATTAGAACCTGTCACCTCCAAATAACAACAACTCATCACTATATGAACAGGTGTACTTCGACGCATGACCAACAAGACACCTGTGACTTGGTTAATCATGACACCTGACTTGATCTCTAATCCCTGCTTCTTTCCTATACTTCCATGACCGTCAAACAATCCATATGTGTTTATTCTAGTACTAAGACAAATGTTGCTCTACAAACAGTGGACCTCTGCAGGGATTCACTTCCTCGCTTGCATGCCAAACCTGCCTCGGCTTTTCGGAACAAGCTCAGTGAATATTGATGTGTGTATAGCACCCTGTTTCCATGCCGTCTTTCCGGGAGAAACTGTCAACTGTCATTTACTGCCAATATAGTACCTTGCGGTGTATGGCAGAGGGGTCTTTGAGCCTGAGGAATTAAGGCCGTCTGGATAGTGCAGTCGCCGCGAACTGTGCAGGTTAGGATTTTCTTTTTGCCCCCGACAGAAAAAAATCTCACACCTTACCGAGGGATCGAACCCGGGCCTCCCGAAGGAGAGTCCGACGTTGTAGCCACTCGGCCAGCCACTCCTCTCTAGGAGAAACAAAGATGTCAAATATACAACGACGTAATTATCCAGAAGAGAAAAGAATAATAATCATTAATCACCATGAATGTCTGTCCCATAACACAATACGGCTCTGAGACACGAATTTAACCCACTGGTTGCATGCCAGACCTACATCAGCTGTCTGAAGCACCCATTTTCCATCTTGGTATATTGCGGATGTGGCGATCATGCTCGATGAAACCCGTTGAGTATTATGTAACACGTGTCAGAGATATGGCTGGGCTGCTGTTTATATATGTATGTATGTGTGTGTTAAAAGTTAGTTGCATATCCTTTACAGGACGTCACAGCCAACCTCAGCATGTTTGGCTGTTTGTCATTTCTTGGCAAGTTTACGTTCAGTAGTTTGCCATTGCTTTCTGAAAGACCGGCACTCATACGAATATATGAACATCAGTGCAAGGGTCGCTGTCTGCTTCGAAATCGCCCGCAGCTGTGTTAGGAATGCAATTCGCAATTCCGCATACCGCGTTCAAAACACAGCTGCGACCAATTTGTAATCAGGCCGCCTCGCGTTGGTTTCCCTACAGTAGTATGAGTGCCAGTCGTTCAGGAAGCAATGGCAAACTACTGAACGTAAGCTTGCCCAGGAATCACAAACAGCCCAAAACATGCTGGAGTTGACTGCTACGTCCTGTAAAGGATATGCAACTTACTTTTTTTTTTGCTACGATGATATATTCCATTATTATTGTGAAAATTCTCTCTTTATTATCAATTTGCGTCTGTCTTTAAAAAAATGATTTTATTGCCACTATTAGTTTTTTGTTTCTTTTTCTGGGTGTTACAATCAAATATAATTTCGTAATATGAGCTTGCTTTGTGTTTTTATTGGTACTGTTGTTATACTTTTCATTATGATTGTTATAATCCTTCCATAGCGTCTTAACGTGAGCTTGTTTTTTATTGTCTTTATTGTTGCTATTGTTGTATTTTCTATTATGGTCGCCATAATTCCGCTCTAGCCTCTTAATTTGAGCGCGTCGTGTTTTTATGCTCACCGTACGCAGATGCGACTCATCCGCCATGTCGTCTTTATGATAAAGAGATTGTGGACATCTCAGACGTCAAGAAAATCGATGGGCGACATTGCTGTGACGAAGAAGAAAAAAAAGAGTACTAAAATAGCCATGAAAAAAAAAAATCGTTTTTCTTCCTCATAAACATAGGAAGTTTATCGCTTTTTTGTTGTTCGTTATCTGGCTGTGGGCGTTTGTATCAGAAACATGATACATACTTCTTGTTTCTGCGCTGTGATTGCCACAGTGCAATGTACTGGGTTGCTAGACAGACTGTAACCTCATGATAATCGGGTAATCCCCGTTGTTGGCATTTACTTCCGGTTCAAGTGGACGTCTGCGTGCACATACAGAGTTAGTTAGTTAGTTAGTCGCAGTTCCAACTTCACAGCAAAGAGTCGTCCCCATTATGCTCCGTTCCTGTGCCAGTGAATATCACACAAAACGCTCCCCACTACCCAATGTGAAAAGTGGAAAAGACAGGAGTCTCGACAAACAACAGCCCGCACAGATACACTGTGCATAATGCCGCCGCCAGAATGTCGACACATCAGTCCCCCACGAAACACCCAATTCATCTCTGATGGAATCGGCAGTCATTTTCCTATCTGAATGTTTCCTAGATGTTCACCTACACAGTCCACGAACATACAGTTCATCACCGACGGCAGTGGCAGTCAACCAGAAGCCCAGCAGCCACGCAATTCTGCATAAGGCAAAAACTGGTCAACTCTGGGACATAGCCACCTGCCATTGCTCCGAACATGCAGTCACGTTCCAAAAATAAAAAACTTGGGCAGATTCAAAAGCACTTCACACGAAACTCACAGCTCACAGTGTCGCGCCACGCACTCACTCAGTAGCAGGGCGACGGAACCATCAAGCCTCCTTAGTCGCCTCTTACGACATGCGTGGTAGGCTACAGTGTTGCTATTCTTTGCTTCCCTTATGGGCCCCGGCAACACACGGGAGGCACATACAGAAAGCATAGATCTGAGATCAGTCTTCGATATTTTGGCTTAGATCAAAGTTTAGTAGATCAGCCGTTGTTGTAGATGTTTATTTGGGGATTGTTGTAGAGGTTCGTGCGTTGATTTTTCAAAACAAATTCTTCGTGATTATGACTCTCGGATCGACCTCCAGAGAGGCAGGATTTTGTGAGTATATGATCAACCCATCTCCCTTTGCGGACCCCTGTGTCTAATACCTTCGATCCCTTCAGTTGTCTTAACTTTCTCCGAACCCCTTTAACGCTCCTATAGTTTAGAATTACCATTGTTTTGTCAATAATGTTTTGTCTTTTTGATTTTGCCTCTTGCAGTGCATTGCTATTGTTCTTCTTTGTCGTCTGTGGTCTTCTTATTATTCAACGAAAAAAAAACAACATCTTTGTAACCTCTGGCTTCTTTCTAATCTGGTTATTCATTGTCCATGATTCGCGGATATATATTAGTATAGGCAGTATATAACATGGTAATGCTAGTTTTGTGGCTTCCACGGATAGGGTTATGATATATAGAATGCGTTTCTTGTGCTGCAATCCTACTCTTTCTAGGATTGTTCTGCGTGTTTATTTTCTCATCAGTTGTTATTGACCCGAACTAGGCACAATTACAGTGTTATCGCCAGCCTGGCATAGCACCAGTCCGAACAAACATCTGTGGAATTAAATGAAATCGTGTCCTGGCGTTTGTACAGCATCATCTGGCAATCCCCGCCTAGGTTCGGCGGTGGCTGATTGGGAGCAACTAAACCAGGCAGCATTGATAACTCTTTAGCGGGACCGTTAGTGCGTGGCGCGACACCGTGAGCTGTGAAATTCGTGTGGAATGCTTTTACGTCTGTCCGCTGTTGTTTGTACAGTGAACTGCATGTTAGAACAATGGCGGCCGGCTGTCGCTGAATTGACTGGTGTGCCTTTTCGGTTCACTAGTGTATTTTTCAGGATTGATTGATTGATTGATTGATTTAAGAACCGACATCACAGCGTTCGGGGCATTCCCATAAGCACTCCGTCCCCATCCTCAGAAGCCAGCGAAGAGTTCCAACCCCAATAGTACCAGTAGCAATCTGATTATATGTGCTTCTCACCTTTCCTCTAAGCGTCGAGCATCGGCCAGATCCCCTCGTCACTCCACGCTGTCGCATTCTGGCTGGACCAATTGCTCCTCCGAGGTGAAGACTCAGGAGACTCGTGGAGAATTGTCTCTGGAGCTACGGAGTTGCCATGTGGGATAAATCCCGGGTCAATGAAGTCTTTCTGGTGACTGCCGATTCCATCGACGATGAACTGTATTTTTCGTGGAGGACTTTTGTGTTGGCATTCTGGCGGCGCATTATGCACAGTGTACCTGTGCGGGCTGTTGGTTTGCCGAGACTCCTGTCTGTTCCACTTTTCACATGGGGCAGTGAGGAGCATTTTGTGTGACATTCACTGGCACAGGAATGGAACTTAATGGGGACGACCCGTTGCCGTGAAGTTGGAACCGCGACTAACTAACTATCTAGGGGACCGTTAATGTAATGATTAGAACGTTACGCTGGCATAGGCACGATTGTGATCACTCGAGGGTTCCATGTTAGTTCTCCACCTTGGCTTAGGGAAGCGAAACACTGGCCACTCCCCCCCCCCCCTCCCTCTCCCCGGTGCTATCCGGCCCACACACATTTGATCGGTCTAACACTTCTCATACCCACAGCAGATTCCTAATCCATCCATCCATCATGTGCCATGCCGGTAAACGTGGGCGGTCATGTTCTGCCATCTCACTCGATCACCAGAGTCGTGGATCAGCTCCGTGTTTCTGTCTCGACCATGCCACAAGGCCAAGCCATCCATGTACTTGCTTCTAGGTCTTCCCCTTGGTCTGTTCCCCTCGATCTTACCAGTTGTCACCAAATTCTCCAATCCATTTCTTCTCATAACATGCCCAAAAAATGTTGACTGTCTACGTCTAATTTCTCTAATCAATTTACGATCTTCATTTGTTTCTTGAAGGACTTGTTCATTGGTCTTTCTGGCTGTCCATGGTATTCTTTGCATTTTCCTCAGAAACCACATCTCTACAGCCATCAGATGTTTTTCAGCCTGACTGCTCATTGTCCACGCTTCACATCCATACAAAAGTACATGTTCAATGTAGCATCTCAACACTCTTTCTCTCGTTTCAATTGACATCTTTTTTATTGGTCAATATATTTTTCATCTTGCTAAAGGCTACTTTTGCCATGGCGATTCTTGTTCTAATCTCTTCAAGGCATCTCCCATCAGATGTTATTACTGTTCCGAGATAATTGTACCTGCTCACTTGTTGAAGAATATTCCCATTTACTTGTATATTACATTGTGGTATTTCGTCCTTCCTAGTGACGACCATAATCTGTGTCTTTTTACAATTTAATTCTAACCCTAGTTGTTCACTGTGTGTGTAACAATCGCATCTACTAAATTTTGCAGGTCCTGTTCATTGTCTGCAATCAAGACTGTATCATCTGCATATCTAATGTTATTGATGCATCGTCCCCCAATGTTGATTCCTTCCATATCTTCAATATTTCTGAAAATACTTTCACTGTACAGGGAAAACAGATCTGGAGACATTACACATCCCTGTCTCACACCCCTTTTAATAGGCTGATATTGGCTTACTTCATTATCAACACTTATGGCAGCTTGTTGTTTCCAATATATGTTTTTTACAAGTCTAAAATCTTTTCCATCAATTTGTAGATCTTCAAGCATCCTTATCATGTTGACATGTCTCACTTTATCAAAAGCCTTTGTGTAGTCAATAAAGCAAAGGTGTAGATCTTTGTTTACTTCTATAGAACGTTCGATTATGTTTCTCAGTATATACACAGCATTTACTGTACCCTTGCCTTCCACAAACCCACATTGTTCTTCTCTTATTTCAGGTTGTATTTTCCTCCTAACTCTTTGCATGATAATTCTTAGCAAAATCTTCGTGATGTGACTCATTATACTAATTGTTCGATGTTGATCACATTCCAAGGCTCCTGATTTCTTTGGGATTGCAATAAATACAGAATTACATAACTCCTGAGGTATATTTCCAGTATCATATATTGTATTAAGCAGACTGGTAACTTGATCTATTCCATATTCTTCTAAAGGGGATTTCTTTTTTAGAAATCTTCTGAAGTAATATTACAGCTCTCGTGTGTGACCAGGGTTCATTAGGGAAGCCAGGAATTGTAACCTACCACGCAGGGAGCTGTGGTAGCGCAGTGGCTGGCACGCTTGCTCGTCGGCCTGGTTGTCATGTATTGGAATCCCCGTGGATGCGGATGTTTGTTTTTTAATTGGCCTGGGCTCCTGGGTCTGACCAGCGCAAAATGGGCAACAGGACAGGATGTGGGAAGTCATGTCTTCCTGCGCGATACTGACCTCATCATCCATTCCGTGCAGAGTGGTCTAAACAAATATAGGGCTAGTATCACCGGCCCAAAGTGTCCTCTTCTTTCTATTCCTCTTCTTTATATTCCTCCCCTTCTTTCTATTCCACCACTTCTTCCCCTTCTTTCTCCTCTTCCTCCTCCTCATCCTCCTCCTCCTCCTCCTCCTTCTTCTTCTTCTTCTTCTTCTTCTTCTTCTTCTTCTTCTTCTTCTTCTTCTTCTTCTTCTTCTTCTTCTTCTTCTTCTTCTTCTTCTTCTTCTTCTTCATCATTTCTTTGCTGATTTACTGACTGACTTACTCACTCACTCACTCACTCACTCACTCACTCACTCACTCACTCACTCACTCACTCACTCACTCACTCACTCACTCACCCACTCACTCACTCACTCTCACTCACTCACTCACTCACTCACTCACTCACTCACTCACTCACTCTGTTTAAGGGAAGCATCACACTTACTCAAACAATTATCTAATTCTTGGTTAGTCTGAACAACTTCGGGATAGATTTGTATAAGGTTTACTACTCTACACAGATCTAATCCAAGGTCACGGACCGTACCCGCTGTCGGGTCTTTCTAGCATTTCTTCCGACGTCAGCGACATTTATGCCTACTCTTTGCCAGCCCAATTTCCGTGCAGCTGGCACCCGGGACCCCCTGTTATCATCCGTATTGGAAGAGATTATGGGCACTCGTGATAGCATTGAAGACCAATAGTTTTTATCCACATTCGCATTCCTGCTTCGAGAGGGTATCAGCAAACTTCTATGGGTGACAACGACAGCGAAACATCTCGGCCACGTTTCCCCTTGCTTTCAGCAAGACGGTTATGAGGTCAAGAACCAGCATTATTGCACTCAGGTCATTCTCACACGTGCTCCGTCCCTTCTTCAGTAGTCAGCGAAAAGTCCCCACGCTGGTGGTACCAGTAGCAGTCTGATTAAACGTCTGCTTGCATCCCCCCTCCCCCGCGCGCTTTACGAGTCGTCCAGACCCTCAACTGCTTCTCGCCGAATCATCATCTCCAGGTGCGGATCCTAAGTTTTTCTGGACTTTCCACCCGATCCCAAAATAGCCTCCATCACGTCAGCATTGAAATAAAGTAGCTGCAAAACTAAGAATAGAGCACTCGCCCGGGCAGCAAAACAGGAGGTCACACGCGTGATAATCATATCAGACTCCATGAAGATGGAAAAGCAGCTTTCGAAAACCATGTTTATATCACTCACCTGGATTACGCACATTCTGGAGAAACAGGTAGTGAACGCGCAGACACGCTGGCAAATACCGCAATACAAATAGGAAGAAGCATGGGCAGGGCTGATATAATCAATGGGGTATGGACTGCTGAGAAATCTAACGGGACTCCGACTCTAGCCCAACGACACGAATTGGGGGTGAAGATTGGCCAAGCCCGCCAATTCCCCATTCTAGGCCAAGAGAGAAGATACCATAACCAACCCCTCATGGGAAAAGTGAGCATAAATACTTTGGGATGGCTGCTGCATTGGAGGTCTTAGCACGCATGGGTATGCCTAATGTGCAGTAACCTTGTTCGACATAACGTAACGCAACATCATCATCATCATCATCATCATCATCATCATCATCATCATCATCATCATCATCCAGTGCCTTGCCGGCTGGCGTGGGCCATCATGCCTCTCCACAAATTGCGATCTCCGACGGCATGGATCAGTTTAAGTGTTGACTTCTTTCCGTGCCATGACACAAGACTGTCAAGAATCTTCTCCCGATTTCTTCCTCTATCTCTCTTTCCGCAAATCTTTCCGGTTGTCACGACATGTCCCAGTTTTTGTCTTCTCATAACGTGGCCAAAAAATGATGGCTGCCTCACTGTGATGTTTGTGATAAGTTAGTTGTCTTTGTGACTCAGCCTCCCTCAAAATGTCAACATAACATAACGTAACATAACATAACATAACATAACAGCTGCAATCCAAAGGAGAGACAGCAGTAGCGAGAAAGATAATACCATACATGAATTAACCAGCACACCATCCTCATCGCCGTCATAAATGTATGTTAAGATATAATAAACGAGTCTAGAGTGACACATTTATTTCTTATCGTAATGGACTGGCATTAAAGGACGGCCTAATTAAACACTACAGATAAGTCAAGATTATTATAATTGTTTATGATAATAATAGTTTAAAAGAAAAGATGAAGACTGCCACGGTAACAAGACTAGAATGCAATGGGAAAAAATTGTAATGCTGACTTGTGCTTTTGAATAAAAATAGTATTGTTAAAAAAAAATGCAAATTCATTTACACAGTAGAATGTGCTTACTAAGAGGTGTTTGGGGGCTGCGGGGCATTGACTACAGCAGGGATGTCAGCTTGTGTATTCGTTGAAGAAAGTCTTAACAAATGCAATAAAGAAACATCGCTCAGCCAACTCTCCAACTTTTTTGTCGTGAACTTCATGTTCGAAAATGCATTTCCACACACATGTATGGTTTCATAGACACAGACGTATGGTTTCAAATATACACACGCATGGTTCCATAGACACACACGTATGGTTTCAAATATACACACGCATGGTTCCATAAACACACACGCATAGTTCCATAGACACACACGCATGGTTCCATAGACACACACGTATGGTTTCAAATATACACACGCATGGTTCCATAGACACACACGTATGGTTTCAAATATACACACGCATGGTTCCATAAACACACACGCATGGTTCCACAGACACACACGCATGGTTCCATAGACACACACGTATGGTTTCAAATATACACACGCATGGCTCCATAGACACACACACATGGTTCCATAAACACACACGCATGGTTCCATAGACACACACGCATGGTTCCATAGACACACTCGCATGGTTCCATAGACACACACGCATGGTTCCATAGACACACACACACACACACATGTATGGTTTCAAATATACACACGCATTTTTCCGTAGACATACGCGCATGGTTCCATAGACACACACGCATGGTTCCATAGACACACACGCATGGTTCCATAGACACACACGCATGGTTCCATAGACACACACGCATGGTTTCATAAACACACACGCATGGTTCCATAGACACACACGCATGATTCCATAGACACACACGCATGGTTCCATAGACACACACGCATGGTTCCATAGACACACACGCATGATTCCATAGACACACACACACATGGTTCCATAGAAACACACGCATGGTTCCATAAACACACACGCATGGTTCCATAGACACACACGCATGGTTCCATAGACACACACACATGGTTCCATAGACACACACGCATGGTTCCATAGACACACACGCATGATTCCATAGACACACACGCATGGTTCCATAGACACACACGCATGGTTCCATAGACACACACGCATGATTCCATAGACACACACACACACACATGGTTCCATAGAAACACACGCATGGTTCCATAAACACACACGCATGGTTCCATAGACACACACGCATGGTTCCATAGACACACACGCATGGTTCCATAGACACACACGCATGGTTCCATAGACACACACGCATGGTTCCATAGACACACACGCATGGTTCCATAGACACACACGCATGATTCCATAGACACACACACACACACACACACACACATGGTTCCATAGACACACACGCATGGTTCCATAGACACACACGCATGGTTCCATAGACACACACGCATGGTTCCATAGACACACACACATGGTTCCATAGACACACACACATGGTTACATAGACACACACGCATGGTTCCATAGACACACACGCATGATTCCATAGACACACACACACACATGGTTCCATAGAAACACACGCATGGTTCCATAAACACACACGCATGGTTCCATAGACACACACGCATGGTTCCATAGACACACACGCATGGTTCCATAGACACACACACATGGTTCCATAGACACACACGCATGGTTCCATAAACACACACGCATGGTTCCATAGACACACACGCATGGTTCTATAGACACACACGCATGGGTCCATAGACACACACACGCATGGGTCCATAGACACACACACACATGGTTCCATAGACACACACACAAATGGTTCCATAGAAACACACACACATGGTTCCATAAACACACACACACACACACACACACACACACACACGCATGGTTCCATAGACACACACACATGGTTCCATAGACACACACACATATGGTTCCATAGAAACACACACACACATGGTTCCATAAATACACACACACATACGCATGGTTCCATAGACACACACACACATGGTTCCATAGACACACACGCATGGTTCCATAAATACACACACACACACACACGCGCGCGCATGGTTCCTTAAACACACACACATGGTTCCATAGACACACACGCATGGTTCCATAAATACACACACGCATGGTTCCATAAACACACACGCATGGTTCCATAGACACACACACACACACACATGGTTCCATAGACACACACACACACACACACACACACACACACACACATGTATGGTTTCAAATATACACACGCATGGTTCCATAGACTCACACGCATGGTTCCATAAACACACACGCATGGTTCCATAGACACACACACATGGTTCCATAGACACACACACATGGTTCCCATGTTTCACACACGCGCATGGTTCCAAAAACACACATGCTTCCAAAGACGCACACCTGCTTCTATAGAAACAGACACACACACACACACACACACACACACACACACACACACACACACACACACACACGCTTCCAAAGTTCCACATGTATGTAGTAGTAGAAGTAGTAGTAGTAGTAGCAGCAGCAGCAGCAATTGTAATAGTATCAGTAGTAGTAATAGCAGCTATGATAAGAAATAAATTGGAGAACTTGGTGACAACTGGCATCGAGGTGATCGAGGGGAAGAGAACAAGGAGAGAGCAGAGAAGTTATTACGTCGTGTCGGTCGTGACCTGCCCGGAGCATCCTTAATGTCCTGTATCCACTGTGGTGTTGGTGGACCTATGCCTCGTCTTCCAGGAACCCTGTATTCCAATAGCGTACGTAAAAGTATCACGATCATCATGTGCCATGCCACTAAGCGTGGGCGGTCATGTTTCGCCATCTTACACCATCTCCAGAGCCACGAATCAGCTCTGTGTTCTTGTCTCGACCATGCCACGTCGCCAATCCATCTAGATATTTACTTCTATGCCTCCTCCTTATTCTTTTCTTCTTAATTTTGCTAGTTGTCACCAAGTTCTCTAGTTTATTTCTTCTCATAACGTATGTAAAAGTATGCCTGGTACTAAATGAGTAGGCACAACTAAAAGAGAATGCATTTCGTACGCAGTATTCTACTAACGATAATCATTTGCTCAAATATATCGAATCATTATCAATTAGGCGATTCCAACTGTTGTTATGCAAACAGAAGAACTTCCTTTTAAATCTTAGACTACGGTGAGAATAACATACTACACATTTTAACAATATCGGTGACTATGTATTCAGTATTTCGGCTAAAGTATTATTCGTTTATTCAGTTTATTTTATATTTTGATACTCTGCAGTTTGCACCCACAAGTTGCAGCGGAATATGTCAGGCAAGAATCGCGCAACATATTGTTTATGGTTTCTGTGTTCAAATTTATTTCGGGAAAATATTGCTTTGAAAACTAAAATCATTAAATCTTTTAAGCCTTGGAAATGTGGTTTTTGAGAAAAATGCAAAGAATGCAATGGACGGACAGAAATTCAGATAAGACAGTCCTTCAGAGACGAATGAAAAACGGAGATTGATTGGAGAAATTAGACGAAGACAGTCAAGATTCTTTTCGACATGTCATGAGGAGAAATGGACTTGAAAATGTAGTGACAACTGGCAAGCTTGATGGGAAGAGAGCAAGAGGAAGACAAAGGGATAAATACCTTGATGGTTTGGCAGCATGGCATGGTCGGGACAAGAACACAGACCTGATTCGAGACTCTGATGACCGTGTGAGATAGCGAACCATGACCGCCCACGCCTGTCGGCATGGCACTTGATAATGATGATGATGGCCAACGTACAATTATTTCGAAACAATATCTTCCCTTAGTGAATTTGATCAAAGAAGCCATAAACAATGTATTCCCTTAGTGAATTTGATCAAAGAAGCCATAAACAATGTATTCCCTTAGTGAATTTGAACAAAGAAGCCATAAACAATGTATTCCCTTAGTGAATTTGAACAAAGAAGCCATAAACAATGTATTCCCTTAGTGAATTTGAACAAAGAAGTAATAAACAATGTATTCCCTTAGTGAATTTGAACAAAGAAGCCATAAATGTATTCCCTTTGTGAATTTGAACAAAGAAGTCATAAACAATGTATTCCCTAGATGAATTTGAACAAAGAAGCCATAAAGTATGTATTAACAAAGAAGACATAAACAGTGCATTCCCTGAGTGAATTGGAACAAAGCATCAAACATTTTCTAGACAGTTTTACTAGATTGTTATTGCTTTCTGAACAAGAAGACAACGTGTAAGGTCAACTGACTGGTGTAGTGACCGCCCCACCGTAAGCGCACAGGAAGGTTAAGATCGAGCGCTCTGAACTTTTCTTCCACGCTGACTTCAGCAGTAGGTTGCACAGTTTGCTGCCTGGCTTATTTCGCTGCTTCCCCCCCTCTCCCCCGCAGTAATCGCGGTAAAATTGCAGTAACAATTATTTCCCCTTTTTCAATCGCAATAAAAATTAGTTCCCCTTGTTAATCGCAATAGCAATTATTTCCCCCTTTTTAATCGCAATAGAAATGATTTCAACTGAACGGATATGTATATGAGAACATACATTGTTCTGTGTGTGTATTTATGTGGCCGAATATGCGTGCTTGTGAGTTTGCGTTCTATGTGCGCGTTTGTTGACTTCTTTAGCAATATTCTCATAATCCCTGTATGTGCCCAATCCCTTGTCAGGAAGCCAGTAACAAAACACTTTAAGGGCTTCCGCCCGGACACTTTCTTGGCAGTGTTGTGCCTAATGGGGTCGACAGCCCCCTAGCATTTCATATCCTGGATCTAGAGATTCTCAAATTGTATCTGGTTCAAGGTCCTTTTCCAATTCTCATTTGCCCCTGTGACCCTCGTTTCACAATCGCTTTTTCTGTCCCAGGCAGCGATCTACAGATTTGTCGAAATGGTGCGCAACAAATCACTTGATGTTGCGTTTTTTGTTTTCGTGTACTCGCTTTGAACTCTTGCGTTGTTCACATTCTTCTTCTTCTTCAGCGTTCCGAGCCATTGAGGTTCTTTGCTGCAGATACAATCCGTCTCCATTCGTCTCTCTGGTTGACCCTCTCTTGCCAGTCGTTGATTCCAAGTGCTTGTAGGTCTGTACATGTATTATCTCTCCACTGTCTTCTTGGTCTACCTCGGGGTCTACGGTCATTTATTTCCTGAGTGTAAGCGAGTTTTGTTTCCCTGTTATCTTCCATTCTTTCTATATGCCCCAGCCATTGTAGTCTATTAGCCTTCATGATACCAGTGATTAGCGGGGACTTAAACAGATCATAAATGTCTTTGTTACTTCTTCTTTTCCACTCTCCACTTTGTGTATCCCTAATGGGCCCAAAGATGCGTCTTAAAATTTTGTTCTCAAAGGTTTGTAACAAGGCTTCGTCTCCTTTCGTTGTACTCCAGGTTTCAGAGCCATACAGCACAACTGGTCTGATCAGTGTTTTGTATATTGTGATATTTGTGTTACGAGACAGCGACTTTGTTGTTCACATGGACACATTTTTTTTTCTTCGCGTCGGCCAGCTGTCTCTGTATCAGTGTTTCCTGCCATCAGGTTCACCGACTCCGACTTCTGTGGTACTTGTAATTTACGTCCCCATACCAAGTGCGAGAAGTCAACATTTAAGTTCAGCTGAACGGTGTAGAGAGAGAACCCCCTACCCCGCTACCAATATACCGGAAGTTTAATAGCGACCGATCTTAACCTTTCGGCAGCGCGATGTTGCTGATGAAAACAACGACCGTCTGATGCGTATGGACATGTGGCACACGCTGGTGAATCAGAACATGTCTAGCTGCTTCTTCTTTCATTCGCTTGAAATATGTCTACAATGTTGTCTCTTGTTTGGATTTAACTGTTTTTTTTAGTTCACTCAGCGGTCCATAGAGTTTATCTTCCACTGTCGTCTCTCTAGACCAGCAGGTTTGCCTAGGTAATATGTTGTATTTTGGGCAGTCTTGGAGTATGTGCTCTACTGTCTGCGACGCCAATCCACATGTGCACATGGCGATTCACCAATCTTGAATTTTGTAATCTATTGTGTCCTGTTCTGAGGCGCAGAATAATGGCTTGTTCTGGTCTGTCCATGACGCGGTAGTCATCTTGAGCAGGTTTTGGTGGCTTTCTGACTGATTTGATCATTCCTTTCTTTTAGTGGTATGTAACGGGCACATCAGGTTGTTCTTCTATTGCTCCTTCCTTAGCCAATCGATCAGCTTTGTCGTTTCCGGGTACTCCACAGTGGGATGGTATCCACTGTATGGTGACCTTATGCTGACTGCTAAGTTAAGAAAGTAGTGTCCTTAGTACTGGTAATTTCTCAGACCTCGAGTACTGATTTTGTATCTGTCAACAGCACCACAGGTTGTTTACCATGGTTGGTATTTAGTAATTTCTCTGTTGCTATCTTGATTACCTCAATTTCAGCATCATAGTTATGGCAGTACTTCCCTGTTGGAACTCTGGCCGTGTCCCTAGTATTAATTGGGTATTCTATGTACACTCTTGCTCCTCCATTTCGAACAGCATTTTGTGCTGACCCATCTGTGTAGACTCGGATCCAGAGGTCCTGTGGGCATTCTTCATCAAGGAAGCTGATAGTGGCTGTTCTGCGCTGTACACTGTTCTGTTCTTCCTTGTCAAATATTCCTCTCACTTTTGTCTGGATTTGTAGTGATAGTCTATGTTCATCTTTGTTGTGTTTGTTTTGTGCTGACGAAAGCTTTAGCTGCATCGTCAGTTTTGTTTCTTGTAATCGTGTTCTAGTAAAGCTGACATTCTACTTCTCGTTGTTTGGTGATTCATTCATTGCCTTACCAGGGGGCAGTATACGCCATGCTGAGAATGACTGCCATAAATCAATCATGGAAAGAAGAAACAACAATGATGACGATATATCAGCCACGATAGAAAGGATCTAGTCGTGAAAGTTCCCCAGAAGGACGAAAATAGATGTCTTCTAGATATCCAATTTCTGTTGTCAAACAGGGGGAGACAACAACAACTGTAGAAGTACTTCATAAACAGCAACTGGATAGAATGGTGAACTCCTTGGACCACCGCAGTCATAAGATTAAAGCATTTAGCTATTTGCATGATTAACAGTCGTGCAAGACAAGCGACGAACAACGAACTCTAAACCAACCTGTAATGAAGAGCGCATTACTAAACAACGTCAAGTTTAGACAAATATAATAATTTGAACACATACAAAGATATACTTCTTCTGATGCCTGTTGTCCCCTAATAAGGCAGTGGCCATCAACAAGTCCACATCAAGCCCTCGTATATGTTGCAATCTCATAACATAATATGGAACATATGACTGCTGTGTGACAGATGAGCGGGTGGACAGGCTGAACGCAACACAGACCTCCGTGCCAAATTCCATTCCATTCCACTATTAGCCCTACCTGGTGCCACCTCAATAAAGAAGTTATATTAGAGTTCATCTCCAAGCCCAGTGCCACATTCGTGGCTCTTTGAAAATAAAGTTTGTTCTTTCGTTAATCTCCCGCAGCTCCCTCCATGCCCTTCCTTAATCATTCACCGGACTTCTTTTTCTCTTCTCATGTTTTAGGTCCCCTTCTATTTATTTTATCCGGTGAGTCCCAGGGGAAGGACGTGTTAGTTAAACTGTTCACCATCCGGTGAGTCCCAGGGGAAGGACGTGTTAGTTAAACTGTTCACCATCCGGTGAGTCCCAGGGGAAGGACGTGTTAGTTAAACTGTTCACCATCCGGTGAGTCCCAGGGAAAGGACGTGTTAGTTAAACTGTTCACCATCCGGTGAGTCCCAGGGGAAGGACGTGTTAGTTAAACTGTTCACCATACGGTGAGTCCCGGGGAAGGACGTGTTAGTTAAACTGTTCACAGATGTTCTCAGTGTGCGTCCTTTACAGTGAAAGCGTCTTTGACTCACCTCCTCGTTCACGAGGATTTGATGAGTTATTTGTGGTTTCTGCAACAAAACAATATTTAAGGAAAATATGAAGGGTAAATGTGCCAAACGAAGACAACGGTTTAGACGAAAGAATAATATAAGAACCTGTGACAGAATTCCAGCAACCAAATTACAGTAACATACAGGAGAACATGCAACCCGTGGCAGCGTACGGATGTGAGCCATGGTCATTTCGCAATCCCGAAAGAAGAAATGCAGGTATTTTGAGATTAAATTTCATAGAAAAGTTCTCAGAATATCGTGGACCAAGAAGAAGAATAATACTGCCATTCTACAGGAGCAAACATGGAATAAAAGTGGCTCATAACTGACATCATGTCTGGAAAACTGAAATACGTTGATCATATTAAACATAACAGTGGCTTGAACAGGACAGTGCTGGAAGACATGCATGGGGGAATAGCTAGGGATTGGCCACCATGAAGGTGGCTACAGGATATTGAAGACACGATGAAACAAATGAATAACATGGACAGTTGACTACACGACATTGAAGACACGATGAAACAAATGAATAATATGCGAAAGACATGGACGGAGCTGTATGGGATAGCTAAGGATATAGAGGCTTGGAGTGAGTTGGTTGAAGGACTATGTCTCAGTGGGGGATAAAGGATGAAAAAAAAAAGAAGAAGCAATGTAATATGGGGTTACCCAAATGGAGGACTGGCATGGCGTGTTTTTGAACGCCTAAACTCGCATTGTGGCTGTCCATAATCGAATCCTTATGAAATTAATGCTATGGGTTTCCCCTGCATCTGCTATATATAGTAAATTACGCAAGCATAACCAAGTATGCTATTTTTGTTGTTTGTTAGTCTGTATTATTTAAGTCTTCGTGCTGCCGAATTATATACATGTCTTAACCTCCTCTTTCTTCTTCCTAATCACCCTCCATCTTTTTTGCTGTCTTTGTGAAAAGGCTACCTTTGCCATATATACAATGGGGAAGTCAATAAATAAGTCACAAATGGCTGTAGAAAAATAACTAAATATGATAACAACTTGAAACCAGTTTATATGTATACATACATTATCCCTTTATGTCTCAACATAATTTACACCAACATTGATGCACTTATCCCATCGTCGTATCAGTCTTCCCAAACCGGCTGCATAGAACTGCGTGCTCTGTTTTCTAAACAAAGTTTTCACTTCACATTCAAGTTCGACGTCATTCGCGAAATGTCTTCCGCCAAGGTGGGTTTTCAGTGGACCAAAAAGGTGGAAATCGCTAGGGGCTAAGTCGGGGCTGTAAGGTGGATATTCCAGAACTTCCTACCTTAGGTGATTAATTTTCTCCTGAGGTAATCGAGCCGTATGTGGTCTTGCATTGTCATGAAGAAGCAACACTCCTCTATTCAGCAGTCCTGGACGTTTTCTTCGAATTGCACCATGAAGCATCGATAGAACTTCACAGTACGATTCAGAATTCACATTGTCACATTTATTCTTGAAATTGGTTGAAAGCACTCCTTGACAATCCCAGAACACTGTCAGAATAACCTTCCCTGCTGATGGCGCAGCCTTGAATTTTGGACACAAGGCTAAGAAGGATGTTTCCATTGCATTAAAGCACGCTTTGATTCGGGCTGGTAGTGATGCACCCATCCCAGTAACAATCCTGTTCAGTATGTCTTCTCCTTCATCTTCGTATCGACAGAGATGTTGCAAGGACAGGCCAAATCGGTTCATTTTATGTTCCTCCTTGAATTGTCTGGGTACCCATGTTGAGCACACTTTCTTAAATTTCAATAGATAGTGCATTATGCTGTATGCTGAACCATGTGAGCACCCTATTGAAGATACTACAGAGTGTATCGTCACTCGCCTGTCACCTCTAATCATATCCTCCACCCGGTGCATGGATGCTTCTGTTGCAGTCTCAACAGGACGACCAGACTGGATTTCATCAACAATTTTAGAGCGTCATTGAGAAAATTTTTCTACCCAGATATGCACCGCTTTACGGAACGAACATTTGTCAGCATAAACAGGAAGCATTTCCTTATGAATGTCCTTTGCAGGCAGTCCTTTTGCCCCCCCCCCCCCAAAAAAAAACGCACAACAGCACGTTGCTCTTTGATTGTACACTCCGTAATTACAGTCGCCATTATGTTTATGCGCTGCGCATGCGCATGAGACACATAGCGCCACCTGACGAACGGGAATATAAAGTTCGATGTTGCTGTCACCTAATGACACCTGTAGAAAACACCAGCTACATTCCCACAGAACTGTGTGACTTATTTATTGACTCGCCCTCGTGTGTGTGTGTGTGTGTGTGTGTGTGTGTGTGTGTATAAACAGAGAGAAAGAGAGAGCGAGACAGAGAGAGAGAGAGAGAGAGACAGAGAGAGACAGAGAGAGAGAGAGAGAGAGAGAGAGAGAGAGAGAGAGAGCTCAGGCGACAGTATTTTACCGGAACGCAAAAAGCAAGCTAGTTAGTTAGTTAGTTAGTTAGTCGAGGTTCCAACTTTACGGCAACGGGTCGTTCCCAATATGCTCCATTCCTGTGCCAGTGAATATCACACAAAATGCTCCCCACTGTCCAGTGTGAAAAGTGGAATAGACAGGAGTCTCGGCAATCTAACAGCCGGCACATGTACAATGTGCATAATGCCGCCGCCAGAATGCCAACACAAAATTCATCCACGAAAACCACAGTTCATCGTCGATGGACTCTGCAGTCACCAGAAAGACCCCATTGACTCGGGTTTTATCACATGGCTCGGTCTTTCACCGCAGGGCGACCCGCCGAAAGTGTCGCATAAAGCACGAACTCCGCAGCTTCAGCGCCGACTCCCAGGAGTCTCCTGAAAAATGCACTCGTGAACCGAAAAAAAAAAAGAACAAGAAATGGTTGTAGGAAACACCTGGTTTAAATAGCATCCTAGAAGATTATGGACATGGAGGAGTCCAGACAGCAGAAATAAAAACCAGATAGATTACATCCTGATTAACAGATGGTTTCGAAATGCGTTAACAGTCGTAAAAACAGTTCCAAATGCAGACTGTTACAGTGATCACAGATTAATTACAGGCACATTGAGGGTAAAGTTAAAGAAAGTCAAGTATACAGCAGGAAACCCTAAATATGACTCGTGAAAATTGAAAACTGACAAAGAAATACAAGATAATTTTAACATAGAAGTAAAGAACAAATTTGATTTATTGTCTGATCTAGAGATCCTATTTCAAGGCGTAGATGATCAATGGGAAATGCTGAAGAATTCAATCAGTTATGCAGCAGAAAAAACTATTCCAAAATTAAAGAAAGTGGGCCGTAAGACATGGATAACTGAAGAAATTTTACAACTAATGGAAACAAAAAGACAGAACAAAAATAATCCTGCCAAATGTGAAGAAATTCACAGAAAAGTCAGAACCTTATGTAGGGAGGCAAAAGAAACATGGCTTGAGAAAAATGGCGGAGAAATTGAAAAAACAACACAACAGTAAAAATGCAAAACTAATGCACAAAATAATCCAGGAGCTTACTAATCAAAGAACACGTACATCAACAGGCTGCCTAAAGACAAAAGATGGAAGAGTCATAGTAGAAAAAGATCACATCTTACATGTATGGTCAGATTACGTGAAAAACCTGTATGACGATAATAGAGACGAACACTACGATGTTCAAAATAATAATGAAGGACCAGCAATTTTGAAGATGGAGGTTCAAAATGCTCTTAACCATATGAAATGTGGCAAGACCCCCGGTTCAGACAGCGTCACAACAGAAATTATTAATGCTTTAGAAGAATATGGAATAGATAAAGTTACCAGTCTGCTTAATACAATATATGATACTGGAAATATACCCCAGGAGTTATGTAATTCTGTATTTATTGCAATCCCAAAGAAATCAGGAGCCTTGGAATGTGATCAACATCGAACAATTAGTATAATGAGTCACATTACGAAGATTTTGCTAAGAATTATCATGCAAAGAATTAGGAGGAAAATACAACCTGAAATAGGAGAAGAACAATGTGGGTTTGTAGAAGGAAAGGGTACAGTAAATGCTGTGTATTTACTGAGAACCGTAATCGAACGATCTATAGAAGTAAACAAAGATCTACACCTTTGCTTTATTGACTACACAAAAGCTTTCGATAAAGTGAGACATGTCGACATGATAAGGATGCTTGAAGATCTATCTTCCATCTACTGATGGAAAAGACCATAGACTTGTAAAAAACATATATTGGAAACAACAAGCTGCCATAAGAGTTGATAATGAAGTAGGCCAATATCAGCCTATTAATAGAGGTGTGAGACAGGGATGTGTAATGTCTCCAGATCTGTTTTCCCTGTACAGTGAAAGTATTTTAAGAAATATTGAAGATATGTAAGGAATCAACATTGGGGGACGATGCATCAATAACATTAGACATGCAGATGATACAGTCTTGATTGCAGACAATGAACAGGATCTGCAACATTTAGTAGATGAGGTTGTTACACACGGTGAACAACAAGGGTTAGAATTAAATTGTAAAAAGACACAGATTATGGTCGTCACTAGGAAGAACGAAATACCACAATGTTATATACAAGTAAATGGGAATATTCTTCAACAAGTGAATAGGTACAATTATCTCGGAACAGTAATAACATCTGATGGGAGATGCCTTGAAGAGATTAGAACAAGAATCGCCATGGCAAAAGTAGCCTTTAGCAAGATGAAAAACATACTGACCAATAAAAAGATGTCAATTGAAACGAGAAAAAGAGTGTTGAGGTGCTACATAGAACCTGTACTTTTATATGGATGTGAAGCTTGGACAATGAGCAGTCAAGCTGAAAAAGATCTGATGGCTGTGGAAATGTTGTTTCTGAGGAAAATGCAAAGAAAATCATGGACAGCCAGAAAGACCAATGAACAAGTCCTTCAAAAAACAAATGAAGATCGTAAACTGAGTAGAGATATTAGACGCAGACAGTCAAAAATTTTTGGGCATGTTGTGAGAAGAAATGAATTGGAGAACTTGGTGACAACTGGTAAGATCGAAGGGAACAGACCAAGAGGAAGACCTAGAAGCAAATACCTGGATGGCTTGGCCTCGTGGCATTGTCGAGACATAAACACTGAGCTGATCCACGACTCTGGTGATCGAGTGAGATGGCAGAACATGACCGCCCACGCTTACCGGCATGGCACATGATGGATGGATGGATGGAACCGAAAAAAGCAAATCAGTCAATTCAGCAGTAGCCGGTAGCCATTGTTCCGAACATGCAGGTCACTGTACAAGACAGAGGTAAAAGCATTCCACGCGAACTTCACAGCTCACAGTGTCACCCACTCACTCACTCAGTAGCATGGCGACGGAACCATGTACTATAAAAGCAACTACAAAAAGCAAGCAAAAGAACTGTAATGCGGTAATCTGACATGGCTGTCGTTAGAGGCGACTATGGAGGGTTGGCGCGAGATTGGCTGCTTCAGCCAGTAGAAAACATAGCTGTAAAGTCTAGCCAGTCATGAGCAAGTAGACAGAGGGCTTGGTGTCTGTCGGTTGAGGGTTTAAGCTCCCTTGGGAGGTGATAGGAGGAAGTAATAGTAGCCGTTGAGAGCTCAAGTGGCCTTGTTGTGTCCTCACTGATATACACAGTCTTCAGCCTGTCTGTTGCAAATATGGCTTAACATCATCATCATCATCATCATCATCATCATCATCATCATCATCATCATCATCATTATAATCTGTAAGTATAGTAAAAGACCACTTTCCACTCACGGAGGTTTTTTTTCCTTTTTCTGCGTAACTATAGAGAACTACCATGATTGTGTAAGGATTAAACGTTATACACTCTAGCATAGGTGGTTGTAGTATTCCTCTGTGACTAGAGAATGACTTTGATCATGCAGGGATTAAATGTCATACACACTAGCATAGGTGATTATATGTCTCCGTGACTACAAGACAACGGGCGCCCAGATACAATTTTCGTTAAACACCAGGAGCATATAAGGGGGGGGGGGACCCCTAGTGCGCATTGCGTCAAAGTGCCAGACGCAAGATCACAAGAACACCATTCATTTAACCGCCTTGGTGGAATGACGCGATGGCGACGGTATGGATGGATAATGAGAAGGCAACAAAAGAGTGGCAGGCAGTTGGGTGTGTTTCGGACTGTGGTGTCAACCTCTTGCTGGTGAACTGGATAGCTGCTGCCTTGGCGGAGGGATCAGCTGCATTTCGCCTGGGAACTTGGGCATTCGAGCCTTTGATTCGTCTGCCTGCGATTACCACACGGCTTTCCATTGTCGCCGGTGTTATTTAGTATACACACAGAAAGATTAGCGCAAATTCAGTCCACAGGACTGGGACGAATTCTGGCATATACTGAGGATGTGCTAATTTATAGGAGTGGCTCAGACAGATAAGAAATTAGCAGAGGAATGCAGGAAACGCTGCATGAAATCTCTCAATGGTGTGGAGAACAGCTGAAATGTGAATCTTGATAAGGCAAGTGTGATGCAGTGCTCCGTGAACAATGCCATAGTGAAAGCCAGCATCCATGATGTGTACTTCAACGGAAAAACCAGTGATAAGTACGGCGTGCTGAAATATCTGGGGATAACTTTTGATCGCAGCCTGTCTTGCAAATACCACGATGAGAACACTATTCCGCTAAGCAAACGGAGGATTGGCAGCACTGAGAAATGTGGCTGCTGTGTACATGAAACAGAGGTTGCGGTTCCTCCTATGCCATCACCTGGTCATGTCTGTTATTGAGTACTGGCTGTGTGTGCTCATGCTGGTGGTAACGCAGTGCGAAAGATTGAGCGTATCCAAATTGAATGGGTGCGAATATTGCTGGGCTGCATCGGAGACATTAATTAAAACAATGCAGTACTTGCTTGACCTCCTCACAATCAAGCCCAGGTATGTGTTGACCCAGGCAAATTCTTACTTAATGGTCACAGGTGACATCAACATCCCTTACATGGAAATATAACTGACAGCAAGGGAACAAGACTACGGAGAGGAATGTCATGGATGACGCTGGCAGAGAAGAGTCATGAAAGTGCTACAGGTTGGATATGTGTCCTCGGGGGAGGAATGAACTCATACACGCGAATACATAGGAAATTATCATCAATTCCGCATAACCCTGGGAGAGAATGTAGTAAGTGGCGAAGTGTGAGAGCTGAGCTGGCAATAGAGCAGTTGACAGAGGATTTCTCTGGGGAGGATGATTTAATCATACATACTGACGGATCAGAGGTGCGAGGTCGAGATTCAGCTTCACAACTAGACGGAGGAGCAAGGTTATCGCAGAGCAGTGTGCAGCATAGTCCAACGTGCCATCTGGCCGGAGAATGCAAGTGGAGACAGTCACTGCGGCTATCTCTCTGAGAAGGCTTTCTGAGAGTTCATTCAATAAGGCAGCCATCTTAACTGCCTCAGTTAATGCTAAAGCAGTGGTTCTCAACCTTTTTTTGGCCCGTGCCCCCCTTCACAATATTTTCAGAACGTCATTTCCCCCTTTCGTATTTCCTACCTAAAAATCCCGCCCCCGCCCTATGCCCCTACACAGCATATGTAATAATGGAAGCTAAATTTAATAGCACATACTAAAACAAGTCTAGACGTCCATATAAAACATGTTTTGTGGGTCTACTTACTTTATAAATTGAATTTTAGAAGGGTGAGACGTACAGAACCATACAGTACGAAAGGAAAAACAATATCAAGTAATCGGTTCTTGTATTAACGCGATCTTGAAATAATCTTGAACCATCCTGATCACGCAGGGATTAAATACTATACAAACTAGTAGATGTGATTATATGTCTCCGTAACTAGAGAACTACCATGATCTTGCAGGGATTAAATGTTATACAGACTATTATTGGTTATTATATGCCCCCATAACTAGAGAATCGCCCTAATCATGCATAGATTAAATGTTATACACACTTGTATAGGTGATTATATGTCCCCGTTATTAGAGAACCACCCTAATCATGCATAGATTGAATGTTATACAAACTTGTATAGGTGATTGTGATAGCACGAAGGTGAGAGATGAGAGGGAGAGGGGAAGAGAATAAAAGGTCAGAGAGGAGAAGAAAGAGAGGTGTAAAGAATAAAGGATTGGTAGATAAAGACTGTCCGTCTTTCGGTCGTAGAGATAGCCACTAATGTGTGATTACCCTTTGTTTTATCTACCAACTTCACAAGTATACAGGTATGTAGGTCACGAATACAACACTGTCTTAACTGACACTAGTACAGGCACTCAAAATAATAAGCTAACACTGAATCAAGTTTATTTGCTTCTCAAAAGAAATTACAAAGTATCTTGCGGAAACAATTCCAATTAATACGAAATAAATGCTGTCAGATAACTAACTTCAAGAGAATACCATCAAATGAATATCAACACCAAGGAAATGCGATTAAGCAGTTAACTAGTCAAACATCAGTCAGGGCGATATAAGAAGAAAGTTGCAAATCTAACAAGAAAGCATACGAATTTAACAAAGAAAAACACTCGGAGTACCACCATTAAATAACCGCCCACTTGCTTACCAAGGTACTCAGATGATAACCTGAAAATTAAACAAGAAGACACCCTATGTGAACATCATCATCGGATTTTATCGACCCCACTTTCGTCCTCGTCGTCCTCAGCTACGTGTATTGACATCGGGTCAGTGATATTGCATCACGGTCTGGGCGGTCGTACACCATCAACCAGTGTTCCCCGATGCCAACATCAACCCATGAACCCCCAAACCTTGCACTATGTGTAGTAATCATGTGATATTAATACAATACCCTCGCCGACACTGATAGTTTTCCCACAGCGGACAAACACGTATAAATCGGCAGTGGGACAACCCTAAACAACAGTTCCTGACCAACTTGCCCACACCGGCCAGGTATCCCTGCACCAGACACATAACACAACCGCTGATAACTGGACGCCACAGTTTAACAGCTATATCAGGTAACCCCAACAACAACATTTCTGTCTCCGAGGCCGACAACACAATACACCAGTGACATGTACTAGCGCCATGTCTCATTATCATTGGCGCCATCGTCGTCCCCAATAGCATGCATTAATATTATATATACGTATATATACTCATTCTCGACAACATAAATTCCCCTTGTCATTAACCACAAAACAATTAACACATCATCAACATAGCAACTGATCAATAACCTGTATCCCCTAGTGACTCCAACTCCCCTAATGCGCCGTCTATATGTAACCTAAGCCATGAACCCCTACGCCTCATCATCACTGCGTATATCATAGCCATCATCAATAACAACTTAAATCTACATAATTAACAATAGCATTGCAGCTTGATACCCCAACAGTAATTATAAGACAACAAGATGGGACACAGATACTGCCCACAAATCACATATATGACAAGCCCCTTTACGCTAAAACCCCTAAAATCATTATAATCTTTTGCAGTACATAAGTTCACCCATGATTAACCATCATTATGGACCGTCAACATTGACCACATAAACCCACACAATTATTAACACAAACCCATGTTGACAACATAAATTCGTATCACGCCTAACAACACCCTAATCATGATAATTGATCAACGTGCATCTTCATCCATCCCCTCAGTATAATTTATCGTCTTTATTAGCCAATCTTCTTCAATATTCAGCTCTTGAAGTATGGACGCACATGCCCTTTCCTTTACCCAAGATATTCTCACAACCCGTCTGTAACGTTTATATCCAAAGGCATTTCTGCCCCCTTCAGCCCACTTAGTGGGCGTCCAAGCTTCCAGTTGTATCTACCCACTGCTGTCTATTCCCCAACTCGCCTTATAGTATTAAAGCCATTTAAGCCTTTTATTCCCGATTCTCCGCGAAGGTCCGAACCCGGGACTTTTAGGTTGTACAGCTAACTCGTTGTATACGCGAATTCCCCCCCCCCCCCCCCAACCCGGGCCGCAGTCTGACCTCGCTTCGCCTCTGTCAAATCGAACAAAAGACACACATTCCTTCTTGTTGTGAGGTGAGTATGAACGTTTTCTCTATTAACATTTTTTTTTTAATTAAACATTTTCTTCAACTAACATTCTTTTCAATTAACATTTTTTTCAATTCTCATTTTCTCTTCATTGCTTCCATTTTTCCATGCTTTTGTTCTTCTCGCCCTGTCGTCACCTTCTGATGTAGTCACAGGAGATCTTCTTGACTGTATGTTGTGTTTGTGAATGTGTTTGTTTGCTGATGAAGGCTAATCGCCGCAACGTTCTGTATGTGTCTTAACTCTGTTATGTAAAGCTGCACTACTTTGTGTCATTTTATATTGTTTACACTTCTTGTTCCCATACCGTCTCATGATTATATGTCTCCGTTATTAGAGAACCACCCTAATCATGCAGAGATTAAATGTTATACAAACTTGTATAGGTGATTATATGTCTCTGTTATTAGAGAACCACCCTAATCATGAATAGATTAAATGTTATACTAAATAATATAGGTTACTAGCTGACCCGGCCCGGCTTCGCCCAGACCCTGGTGGGGAGCATCTCATTTAATTCATATAAGTAGTCATATAAGTTCTCGTTCCCGTTACCGACTATCTGTCTGTCTGTCTGTCTATCTGTCTGTCTGTCTGTCTGACCCGGCCCGTCTTCGCCCAGACCCTGATGGGAGTATCTCATTTAATTCATATAAGTAGTCATATAAGTTCCCGTTCCGACTATCTATCTGTCTGTCTGTCTGACCCGGCCCGGCATCGCCCAACACCTGGTGGGGAGCATCTCATTTAATTCATATAAGTAGTCATATAAGTTCCCGTTCCCGACTGTCTGTCTGTCTGTCTGTCTGTCTGTCTGTCTGTCTGTCTGTCTGTCTGTCTGTCTGTCTGTCTGTCTATCTATCTATCTATCTGTCTGTCTGTCTGTCTGTCTGACCCGGCCCAGCCCATGGTGGAGAGCATCTCATTTAAATTATATAAGTAGTCATATAAGATCCTATTCCCGACTATCTGTCTGACTGTCTGTCTGTCTGTCTTGGGTAAATGGAGGAGGGAGGAGGAAGAGGGAGGTGGAGGAGGAAAGAGGAGGGAGGAGGAGGGAGGAGACAGGAGGAGTAGGGAGGAATAGGAGGGAGGAGGAGGGATTAGGAGGAGGAGGGAGGAGTAGGGTGGAGGAGGAGGCGAGGAGGAGGGAGGAGGAAGAGGGAGAAGGAGGAGGGAGGAGGAGGGAGGAGGAGGAATGTGAAGGGAGGAGGAGGGAGGAGGGAGGAGGTAGAGGGAGGAGGAGGAGGAGGGAGGCGGAGAGAGGTGGAGGAGGGAGGAGGAGGAAGAGGGAGGAGGAGGAATGTGAAGGGAGGAGGGGGGAGGAGGTAGAGGGAGGAGGAGGAGGTAGAGGGAGGAGGAGGGAGGAGGCGGAGAGGGATGAGGAGGAAGGAGGAGGGGGAGGAGGGAGGAGGAGGAGGGAGGAAGAAGGAGGAGGAGGGGGAGGAGTGATGAGGAGGAGGGAGGAGGAGGAGGTAGAGGGAGGAGGAGGTAGAGGGAGGAGGAGGGAGGAGGCGGAGAGGGAGGAGGAGGAAGGGGGAGGAGGGAGGAGGAGGAGGGAGGAAGAAGGAGGAGGAGGGAGGAGGAGTGATGAGGAGGAGGGAGGAGGAGGAGGGAGGAGGAGGGATGAGGAGGAGGGAGGAGGAGGAAGAGGGAGGAGGAGGAATGTGAAGGGAGGAGGAGGGAGGAGGAGGAGGAGTGAGGAGGAGGACGGAGGAGGGGGAGGAGGAGGAGGAGGGAGGAAGAATAAGGAGGAGGGAGAAGGAGGGATGAGGAGGAGGAGGAGGAGGAAGAGGGAGGAGGAGGAATGTGAAGGGAGGAGGAGGAGGGAGGAGGAGAAGGCAGGAGGAGGGATGAGGAGGAGGGAGGAGGAGGAAGAGGGAGGAGGAGGAATGTGAAGGGAGGAGGAGGGAGGAGGTAGAGGGAGGAAGAGGAGGGAGGAGGGGAAGAGGAAGAGGGTAGGAGGAGGGGAGAGGAGGAGGAGAAGGAAGGAGGAGGAGGAGGGAGGAAGAAGGAGGGAGGAAGAAGGAGGAGGAGGGAGAAGGAGGGATGAGGAGGAGGAGGGAGGAGGAGGAATGTGAAGGGAGGAGGAGGGATAGGGAGGAGGGGGAGGGGAAGAGGAAGAGGGTAGGATGAAGAGTGGAGAGGAGGAGGGAGGAGCTAGAGGGAGGAGGAGGAGGGAGGAAAAGGGAGGAGGTAGGAGGAGGAGGAAGAGGGAGGAGGAAGGAGAAGGAAGGAGGAGGAAGAAGGAGGAGGAAGAGGGAGGAGGGAGAGGGAGGAAGAGGGAGGAGGAGGAAGAGGGAGGAGGAGGAAGAGGGAGGAGGAGGATGGAGGAGGGAGAGGGAGGAGGGGAAGAGGAAGAGGGTAGGAGGAGGTTAGAGGAGGAGAAGGAGAAGGAGGGAGGAGGAGAAGGAGGAGGAGGGGAGAGAAAGAGGGAGGAGGCAGAGGGAGAAGAAGGAAGGAGGAGGAGGAAGGAGGGAGAATGAGGAGGGGAGGAAGGAAAGGGAGGAGGAGGAGGGAGGAGGAAAGAGGTAGGGGGAGGAGGAGGAGGAGGAAGGAAAGGGAGGAGGAAGAGGAGGAGAAGGGAGGAGGAGTGTGGAGGGAGGAGGAGGGAGGAGGTAGGAGGAGGAGGAGGGATGAGGAGGGAGAGGGAGAAGGAGGGAAGATGAGGAGGAGGCGGAGGGAGTAGGAGGGAGTAGGATGGAGGAGGTCGGGAGAGGAAGAGGGAGAAGGAGGGGGGAGGAGGGAGAGGGATGAGAGGGAGGAGGAAGAGGAGGAGGGTGGAGGGAGGAGGTAGAGGGAGGAGGAGGGAGGAGAAGAGAGGAGGAGAGAGTTCGCCATTCCGAATTCATACTCGTCTAGTTCTTCCCTTCTACACGACTGTAGATAACTTCCTTACACATAAAAAGATGAATTGTTATTGATATTGCCGTGGCATGGAGGAATATCAGCAGCAGAGTTGATCCAAAAAACCAAAGACTGAGATCTACGGAGAGCCATGAACGCCTACGCCAGCCGGCACGGCACTTGATGATGATGATTGCCGTGTGACGATTCTGTGTAGTCACGTCATTTTCTTCCCTTTCCCTAGCGTTTTGGTTCGGGGATTCTTTCATCATCATCATCATATATTTACGTACGTATTTTGGGAGGGGGAGGAGGGAGGAGGAGGAAGAAGAAAAAAAAACTATGACAGTTGACAGCTCTGGAATGAAAGGAAGGCGTGTAGAAAATTTCATCTCAATCGGATGGGCCGTTCGCGAACAAATAAAGGACATACATATTTACATACATATATACATACACTTTGTTTTATAGATATAGATTAGATGTCTCCGTAACTAGAGAACCACCCTGATCTTGCACGGATTAAATCTTATTACAAACTAATATAGGTGATTGTATCTCCCAGTAACTAGATTACCACCCTGATCCTGCAGGGATTAAATGTTATACTAAATAATATAGGTTATTATATGTCTCCGTAACTAGAGAACCACCCTGATCCTGCAGGGATTAAATGTTATACAGACTAATATAGGTGATTATATCTCTCAGTAACTAGAGAACTACCTGATCCTGCAGGGATTAAATGTTATACAAACTAATATAGGTGATTAAATCTCCCAGTAACTAGAGAACTACCTGATCATACAGGGATTAAACGCTATACAAACTAGCACACGCGATTATATGTCTCCGTAACTAGAGAACTACCCTGCTCATGCAGGCATTAAGTATTTATTATACAGACCAACGTTGTTGTTGCTTTCAAGAATCATCACTGAGCGACATCTCTTGGTGACTATGATAGCGAGCAGATTGTGATGGTATTTGATGATCCCGGTGGGGTCCCCATTCCAGACGTGCTTTGCGCCCCGTTTTCGTGGGTACCTAGTCGTTCCCCAGATCAGAATTTGGTCAGTCGCAAGCTAGCCTAAACCATCCCCAAGGGAATGATGTTCTGTTGTAAATTTGAAGAAAGAAGACTTAAGTAACAGATTGAGCGATTTATTGCTTGGCCTACTTCGCTGTAACTCGTCAAATGCATACTACAAAATTAAAATATGAAGTGGATACATTCATCCTTGTTGGACTGAAATACCAACACACATTATCACTGTTTACTACTCTAATGTACACGCACGTTACCAAGGTAGTCGTTATTACGATTTATTATTACCATTATTACGACTTCCTGTTCACACAGTGGAGGTTTACTATAGCTTATAGCAGAAGCTTCGACAAATTTAAGCATGCGTTTATTGTTTGTGGAAGTTTGTGGGTGAAGTTTCTTGGTTGACCACGTGATCAGAGTTCAACAGTTAACGCGATAGCAGAGGCAGGGTCTTTATGGCTTGTCTGTTGTTGAGGTTTTTCAGAATATTCTGTCTGGATATTAAGTAAGTGAGAGAGAGAGAGAGAGAGAGAGAGAGAGAGAGAGAGAGAGAGAGAGAGAGAGAGAGAGAGAGAGAGAGAGAGAGAGAGAGAGAGAGATTTGTCTATAATGAGGGTTTAAAATCGACTTTATTTCACTGAGTTTTATCCCGTATAGTTAGCGTTCTTTCTACAGAGCGTCACACACATCACTAGCACGTACTCTGAAGCTCCAGGGGCGAGTCCCAGAGGTCTTCAAGAAAAATGCACCCGTGAACCGAATGAAGGGAGTCCGGAAAAGAACCCTTGAGCTTCGGGTCACGAGGCAAGCGACTAAACCACTTAGCCACGGAGAACCCCTGATTCATCTGTTCACTTCATATCATGTTTAATTCTGTATTATTCACCTGACGAGACACGGCGTAGTATGCCAGGCGATACATTATGGATGATCTGATCTGGGAAGCTAGACAACCGTTGACATCATGCAGCAATGGGTCATCCAGTGTGTTGACATCGATGCCAACAATAATTGGGGTGAGATGGTTATAGGTAGAAGTGCACAGCTATTGTTATTATTAATTGACTAGATCTGGAGGAGCTGGTAGATGAAGAGTCAGGATACCGATCTGACACATTATGGGACTCCAGTTATGATACTCCAGTTTTGGTGAGACAAAATATGTGTATCTGTTGGGGGTAAATCAACAGAGATGTAATGTCTGAGAAGAAAGCTGTGAGTATCTTGGTTCGTGTAACAACGATTGCGTGGAAAAGGCTAACAGAAGTAGAACATTATATACAACTATAAAGCTGATGAATAGGACAAGCAAAAGGTGCATTTAATAAAATGAAAAGTTTCTTATGCAATGAGTCACTATTATTGAATGTAAGAAATAGAGTGATGAAATGCTATATATAACCTGTTTTACTGTGTAACAGTGAATGTAAATTAACAAATTAGGAAGAACCTATAAGCAACAGATATCTGGTTCCTTAGACCCATGTTGCGAATTCCTTGTACTGCCAGGGCGAGTAATTAAGAACGACTGCCTGAAAGAGGCTAATGAAACTAAAACATTTTATTCAATGATAACAAAGAGACAAACATCTTTCTTAGGCCGTATGATGAGAAGAGAGGCATTGGAGAACATCGTGGCGACTGGAAAGATCAAGGGGAAGAGAGGCAGAGGCAGACCAAGAGAAATGATGCTGGATGGATTGAGACGGTGGTATGGAGGAGTATCGTGAGGAGAGTTGATCCAGAACACCAAAGACCGAAATCTATGGAAAGACATGAACGCCAACGCCAGCTGGCAAGACACACGATGAAAATGATTATGATAAAGCAGAGAAAAATACTTTTCTTTGGTCATGTGATAAGAAGAGAAGCACCAGAAAGACCATGACAACTGGAAAGATCAGTGCTAAAAGAAGCAAAGGCAGACCGAGAGAAATTATGCTGGATGACCTATAGCGGTGGCAAGGAGGTTATCTTCAATATAATTGATCTAGGACCCAATAATCAAGAATCTTCAATATAATTGATCTAGAACCCAGTGATCAAGAATCTTCAATATAATTGATCTAGAACCCAGTGATCAAGATTTGTGCAAATTCACGAACGCCAACACAAGTTGGTAGGACACATGACAACGATACTGCCGGTGGTAAAATGTAAAATTCAAAGTGTGGCCACAGGTTGACAAATTGCTAGACAAGCGATCTATTTTCTCAGCGTACAGCAAAATCCCGCAGACACATACTAACACGGATGCTAAGTGCTGTAGCAATGTTTCCTATCCGGATTCCATAGTTGTGGGTTAAGGTTGGTAGACCTGGATTATGATAACACCTGTTTAGGGGTGTCTTGTCCTTGCCTTGTAAGTACGCCTAGATAGGTATAGATAGGCCTGCCTCAAACTCATTCATTCCCAGGTAGGTGTTACTTTAAATTGTTCCACTCTAAGTATTTGTTACTTCAACTCGCTCTATCCTAAATTGTTGTTACTTTCAGTTCTTCGTTCCTAAATAGTTTATTTAATTCGTTATATCTTAAGTATTTTTACTTTATAAATTTTTATGACTGACGGAGTTTAACAATACCCCGAGACAGGAGTCAAAGTATCAATTGGAGCAAAGTAGCTTAATGTAACAGTTGAATGGTGCAGAATGGTAATAATTGGATGGACAGAGTAGGTAAGTTTAACAACTGGGTGGGGGGGGGGGAGTGGTAAGTGTAACAACCGAATGGGACAGAGTGGGTAAGCGTAACAGCTGGATGGGACAAAAGAAGTTACAATAAGTATAACATTTAAGTAGAACCAACAAACGCGGTGTAAGTTGCTTGGTGGTGAATGACTAAAGCAAGAAGCCGGTGTAATTTGGAGCTGGAAGGTTCGAATCGTTGTGTGCTTTTCCTTTCAACGTATATATTATCTACTGTGTTATCGTATCTAGACTGCTTTCGTACACATCTAGAAGTGCTGATCAGTGGCTGTTAATTTATTTCTTATGGTAGTATACCCCGGGTACGCTATCTTTCCTTTTCATACATCCAGGCATGTGCTACTGGAGTTAAAATCCATCATGATGCTGGGTTGAAAGAATAGAAGAGCATCACCCAACGCGCTACTGGGCTGAAAGAATAGGAGAACATTATTCAGCGTGATCTTGGGCTGAAAGAATAGGAGAACGTTATCCAGCGTGATCTTGGGCTGAAAGAATAGGAGAACGTTATCCAGCGTGATCTTGGGTTGAAAGAATAGAAGAGCAACATCCAACGCGATACTGGGCTAAAAGAATAGGAGAACATTATCCAACGTGATCTTGGGTTGAAAGAATAGAAGAGCAACATCCAACGCGCTACTGGGCTGAAAGAATAGGAGAACATTATTCAGCGTGATCTTGGGCTGAAAGAATAGGAGAACGTTATCCAGCGTGATCTTGGGCTGAAAGAATAGGAGAACGTTATCCAGCGTGATCTTGGGCTGAAAGAATAGAAGAGCAACATCCAACGCGATACTGGGCTAAAAGAATAGGAGAACATTATCCAACGTGATCTTGGGTTGAAAGAATAGAAGAGCAACATCCAACGCGCTACTGGGCTGAAAGAATAGGAGAACATTATTCAGCGTGATCTTGGGCTGAAAGAATAGGAGAACGTTATCCAGCGTGATCTTGGGCTGAAAGAATAGGAGAACGTTATCCAGCGTGATCTTGGGCTGAAAGAATAGGAGAACATTATCCAGCGTGATCTTGGGCTGAAAGAATAGGAGAACGTTATCCAGCGTGATCTTGGGCTGAAAGAATAGGAGAACATTATCCAGCGTGATCTTGGGCTGAAAGAATAGGAGAACATTATCCAATGTGATGTTCGGGTGTAAGAATAGAAGAGCAACATCCAACGTGATGCTGGGCTGAAAGAATAGGAGAACATTATCCAACGTGATGCTGGGTTGAAAGAATAGGAGAACATTATCCAACGTGATCTTGGGCTGAAAGAATAGGAGAACATTATCCAACGTGATGCTGGGTTGAAAGAATAGGAGAACATTATCCAATGTGATGTTGGGGTGAAAGAATAGGAGAACATTATCCAATGTGATGTTGGGGTGAAAGAATAGGAGAACATTATCCAACGTGATACTGGGGTGAAAGAACAGGACAACATTATCCAACGTGATACTGGGGTGAAAGAACAGGAGAACTTTATCCAATGTGATGCTGAGGTGAAAGAATAGTACATTATCCAACGGGATGCTGGGGTGAAAGAATAGAACATAGCACACTGTGTGGACATCCAGTCTGCCTCGTCTGCAAATAATTCTGTTGATGCTGCTTCTCCTCGTCCCTAACCTTTCTGCTGATGATGCTGCCATTTCGTCATTTCCTCCTTCTTCTGTTTCTTGTTCTTCTCATCTTCTTCCTTTGCTTTCTTTTTATTCCCCTTCTTCCCATTTTCTGTTCTCTTCCTCCTTCTACCCCTCTACTCCTCTACCTTCTTCTTCATCTTCCTGCTATCTTCATCTTCCTGCTATCTGCGCCGTCTCCCCCCCCCCCACCTTCTTCGTCTTCTTCCTCTTCCTCCACCTTATTCTATCTCCTTTGTCATTATCATCATCATTATCTCGTTCTTGACTTGGTTACGTAAATTACAAGTACCTCAGAAGTCGCAGTGGGTTCTCCTGATGGCGAGGGACACTGGTAGTAAGGATAGCTAATCCACACGCACAAATCAGCCATATACACCAGTAGAAGTAGCTCGCGTATAGACTACGCTTGAGTTCAAAGCGAACGATCACAAAAATAAAAATCCTCTTGATCATATCATGCCTTCTCTGGAGTAGAGATTAGCAATCATCACTTTCAAAACATCCCTCTCATATTCTATTTGGATGAAATTACCAATCATCACTCTCAAAACATCCCTCTCATATTCTATTTGGATGAAATTACCAATCATCACTCTCAAAACATCCCTCTCATATTCTGTTTGGATGAAATTAGCAACATCACTCTCAAAACATCCCTCTCATATTCTATTTGGATGAAATTACCAATCATCACTCTCAAAACATCCCTCTCATATTCTATTTGGATGAAATTAGCAACATCACTCTCAAAACACAAACCATCCCTCTCGTATTCTATTTGGATGAAATTAGCAACATCACTCTCAAAACACAAACCATCCCTCTCATATTCTATTTGGATGAAATAAGCAATCATCACTCCCAAAACACCCCTCTCATATTCTATTTCAGTGGTTCTCAACCGGTGGGGAATTCCCCCAGGGGGAATTTTAGGGTTTATCGCATTATTACAAGAACCAGTTACTTGATAATGTTTTCCCCTTTATATTTTACGGTTTTGTACTTCTCGCCCTAATGAAGTTCGTTTTATAACGTAAGCAGACCCGCAAATCACGTTTTATGTAGACGTCTAGACTTGTTCTAGTATGTGTTATTAAATTTATCTTCCATTTTCAAGTATACTGTGTAAGGGATACTATTGGGATACTATTGGGATTTATAGGGAAGAAATTCAAAAAAGGGGGGGGGTGACGTTCTGAACATATGGTAAAAGGGGGTGGTATGGGCCAAAAAAGGTTGAGAATCACTGTTCTATTTGGATGAAATTATCGCTGCTTATATTATCATTTATTGTTCGACTGTTTAAACTCTCCACACACTCTTTATATATCTTCTTCTGTTCTTATTCCATTCTACAAAAGCCTGATTTGACGGCTCCTCGTGTTGAATTACTCAGACACCTAACTACAAGGTGCACCATTTCTTTCAGGACAGTCGCGTAATGTCTGAATATAGCATCAATCCGCAACAGCAATGGTTTTATTTCGAGATGAAAACATCTACTTTAGGAATCTGCGACAGCGGTAATTTTAAATTGGCACTATTGTGTGCTTTTAAACATAGGTAACTAGAACTGTTTGGAAATGGTGGTCGGTGACGTCAACACTAGGTTATTCTTGTGATTGCGATACTATAGTTTATCTAGATAGCTTACAGTTGTTGTTGTTGTTGTTGTTGTTGTTGTTGTTGTTGTTGTTGTGATCGGCCCATGTTGCTGTTGTGATCGGGCCACGTTGCTATTGTGATCAGCCCACGTTGCTGTTGTGATCGACCGACGTTTCTGTTGTGATCGGCCGACGTTGCTGTTGTGATCGGCTCACTTTGCTGTTGTGACCGGCCCACGTTTCTCTTGTGACCGGCCCACGTTGCTGTTGTGATCAGCCCACCTTGTTATTGTGACCGGCCAATCATCGTTTGAACTGATACCTCACCTATATATATAAAATGCAATGTATGTCCGTATGTGTGTTATTTATGCGTTCGCGAACGGTCCATCCGATTGAGAAGAAATTTTCTACACGTGTTCTTCTAATTCCCGTGCTGCCAACTGGCTTAGTTTGTTAGTTTACAAACAGTTATTTATGTAATAAAATTTAAATTTTTAATTACATAATAATTTATATATAGCAAGGGGACTTAACTTAAGAAAAGTTATATCAAGGGACATAACCTTTAGTAGCTTTGCTATATATGTAATTTAAATAATTGTTGCATTTTGCTCAAAGCTTTATAAAATGTTTATCTACAGTTATCTACATGCATATGTGTTATAATATATAATGATAAAATCTTTACGTTCAGTAGTTTCAGATTGCCCTATTTAGTTATTGGGATGAAGATTGTTCTCTTCCAATCTGTTCGCCATATTTCCGGGAACGGGAACGGGAACTTATATGACTACTAATATGAATTAAATGAGACGCTCCCCACCAGGGACTGGGCGAAGCTGGGCCGGGTCGTCTTTTTGGGAACGGGAACGGGAGCAGGGGCCAAATATGAATTAAATGAGACGCTCCCTGCCAGGGGCTGGGCGAAGCTGGGCCAAGCTGGGCCGGGCTTCTTTTTTGGGAACGGGGACGGGAGCAGGGGCCGAATATGAATTAAATGAGACGCTCCCCACCAGGGGCTAGACGAAGACGGACCGGGTCGTCTTTTTTGGGAACGGGAACGGGGGCAGGGGCCGAATATGAATTAAATGAGACGCGCTCCGTCAGGGATTGGGCGAAGCCGGGCCGGGTCGTCTTTTTTTTTGGGGGGGGGGGGGATAGGGAACGGGAGCAGGGGCCGAATATGAATTGAATTAGATGCTCCCCGCCAGGTCCTGGGCGAAGCCGGGACGGGTCGTCTAGTCATATTTATATTTCTGTTCGCGTACTGAACTTCCACTATTTGGCTCCGTGCCACACAGTGATGTTTACATATATCTGTCTGCTGTTGTTCTGGTTCCCTACAATAGTACTCCGCGCACCTAGCTCCAGTGGCTCGGGAAGGTTAACCCGGTCGACAAACGCCTGCAGAAGTCGGATATGTCGGCCGAAAGGCGCAATATCGCAGCTCCGCTTAAACAGAAGATGAACGTAGCAGCAGCAGCAGCAGCAGCAGCAGAAGAAGAAGAAGAAGAAGAAGAAGAAGAAGAAGAAGAAGAAGAAGAAGAAGAAGAAGAAGAAGAAGCTTCAGTGGAAGCGGCAGGCACCTCATCTCGTGAAGTCGTGGCTACAGTAGAGGTGATGCTCGACAGGTTCATCATGTGGCTTACAACGCGGCCACTCTGGAATGAGCTCTCTTCAGGCGCATGTTAACAAATTCAGTGCCAAACAAAAAATTAGGTTTGGACCGAACAAATATTGATGGCAGAAAACGGGAAGTAGGGGTGTGTGAAAGTTATGACTTAAAAGTTGTTAATAAGGCAGCAGACATGTCGTATTATATTAGGAAACAGTACATAACCATTCACCACTCTGTCAACTGATTCAGTGCCAAACAACAAGAAGGTTTGGATCAGCCTTGGTGCATAGTCAAATGAACACGTATTACAATGGGAATTCCCGTTAACTGAGCATTAAAATTGCTGAAGATACTATGAAATAAAACAAATAACACAATGGTCCAAGTATGGCAATATATCATCCTTCTGTCCAAATGGGACGTCACACTTGGCGATATATTATCCTTCGGCACCGAATCAGATAAGACTGTTAAGTATATGGTGCTAGCCTCATTTTGTATAGAGCAATTAGCATTCGATGACTGATATGATCGATTTCACGCCGGTCGCTTTTACTCTACAGAACATTTCCATAATCCCATTTTCACCTGCGTAGACCTGTGAGCCCAGGTGAATTAAAAAAAAAGAATCCCCGCCTCGTTAGGGATTCTAACATTTGACCGATGACAAGTGTGCTTTCCACTACGCGACCGCGACGTCATTCTTCTTCTTCTTCTTCTTCTTCTTCTTCTTCTTCTTCTTCTTCTTCTTCTTCTTCTTCTTCTTCTTCTTCTTCAGCGTTCCGAGCCATTGAGGTTCTTTGCTGCAAATACAATCCGTCTCCATTCGTCTCTCTGGTGGACCTTCTCTTGCCAGTCGTTGATTCCAAGTGCTTGCAGGTCTGTACATGTATTATCTCTCCACCGCCTTCTTGGTCTACCTCGGGGTCTACGGTCATTTATTTCCTGAGTGTAAGCGAGTTTTGTTTCCCTATTATCTTCCATTCTTTCTATATGCCCCAGCCATTGTAGTCTATTAGCCTTCATGATACCAGTGATTAGCGGGGACTTAAACAGATCATAAATGTCTTTGTTACTTCTTCTTTTCCACTCTCCACTTTGTGTATCCCTAATGGGTCCAAAGATGCGTCTTAAAATTTTGTTCTCAAAGGTTTGTAACAAGGCTTCGTCTCCTTTCGTTGTACTCCAGGTTTCAGAGCCATACAGCACAACTGGTCTGATCAGTGTTTTGTATATTGTGATTTTGGTGTTACGAGATAGCGCCTTTGATTTTAGTAGATGTTGTAGTGCATAGTATATCTTATTTCCAGAGTTGATTCTAGTTTGTATTTCTTCCCTTATGATGTTGGAGGAGTTGAAGATCGTACCCAGGTATTTGTATGTTTCCGTTCTTTTAATGGTCATATTATCTATTTGTATGTGGCCAGAGTTTCTAGCCATTCCGTCTCTTGAAATTACCATATATTCTGTCTTATCTTGGTTGATAACCAGCCCCATCTGTTGGGCTTTTTCCTTTAAGTGAGTCAATATTTCCAATGTCTTTTGTTCACTTTGCCCTATAATATCTATATCATCTGCATAACCAAGCAGCTTGGATGTTCCTCCAATATCACATTCCTCCTTTACCTTCCTTACAACTTTCTCTAGAGCCAGATTGAAGAGTAGCGGCGATAGTGCATCACCCTGTTTCAAGCCAGATGTTATTTGGAAGGGGTCTGATTTCCTGCCTTTATATGTTACTATATTATAAGTATCTTCCATGCATAGTCTGGTCATGTTGATTAACTTCCTTGGTATTCCAAATTCCTGCATAGCATTCCATAGACTATTCCTATGGACACTATCATAAGCCTTTTTAAAATCCACAAAAATGTTATGGAGATCTCTTTTATATTCCCAATGTTTCTCGGCGACGTCATTGCTTAGCAATAATTCAAAAATACATACTGTGAATATGCGAAATATTAGGAGCGTCATATTTTGTAGGCCTGGGGGTACGGAGGAATAGGTGTCCAATCGTTCCCTCTCGTAGCAAACGTCGAGAACTGACGTCGAACACCCGTCTCACCGTGCTTGTACCGTCATAACCATATTTTAGCTCTTACACCAAGGGACACTGGTCGTCTGTCGCTTAACGGCAGTGAACGTATTTTCTCAACCCCGCAGTGCATCACGTGCAATCAACCGATGGCCATTTGGAAGCTGACCGCCTTGCGTTTAATTTTCACAGAGGTATGAGACCCGGGTTCGAATCCTCGGTAAGGTGTGTATTGTTTTTTTTTCTGTCGGGGGTAAACAACGAAAACCCTAACCTGCACAGTTCTCGGCGTCTGCACTAACCAGGTGGAAAAATTCCTCAGGCTCAAGACCCCCCTGCCATACACCGAAAGTTCGTCTGTAAATGACAGTTTAAGAGTTTTATAAGCGTCGGTAGTAGCAGTGGCAAGCTACTGAACGTAACATTGTCTAGAAAATCACAAACAGATAAACTAAAACGCTGGGATTGATTGCGACATCCTTCAAAGGGCATGCAACAGCCTTGTTGTTTTAAGGATCAAGAGTTTAAGTTTCCAGGGAGCTTACATATGACTATGACATAATTTTTTGGTTATAAATCTGTGTGTGCTCTAAGTAACAATGTGTGTTCTAATGGCTGAAATATGTGCGTCGGTGCGGTTTAAAGGACACTTTATTGTGAAGTGGTAAATGTCGCGTGGGTAGGTTTGTAAGAGATTACCTTAATGATGTATGGGTATCTTCGTAAGTGCTCTACATGAATGCTCATGACTTCTCCCATAGACGAAGCTAGGGGACATTCAGAAAGTGCACGAATGCCTTAGCACTATCGAGAATCCTCACTTCTTTAAGTATGTATAGAGCATGTTAGAATTTGCGTGATCATGGGAATATGCCAAGCATTGAGTTTTGAGATCATTCAGTACTAAAACTCTCATCTCGTTCTCCGTCGCTTTGTCCAGAAATGGTTGCTGACTACTTTCTGAATCTGCTGTTAAAATTGCGCTATTTGCATCTCTATTAATGTTTGTAATTCGTCCTCCTAATTTAAACTCTCTCTCTCTCTCTCTCTCTCTCTCTCTCTCTCTCTCTCTCTCTCTCTCTCTCTCTCTCTCTCTCTCTCTCTCTCTCTCTCTCTCTCTCTCTGTTCGATGAATTGGAGTTTTGAATCGCTGTAAATGTCCAGGTAGTGAAACATATGCGTGTCTGATTTCTCTTGTAATTACTCTGAATTCACCAAGTTCTTCACATCTAATGCTATTTGGGAGGTTGGGGGGGGGGGGGGTGTCTAGTTGGTCATGCGTCGAAGTACACTTTTTCCTGCAGGGAGGTGCCGTCATAATGAAATCGTAACTTTAACTTTCAATTTTTATGTTGTTTAATGCGTCCTCTAGTCTCTACTTCCTTCTGCTACTTCTGTGAGCGCCACATAATACATGTATGTTTATTTATGAACTATTTAAAACTAATGGCATATTCTTGTTCATGGTATACGTACACTCTTTCCAAATACGATCCAAAGTTCATGGCCTAGGCTTATCAATTCCTATCAATTCAGTTAACATACTAATGTTTCTTTTGTGTTTAGTCTAATTTATGTGTTCTGTGAAACACAGGTAGCCGCTACCTCGTGTGAATTCAGAGTTTTGATGTTGACAGTCTTAGAGAAATATCCGAAAATATAGCATATATTGTGAATTCAGAGTTTTGTTGTTGGCAGTCTTGGAGAAATATCCGAAAATATAGCATATATTGTGAATTCAGAGTTTTGTTGTTGGCAGTCTTAGAGAAATGTCCGAAAATATAGCATATATTGTGAATTCAGAGTTTTGTTGTTGGCAGTCTTAGAGAAATGTCCGAAAATATAGCATAGATTGTGAATTTGGGGGAGCCGTGGCTGAGAGGCTGCGGTGTCCGCACGAGGCTCAGATGATACAGGGTACAATCCTGACATAGGGCTGGGAATTTTTCCAAAATCCACTGGTATCTAATGATATCACACGTCCCCTGATCTCTTAGGTAGTGAGATCGGATATCGAGCCTTTTCGGATAAGGGAAAACAATCAGGATGTCCCGTGTGTAGGTTGTGCACATAAAAAATCCCACGACAGTTGAATATCGCAAATGGTAGGCCCTAAAGCCGCCGCCCTGGCAACATTGTTAGGCGGGAAAACCTATCTTACCCAAAGGTAGTTAGAGCCCGTTACCTTGGAAACAGACCGTACACAAACACTTGCAGAAGTGTGAAACACTACTCTCCAAGAAAGATCGAAGAAACAGAATACGTTTGTGAATGTAATGTATTTTGTTGTCAGTTTTGTCCCCTGTCTGTAAGAGCAACCGCTCTCTTTATCTATTAATGTACCCAGGCCATCGGAAATGGCAGACATTTCATTTTGAATATACATTTGGCTGAAACATTTGAAAAATAGCCAGTTGTCGCTGTCAACCGAATCAGCAGTCCATAGGTTATTTATGAAATTGCTTTGCTAGAATCGGCAAGGATAATTTGTTTATTGTTTAGTTTAGTTTAGTTTAGTCGATGGATAAACATCACGGCACACGGGTTTAACCCATGAGTTCTCCGTTCTCCTCCTAACTCAAACCTGAGTCTGGAGAAACTCAGCTCAGTGCACGAACTCCGTAGCCCCGGCGAGGATCATGAATAATTTGGGTAGATTTTTTTTTAAATTGTTGTTTCCATGTACCAGAAGTTTTACAGTCTTGTAAGAACAAAACAAATATAGGGCTAACACCATATACCCAATGTGGAGCCGCGATAAAGTGGTGGATAGCACGCTCGCCTGCCGGCCCGGTGGTTTGTGTGTTTAACCCCCACCCCACCCCTCGTATCGGGTATATTTAAAAAAAAAATTAATTTGAACCCCCAAGTGGACGCAGCCTAAAATGGGTATCAGGACATGTTCTGGGAAGTAAAGTCGACAGACTTACCAAATTGTTCATCCAGTGCCGTTTGATCTTAAAAATATGGGGCCAACAAAATATATCCTGACTGGCACCTTGCCGTCTTTACAGACGATAGTTTGGAAAATGGGGTTATCTCTCCATAACATAAAGCCTGGGCCGAATTTAGAGACCACGTGTTGTCCATGCAGCATGGTCACTCTCTGGGCCTGTTCAGTTTACTCCAGAGGAAAGGTGACACCAATACATCTGGAACAAGATAATCTGCAGAAGCTGCCGGATCAGCAAAGCAATGCTCTAACTGTCCGCCTGTGGGAGCTTCGATCCTAGACCAGTTACCAACCAAGTCTTAGGGCAATATGTATCCATTATGCTTTAAAATATCGAACAAAGCCCTTAACTTTTAAGAACAATTTGTGGACTCACGGGCACAATAGTACCCACAACAAGCACACGCCGGATTGGTGTTGCCTCACTTTTACTTTTCAGCGTATTAGTTAGTTAATCGTGGTGCCAACTTCACGGCAAAAGGTCGCCCCATTATGCTACGTTCACGTACCAATGAATATCACACAAAATGCTCCTAACTCCCCATGTGAAAAGTGGAATAGACAGCAGTACCGACAAACCAACAGCCCCTACATGTATACTATGTATAATTCCGCTGCCAGAATGCCAAAACAAAGCCCGCCACGAAAAATGCACTTCATTGTCGATGGAAGCGGCAGTCACTAGAAAACCAGCAGCCACACATTATTGTATAAGACAACCCAGTTAGTTCAACGACCTGCCGGCTGTCATTTTTCTGAACATGCAGTTCACGCTACAAACAACCGCGAACAGATGTTAACGCACTCCAAACGAAATTCACAGCTCACAGTGTCGCACCACGCACTCACTCAGTAGAATGGCGACGGAACCACGCACTACCAGCCCAACATGAGGGAAACGGGTAAGCAATTCGTAGCCACAAGCATAAACACTCCAGAGGCCTTAATAACTCCATCGCTTATCCTGCATGTTGGGGACAGGAAGTTCCTTTTCAATGTATACATGGGCATGAAAAAAACAAAAACAATATTCAGTAAGATCCCACATACATAAAACCAGAATATGACGAAGTAGTAAACAACTAGCTCCTTGAGTTAATGTTTGCAGATGCTCAAACTATAGTTAGTTAAGTTAGTTAGTTAGTTAGTTAGTTAGTTAGTTAGTTAGTTAGTTGGTTAGTTAGTCGACAGATCATCCTCATTGCACATCGAACCATTCAGTCCATAAGTGCTCGGATCCCCTCCTCAGCACATCCCGTAGCATGTAGCGGCTAATGACACCAGTTCTGTGTTGGATTATTAATCTTCTTTGGCTTCCTGCGTAGTGTTCTTGTTTGGCCACACCTCTTTTAATTAGCTGTTCTCGCAGTCTGTCATGGTTGTAGATTCACAGTCATCACTTGGTTCACGCAAAAGTCTAACTTCTCGTAGAGCATTCAGAATGTCAGCCTAGTCCATGGCGCGTCCGCCCTCCACCGTAGCCTCACTTGTCAGCCCGCTCATTTCCTTGTACTCCCGCATGCCCTGGCACGAAGATGAAACTAATCTTTGCCAGCCGAGACCGCTCCAGAGACAGCAACCATTCTCTTCGGATCCACCACACCTCTATCCTCTTGATCATGTTCATTGAGTCGCTAAGGAAACATGCCTTAGTGAATGTCTGTGTCTCGAGCCATGTTATTGCTTTACTTACTGCCATGACTTCCATAGTCAGGATACTTGTGGTTTCAGTGAAAGCACCAGAGTCCTCCGTCACAATTCTCCCTCCGGCCCGAGCTGTAAAGGCCCATGAGCTTCTCACATGTCGGACGACCGACCCATCTGTGTAGATGACAGCATCACCGTCTAGCGAATTCTCGAAAATCAACGCTTGTACTTCAGCCTCCACAGCAGCCGGATTTCTTGTCTGCATTTTCTCTCTAGTTGGATGCCCAAACTATAATCTGTCAAGACGAAGAATACTATTAAAATATAATCAATTTACATAAATATAACATGAACATTAATACGCAAATGACTTAAACAGTGAAAATCAACAAGTCCCACTACATATACACATAAATAACACTATTGTAAAATAAGTTTTGAGTTCACAATAGATATAAACAAGATACCAAAAAGCAAGCAAGCAATTTTCTGCCGTCATTTTATTTCTCAGGTGAGCCCGGGTGGCGTAGTGGCTAGACTCGGACCCGGTGGTCGTGGGTTCGTGTCGCATCGAGATGGATGCCAGGTCGACCCAACTTAACATAGGTACCAGGAAATGTACTGGGAGGTAAACACGGCCGATGTGTTACTGCCTACACTCCCCCCTCCCGGGTGCCGGTCTCCATATATGGGTCTTGCATCATATTCCCGGTGCACCGAGTGAAAGGATTCATTACTTTTTCCGAGTGGCTACATTGCCGGGTACTCCTTCGGGAGACCCGGATTCGAATCCTCAGTTAGGTATGACTTTTTTCTGTCGGGGCCAAGAAAAAATAAACACCTAACCCGCACTAGCCAGGCGGCCTTAATTCCATAGGCTGAAGACACCCCCCCCCCCCCCCCCCCCAGTCCTACATCGAAAGGCACGAGGGCGAGTCAATAAGTAAGTCTCACAGTTCTGTGGGGTGGCAGGTAAATGTAGTTGGTGTTTTCTACAGGTGTCATTAGGTGACAGAAACATCGAAATTTATATTCCCGTTCGTCAGGTGGCGCTAGGTGTCTCATGCGCATGCGCAGCGCATAAACAAAATGGCGACTGTACTTACGGAGTGTACAACCAAAGAGCAACGTGCTGTCATGCGTTTCTTGTGGGTAAAAGGACTGCATGCAAAGGACATTCATAAGGAAATGCTTCCTCTTTATGCTGGCAGATGTTTGTCCCGTAAAGCCGGACCCATAGCTGGGTAGACAATTTTATCAAGGACGCTCTAAAATTGTTGATGAAATCCGATCTGGTCGTCCTGTTGAGATTGCAACAGAAGTATCCGTGCAGCGGGTGGAGGAGATGATTAGAGGTGACAGGCGAGTAACCATAGACTCTGTAGTATCTGCAATGTGAATTCTGAATCGTACTGTGAAGTTCTATTGATGCTTCATGATGCAATTCGAAGAAATCTTCCAGGACTGCTGACTAGAGGAGTGTTGCTTCTTCATGACAATACCAGGCCACATACGGCTCGATTAACTCAGGAGAAAATTAACCAACTGTCATATATTTTTGAAGGGAGTGGGAGATCACTGTAGTGCATGCCCCATTTCTAAACAAAGAAGTTGGGCCCCATCCTCTTCTATCTTCAATAACCCCAGAATATGACCCTCGAGTTATCTGCAGGCCTCGTCTTATTAATTTAGTCTAGGAGATATAGATTATGGCCCTGGTGAAAATAGTAATTACTAACTGGGAATCTGCCCCTTCTCCAAGGATTCTTTTAGCTCTTGAGCCCCCCCCCCCCACCCTTTTTTCTTTTATCAAATCTGAGGAAAGTCTGGAGAATTTTCTCAGCCTGATTTATGTTAAGAAAGCATGGATGTTGAGCAGTTGATAGACCTTGAGTCTCTCCCAATTTAATATTCCTTCATGAGTTAATTTGTTTTTGTTTTTAAACAATTAAACACATAACCAATCACAATAGATCTTGACAACATGGTGAATCACAGATAGGTTGAACTGACTAATCAACAAAAGATCGGTTAATGTTAATTATTTATTGACTGGGCATGTGTCTTCTGGCCTGTTACATTTTCTATTGTGGTTTACACAAGATAAATTAGAAAAATGCATATAGGACCAATGTCACAGTCCATCAACAAATAGGCATCAATACATAAGATGTCAACAATTATGGAAACATATTGTAAACATATGAATGTTGTACTTGTTAAGTGTGGAGATACATATACATTTATGCATCAGTTCTTGAGACTGAGTGTTGTGTGTTTTCTTAAGAGCTATGTAACCTTGCGATTGGAGGATTAGGATAAGCCTAGGTCCTTCGACTGATGGATCCACTTCAGTTCTGCCCGTGTAGCTTCTCTGAAGGCTTCCCATACTCTGCTCATGGCCAAGTCTTCCTCCATCTCAAGTGCGGTTCATCTCTTTCTCTCTGGTCTGGTTTGGTTGGTTGGCCAGTTGGTTGCCAATTGGTCGCCAATGGGTTGCCACCAAGAATTCACTGTGTAAAATTCACATAAACATATACAATCCTACCAATGCAATATTCTAGAAGTAGGTCGGAAGAAACCTAAATTCCTGAAGTAGGAACTAGTTCCCCCCCCCTCCTCTTTTCTCTAATCTAGTGTTGGGTTAATGTGGGGTGGTCAGAGTTTATCACACTGTGTACTCCTGGTATCAACTGGTTCCTGCTGTATGTAAGTTCTCATTGGACCTGGGGTCAGTGAGACGTGTACAGTAAGACAGTGACAAGAGTGAGGAGGTGTCAAGATGCATGTGAATAAATGGCATTCATTTATAACATTTCTATCACTCCATTGGGTTTGTAGTGTGTATAAATGGTTCTCTGTGTTTTCCCAATTAACCAACTTGTCCTTCTTCTTTGTATAATAACTCCTCTCCCATTACCTGTTGTTGTGGTTGTTGTTGTGGGGTTGAGTGTTGAGTTGGGTGGTGTTGTGTTTGTCATGAAAATCACCGTGGATTAACCAGTTGAGGATAATACAGACAATCTGATTAACGGCATGTTTGCAGGGCCCCAATTGTTTTTTTTAACAATACAGTAAAAACAGGTCGGATCCAAGCAGAAGTGCCCGGCTCGGGAGATAAAACAGTCCCGTCTGTCATTTAGAATTTCCCGACATCAAACGAAATGGTGGCTTTGCTTGTCACCACATGACAGAAAGTGTGGGCTTGTTATTGGGAACATTGGGACACCTGCAGGACATCAACAACGTCACGTGAACAATTCAAGGCTGTTTGCAAAAAAACATGATTGGGGGAGACAGTGTAACTCAAACAGTTGATTTAGGCGGAAGTTCTTTGGCACTGCAGTTATGGATTGGAATAATGTCTACCGTGTGCGAATTAAGTGAATTTAATTTTACACGTGCCTGTCATGGCAAACGTAGATGTGATTTGATAGAACTGCGGTGTTGCCTAATGGTAGTTCATATTGTATAATTAGTCCTAATTAATTTAGGCAGTAGCATGGTTGAAACTAGTTAGAGTAGTGAAGTGATTGTTGGCTCTGCTAGGATGAATAGGATAGCGGGGTGATATTTGGAGAGATTTAAGATGGGTTGGGAGATGGGGAAGGTGTCCAATGGGGGGGGGGATCTTTCAGTGGTTTGCCCACTGAAGTTTTGCACTCTGTTTATGGGTCTTTCCTTGTCATAGCCTGATTCGGACGTAGGTGAGGAGCTAATATGCTCTATGACAGAGTTTAGTTAGCTGAAAAATAACAGAGCAAGGCAATAGGCTTACTCTCAGCCGGTAGGATCAGTGACTAGTGCTATCACCAGATGTGTTGTTTCTCTAACAGGTTTCCTGCCAGTTACGAGGAAGCTCAACACTGGTTTTGAAAAAAGTTCAACTCCAATTAGAAAGAACACCAGTTGGACACTCAAATGTTTCTTACGGAAAATGAATAACGTCCGAGAAGAAAGATGGTATTATGTTTACGCTGGACTCATAATCAGGAGGGTTCACCATAACATGGCTCAGAAGAGCCAACCAATATAACGATTCCTGTGTGTTAAGGCTCACCTAGGATGGGTGATGATTGTTGATATGTCACACATCATACAAACATTGTTAAAGGAACGAGAACATTAAAATGTAAGTCACATGGTGTGATAGATTCCAGTGAAATATTACAAAAGACATTATACTTGAGACTTTATAGACACTAGTTGGGATCAAGTATATTAACAATAACAGTGATACCTAAGTACACACAACAAAGGATTCGTACATTTTTTTTAGGAACGATAGGAACTTATAATGTGTAGTGTGCAACCGGTCCATGATCAGCTGTAAATTACAAACAGTATCTATTTCGGATGATCAGGAAGATGGATTACCAGGTAGCTACAGATGACAGTCAGTGTCCGGCAGGAGAGATACAGCACTGGGTGAGATGGACTTGTTCTGACTTAACGTGCTGTGGTGTGTCCTTGCAAGGATTAACTGACTATGCTATTATCTGAGGGTCCGATCCTACACACATTATAGAACACATCACACATTTTCGCATACACGTCTCACGTACATTACCCTTTTCTTTTAATAAATTAATCTTTATTAATTTTTAGAAGCAAGAGTTGTTGAATATGTTGCGTGGGGAAGAATGAGAGGGGGCATAGTACGACAGTGATAGAGAGAGGAAAAGGTGTCCATGAACTGAAGGAGTGTGTTGGACGGAAGCTGGTGAATTCTCCAGGATATTGATAGGGGAAAAAAAATTATAATGTGGGTGTTGACTGCCCTCACTCCAGGGACACCACTTTAAAGTAAGACACGACAGTGTTTTAAGTTATGTTGAGTAATGAGTTAAGTTCACTTCTGATGGTGGAGTTCCGCGAAGCACAACTTTTCTGATGTAATGCAGTTCATGAGTGCCCTTATCTAAGTAAAATCTGACATAAATATAAATATTTATTCCATCAAACTCTATTTATTCAATAGATGAAGCAGAAAGGGAAGATTTGATTTCTCTTTCAGCTTTCTAGATTGAAAATAGACATAGATAAGTCTTGTTTTAAAACGAGGCACTTATTCTAGTACACGAACTGTCTGATTCGCTGTAGATAGTGATAGCATTTGAAGCAGTGTTTCTAATGAAATGCACAAGATTGTCTCAGAATCATCACTTCGTACAGTTGTCCAGAATAGAATGTAGTATTATTATGCACTTCTTAAAATTAATAACTATCTTTAAGAATATCAGAGATTGCAGTATTCGAAAAGAGTATTAGAGTGTCAGTTTGCCCGGGAATCGGCTCTGCGTCGTCAGAATCTACAGTCGAGCATTTTTCACTTCAGAGGTTTTAATTTATAATAATACATTTCAATTGACATTACAAACACTGGATACCATTACTGGTCACTTGATACATCTGGTCATCCGTTTAATCAAAGGAGTAACAAGCCTACCTCGGATCTAGACATTCTGCCGTCCCTATTTGAAAATGTGGTCACACCAGCTTTTACGTTTGTTCATCAGGCGGGTTGCAGTAGAAGTGCGCGATTAACATATTCTAAGCGGGCTTTCGAATGGAGGCGTTGTCACGTGTCTGTTCTTATCCAATGATCTCCTGAGTTTGGGCTGATGAAATGTTTCATAGAATTGACGTCATCTGTCACTTGTTCCAGTTTCAGTTTTGATGTTGCGTTAGTTTTTAAGGTTTGGTTTCAGTTTGCATTGGTGTAGTCAATTGGTTTATATTTTCCCCTCTCTTTGGCGTGCATTCTTGTCAACTGAATAATGGTGGTTAGCGGTTATGCCACACCAACTAAGGTGGGAAGTTCTTGAACATCCACCTTACAGCCTCGACTTAGCCCCTAGCGATTTCCACCTTTTTGGTCCACTGAAAACTCACCTTAGCGGGAGACATTTCGCGAATGACGCCGAAGTTGAATGTGAAGTGAAAACTTGGTTTAGAAAACAGAGCACGCGGTCCTATACAGCCGGTTTGGGAGGACTTATAAAACGATGGGATAAATGCATCAATGTTGGTGGAAATTATGTTGAGAAATAGAGGGACAATGTATATATAAAAATAAACTAGTTTCAAGTTGTTATCATATTTAGTTATTTGTCTACAGCCATTTGTGACTTACTTATTGATTTCCCCTCGTACTATGGGCAGAAGATGACAAAAGTTACGATGAAAGTTAAACGGCAAGTGATAAACGGTATGTTACTTCCAAGGATGTGTTGTTAGTGTCTAACTGCGAAATTCCGTGCCACTGGAGACCACTCGTTACATGTGTGATGCCATGCTTAAGAAAGGCCACTGAGGTTTATAGAAGAGAATGAATGCCCGAACAGCATCATACGAAAGGCATTATAACTGAGTTAATCACTTATCGGCATGGCACGTAATGATGATGATGAACGCTGTCTTGTATAATAGCATGAACATAGCAGTTTCTTGTTCTTTCGGTGATAATACGATTTCGAGCTGGGAATTTAGTCGCCGCTGTTCATGTTATTTTCATTTTTACTGAAGTCTAATGTGTCCTCAGATATCGATTCTCCTTAGCATGTCATCGGTATATGCAAATCAATACCGTGGAAGTCGATAAATTAGCTGTTCTGTCGCCAAAAGTACCCTTGATGGCAAGAGACACTTTTAATAGAGAAAGCTAATTCACTCGCAACATTCAGTCCAGCACTACTAGAAATAGTGAAATAGTGTATGGATTACGCGTGAGTTCAAAGCGAGCAAGGCCCCCCCCCCTACCCCCCCCCCCCCTACACCCCCCCCCCCCAACCAAAAAAAAAAAAAAACTCTTGGAAAACCACTTCCTACTTTGATCGAAAGGTCTGACAATATCACAGGCGCCAGCCGTTTCGTGTTCTGCAGGGCCCGGATATTTCTGTTCAGCTTCTCGTTTCTCATTGAACCGTGGAAGATTGACACGGAAGCTGCTTTTATGCAGACTTTAATTATGGCATGGACAATCCAAATTTATGGCATCTGAGGTACAAATTTATGGCACCGGAGATACAAATTTATGACAGCGAAGGTCCAGATATAGAACATTCTTAACTCCGCGTGTTGTGTCCCCACCCCCAACTCCCCCTGTCTTCAAATCAGATGGAAATGATAGAGCGTTGTAGAGTTGTGGGGTAGAGTTGTGAGGAGGTTGCATACTCATCAATCAAGTTATTATTTTTATATCCAGCCTCATTGAATTGTGTGTCTGGCCCGTATTTGTTACTCTTGCTTTGAGAGTTTCTCTCTCTCTCTCTCTCTCTCTCTCTCTCTCTCTCTCTCTCTCTCTCTCTCTCTCTCTCTCTCTCTCTCTCTCTCTCACACACACACACACACACACACACGCGCGCGCGCGCGAACACACACACACGCACACACACACATACACACAGGCACGCACGCACGTCCATGCATCCGTCTACTCACCAGCCCACTCACATGCTACACACACACACACACTCTCTCTCTCTCTCTCTATATATATATATATATATATATATATATATATATATATATATATATATATATATATATATATATATACGCATTTAGACACACTGACAAACACACATAATACCGACACACATACAGACAGACAAGCAGACAAACACACATAGGCACATACATATACGCTCTCAAACAGACATATACGCACATACATACATACACACGCAGAAGTTCATACAGACACACATACAAAAGACACACACAAATACACGCTCAGAGACAGAACACACATAAAGACAGACATATATACACACACACATAGACAAGCACATGCCTACATAAAGGCACATAGACAAGCACACAATCATTTGGACACTAACTGGCGCAATGCAGTTCCTACACTGTGTGGAGGTTTTCCCTGGCTGTCAGTCATGTATGGGAGGAAACAGGAGCCTTTATGTAGTTAGAGTGGAGTCAAGAACCGACATTACTGCAGAAATATCCGAAAACACGCATAGATTGTAAATTTATCAACATCTACCATTTAATGTTATCTCTGAAACATCTACCATCTGATGTTATTTCTGAAACATCAACCATCTGATGTTATCTCTGAACCATCTACCATCTGATGTTATCTTTGAAACATCTACCATCTGATTTTATCTATGAAACATCTACCATCTGATGTTATCTCTAAAACATCTGCCATCTGATGTTATTTCTGAAACATCTACCATCTGATGTTATCTCTAAAACATCTGCCATCTGATGTTATCTACCATCTGACGTTATCTCTGAAGCATCTACCATCTGATGTTATCTCTGAAGCATCTACCATCTGATGTTATCTCTGAAATATTTACTATCTGATGTTATCGCTGAAACATCTACCATCTAATGTTATCTCTGAAACATCTACCATCTGATGTTATCTACCATCTGACGTTATCTCTGAAGCATCTACCATCTAATGTTATCTCTGAAACATCTACCATCTGATGTTATCTCTAAAACATCTACCATCTGATGTTATCTCTGAAGCATCTACCATCTGATGTTATCTCTGAAACATCTACTCCCTGATGTTATCTCTGAAACATCTACCATCTGATGTTATCTCTGAAGCATCTACCATCTAATGTTATCTCTGAAGCATCTACCATCTAATGTTATGTACCATCTGATGTTATCTCTGAAACATCTACCATTTGATGTTATCTCTGAAGCATCTACCATCTAATGTTATCTCTGAAACATCTACCATCTGATGTTATCTCTGAAGCATCTACCATCTGATGTTATCTCTGAAGCATCTACCATCTGATGTTATCTCTGAAACATCTACCATCTGATGTTATCTCTGAAACATCTACCATCTGATGTTATCTCTGAAGCATCTACCATCTAATGTTATCTATGAAACATCTACCATCTGATGTTATCTCTGAAACATCTACCATCTGATGTTAACTCTGAAACATCTACCATCTGATGTTATCTCTGAACCATCTACCATCTGATGTTATCTCTGAAACATCTACCATCTGATGTTATCTCTGAAGCATCTACCATCTAATGTTATCTATGAAACATCTACCATCTGATGTTATCTATGAAACATCTACCATCTGATGTTAACTCTGAAACATCTACCATCTGATGTTAACTCTGAAACATCTACCATCTGATGTTATCTCTGTGCTAGGTACTTGAATTTCTGTAGTCCCATAGCAGACACTACATAGGCTTTATCGTTTTCTAGATTGCGTGGGGAGACAGTTCCCTACTTCGTCGCCCTTCCTTGCTAGAACAATTCCAGAAAAAGGTCTGCTACTTATGATTATGACACCTGGTCGGCTCCAGAACTTAACTGATCGGAAAAGCTAACCTTGCGTGTGCTGGAAATTGAACCCGAGCCACTGTCTAGGCAGGCAAACGCACTAACTGCTATGCCATCCCTGCTGCTCCTGCCTTTTCTGTCTTGGCCCCAAATTAATACCATTGATCTGCTTCTTTGATATTTTCATATTGCCATTGCCTCTGTCTTCCTATTTGAAGCCGAGGCCTTTTTTCACTTTCTGCAACTAATGCATCAGTGTGTGTGTGTGTGTGTGTGTGCGCGCGCGCGCACGCAACACACACACACATATATATATATATATATATATATATATATATATATAGAGAGAGAGAGAGAGAGTGAGAGAGAGAGAGAGAGAGAGAGAGAGAGGCTGACTGGCTTCTCATTCTAGACGACAAACTCCTAGCCGTCGCGCAAAAAGCATTTTCCCTCTGACTTTTCCGTCCCTACCCAAGCCTAACCCTCGACATTGGCTTCGGCAGGCAGCTGCATTTCTTATAACTGTCTGTGTGACCAAAGTGGCACGTGAATGCTAAATCTGGTCTGCAGTTTTAGCGGAAGTTTCGCACCGTCTGAACACTGATTAACCTGGAAGATCAAATTGCCCACCGTCTCTTCCCCCCCCCCCCTCCCCCCCCCCCCCAAAAAAAAATCGAGAATTCAGGAAGAACACCTCACAGCATCTATTGTGAGAGAACCTCTAAATACACACGTAAAGACGGGTATCATAATTATTAAAGGTCAGAATGGGCGAATGGTTAAGAGCGCCCGTTCTTAAACATCCGGTGTGCTGGTGCTGGGGTAGCAGATTTAACCCCTATTACGGTCGGTTGTACTAAAATGTTGACTTCTCGTGTTTGACTCGGAGACGTAAATTACAAGTACCTCTGAAGTTGGAGTGGGTCGCTTGATAGCGATGTTCACTGGTTATAAGGAAAGCTAACCCACACGCAGTTCAGTGCAATAAAAGTAGCAGTACGAATATAGACTACGCTTGAGTTGAAAGCGAAAAAAAAAACCCATTAACAAGTCTTGACGTGGCCGAAAGGATAGAGCTCCCTAGCTCTTAAACTTCCGATACGCTGATGGTGTGATGGTGGGGACGTTTCCTACAGGCATCAGTTTGGACTTCAACCTTGACTTCTCATCCAGAAAGCAGTGGCAAACTACTGAACGTAAACATGGCTAGAAAATCATTCTGGGGGTTGCGGTTGGTGACAACGTCCTGCAAAATACACGCAGTTGCCCCCCCCCCCCCTTACATGAGAAAGAAAAGGGGGAAGGGGTTATAGCAGCGCTGAATTTCATTAGAAAATAGCAAGTTAAATGATTCGGCCATATAACTAGGCTACCAACTAACAGTATACCACAACAAGCAATGATGTACAGACCAAATAGAACCAGAAGAAGAGGCCGACCATGTGAACGATGGACAGAAGGATAACAGAGTCCTTGGGGATCTCGATATATGAAGCCCATATTTCTCTTCTTCTTGGTTCACGATATTCTGTTTTTCCTGTAACATGCGCGCTTAAAAGCCCCTGTTTAATTTTCTTCTTTAATGATTGGGAAAGGTCTATGGGTCACACCAGTATATTGCCACATAGGTCAAGATAAACCTCTTGTAATTTGATATAAATATCATTTGGGCAACCCTTTGAGGCCCCTAAGACAGTTCATAAATAAATACACGGCGTATTGTTTGGCGCTCATAGAACTAGAGAAAAGAATTAGAGACTAGAGGACACATTAAACAACATAAAAATTGAAAACTATCGGTCGGTAACTATAGCTGTCAATTTTTATGTTGTCTAGTGCATCATCTAGTCTCTCATTCTTTTTCCTACTTCTATTAGCGTCAAACAATACGTGTATATTTATTTTATAATTTTACACAGGTTACTAAACTTTAAGGCATCTTCACAGTTTTCGTAAAAATAATGGATCTAATTTAGATACGTGAAAATTTATAACTCATTATTTTATTTAAACTGTTTTATTCTTTAATTACTACACTCACTAATGTAATTTTTTTAAAGAGAAAGTTAGTTGCATATCCTTTGAAGTACGGCGCAATCAACCCAACATTTATTGGGTGTTCGTGATATCTTGGTAAGTTTACGTTCAGTAGTTTCAGGTTGCCCTTTTTAGTTATTGGAATGAAGATAGTTCTCTTACAATAGAAGAGAATGTTTGTTTGTGTGTGTGTCCTTTATGCGTTCCCGAACGGTCCATCCGACTGAGATGAAATTTTGTACAGATGTTCTTCTCACTCCCGCGGATCCAACTGAAATAGTTAGTTAGTTTAAAATGAATTTTTTATTTTTTGGGAATGGGAACGGGATCATCAGAAACAGACGAGCAACAGGAACGGTGGCAGGGGCCGGACGCTTACTCTGTGCGCTTAGAGATATGTATTTGAATGTATAATGACAACTTATATGAATTCAATGAGACGCTCCCCGCCAGGGGCTGGGCCAAGTCGGGCCGGGTCGTCTAGTAACAAATAAAATCTTACTGTTTAAAAGGAAAAAAAAAACGGAGAGAAAAATCTGGAACTAGGTGATGGGTGACAAGTGAAAATAAGTAAACTGCCAGTAACCGATGTTACAACCAATGTTACAACCAAGGCAACCATATCATCAAGTGTTGCGCATAGGGAAACTAAGGACACAAGGTCTTACCCTAACGGGACACTGCTTTGCCAGTTGGGGTTATAAAAACGAATTTTGAACTGGAGGACACCACAACGCCTCACTGCAAAATCTTGACCATCACAGATAACAACAGCTTTTCTACTGGTTCGACAGTGAATAGAGAAGACAAGACTACCAGACAGTACTGTTGTATACAATGAAAATACAAGAAGTACAGCGATGAGACAATAATCTAGTTCCAAAAATAACATCACCTTCCTTCAGACGCAGGAAATCACATAAACACGAATTTGTAAGCTGTAAACATTTTTTCGTCATTGAATATAGCACCCAAGATTAAGTGGCCGGTTTATATATTTCAGCATTCATGTTTTAGTAGCGGAAATAAATCAGGAAATTGCTATTTATAGGGATGACATATATGTTGTTGCGTATTTTGGCGGACATATCGATTTTATATTGAGAGCCGGCAGGAGAATTCTCCTCCTCTCCAGCCAGATTCGACGAAGGCCGGCTGGCGGTGCTCCCATTGATTATATCCGTCTGACAGATTTCACTATTGTATTTTTGCTTGTGCTTGCAGAAGATGGCATCCTGTCTGAGGCAGCAACGTTACTGACTGGACAAAATACCTTCTGCATGCCAATGGAGGCGGGCAGCGGTCAGGCTGTGGGGCCAGACAAGGCTCTCATCACGACCAGCTCGTCCAGCAGTGGTGAGTAGATGGTGTCTTCAAATGTTTCTACCTTTTATGTATCTTTTCTATCCTCCCATGTCTCGCTTCATCCACTTCGTGATGATTCTCTTACATTTTGGTAGAATATATGCACTGTACGCGATATTTGCAATATCCGTTAAAACATATTCGGTTCCGCAGAGAATATTGTCGCCGAATTCACGTGATTTGCGGTGTCTGATTTATTATACATGCATTTTAACTGTCTGTCCTCGCATCCTTATTTCACACCGTTATGATTATTCACTTCTTTTTTGTTTGCAATTGTAGATAATAATGTATGTTCATTATATGAATAATTGATGGTTTAAAGATACATATTTTCGGTTTCGCATAGAATATTTTACCCGATCGAAACTTGTGGCAAAGTGTCTTTTTTACGCGTCTAGATTCTGCAACTCTTAATATTGACTAAATATTGTTTTTGTATGCGTCCAAATTATGCAACTCTAGCCAGTTATAGTGACTACAACTTAACTCCCGACACTTTCCGTATAAATAAATGCCTTTTCTGTTTGTTTAATATACATTCGAATGTTTCATATTTGTAGTGACGTTAATTATCTCTGTTTAATAAACATATTCGATCCAGTATTGAAGATTCTTCCCTGATCCAAACTTATGGTTTTGTTTTAAATATATTTATTTATATGTGTGTGTAATTAATTTAAAAATTGTCGGCGCGAAACTTGAATATTTAACATATAGGCAGACAAGCTCGTATGCGACTTTGAATATAAGTGTTGCAGAAGAGTATTACACATCGTTGGACTAAAACGGGAGCAAACAAATCTATTGGACAAGAACTCAGTATTCAAAACGATTGGTTGTGAAGACAAATAAAATTAAGGAAAATGAAATATTTTAGGCATATAAAACGAAACGAATGTCTGGAAAAGATAATTATGGTGGGAGGTATGCCGGGGAAAGGAGAACCAGAGCGAAGATGGATTCAAAATGTGATAGATAGTTTATACATGGCAGGTTGGTCAAGTCTTTGTCAGATATGATTGAGCTACCGTATGACAGTAGACGTACCGTTCTGCTTTCTGTTAGCGCCGAATGTTGGGCGCCGCTCACTAACCCGACACCCCACACTGTGCCAATGGCTACGGGCGGAGGAGCGCTGTTGGGAGAGTACAAACCTTATCCTTGTTCGAAGAAATGCAACCTAAAGAATAAACGTCATGGCAGGATAGCCAAGCCCTAAGCCTTGGTCAGAAACTCGCGTGGGATCGAAGCTCCGACAGGCGGACAGTTAGAGCATTTCTTTGCTGAACCCAGCAGCTTCTATAGCTTGTCTTGTTCCATATTTATTGGTGTTATTAGGCAGGCCGAGAGAGGGATCATACTTTGTGTTATGGAGAGGTTATTATGCCTTTAAAAAAATTAAAGCACAATAATTACGGTCTCTCAAAACGGCAAGGTGCCAATACATACAGCACATACAACAGCAACAGAGGCAGGGCACTTGGTTTATGATAGAAATATTGAAAGACTCTTATACAGGAAGTTGTACACAGGGCATTTGGTTTATGATAGAAATATCGAAAGATTCTTATACAGGAAGTTGTACACACGGCATTTGGTTTATGATAGAAATATCGAAAGATTCTTATACAGGAAGTTGTACACACGGCATTTGGTTTATGATAGAAATATCGAAAGATTCTTATACAGGAAGTTGTACACACGGCATTTGGTTTATGATAGAAATATCGAAAGATTCTTATACAGGAAGTTGTACACAGGGCATTTGGTTTATGATAGAAATATCGAAAGACTCTTATAAAGGAAGTTGTACAAAGGACATCTGGTTTATGATAGAAATATCGAAAGACTCTTATAAAATTATTGCACACAGGACATCTGATTTATGATAGAAATATCGACACACTTATAAAGGAAGTAAATCAATCAATCATGTACCATGCCGGAAAGCGTGGGCGGTCGTGACTCGCCATTTCACTCGATCATCAGAGTCGTGGATCAACTCAGTGTTCCTGTCTCGTCCATGCCATGTGGCCAAGCCATCCAGGTATTTTCCTCTCGGTCTTCCTCTTGGTCTGTTCCCCTCGATCTTGCCAGTTGTCACTAAGTTCTCCAATCCATTTCTTCTCATAACATGTCCACAAAAGTTTGACTGTCTACGTCTAATTTCTCTAATCAGTCTACGATTGTCATTTGTCTCCTGTAGTACTTGGTCATTGGTTTTTCTGTCTGTCTATGGTATCCTTTGCATTTTTCATCAGAAACCACATGTCTGCAGCCTTTATATATATATAAAGTATTGTAGTGGGCGACCTATGTGTGGTTGGTGCTGGATGAATGCGCGGGTATGTATGTGCATTCAGCACATGTTACTCAAATCCACATATAGATTTGTCGAATTGACGCCTATTCTGTGCTCATCCACATAAATATATAACTGCAACAATGACTGCCTTAATATTTGCCATATTTACAATGCAGTAGTAGTAGTAGGCCCCTTTCAGTCCTGTAGGACTATAGTGTTGTGCCGATTTGGAGGCACCTAAATTCACCGTTGTTACACTGTGTTGAAGTTACCTCTCCAGGGCACAAGCCTGGGCAATGGAATGTGGAGAACCAGCTGTTGCCCAGTAGCAAGTTCCCCCTCTCCACGTCACCGATGTTGACCATGGGAAAGGCAGTAGCCAATGCAATTTGGCATCGGTGCCGTGGCAGGAGTTGCCAGAATTATGTTGATTACAACATGGAACTGCCTTAGGGACTTCCATCTCTGGATTTGTCCTCAGGGTTTATTCCCGAAGCCTTTCCCATCTGGGTATACTTGCAAGGCAGCGGAGGTTTGAAATTTAGAGTTTCCTCTCTTAGAGGGGATACCAATCAAGGCTGACGAGTCTCCTCTGCCTGGGAATAAATAAGGAGGGAAGTCTGCCTTTCTTCCTTCCTGGCAGTGACCATACTGATCATATGACCGTAGCCATTGTCTCCATCGAGAGGTCTTTTGCCCACTGTTGCTTACTTGAAACCATAACGAACAACTATCTGTCGGCTGCTCCCAAATCCGATCCACCACCTGTTTACGTGGCTTCACGTTACCCCGTTTGGGAGGGGGGAGGGGGCTGAACGGATACCCGACCTCGCCCACGGGTGTCCCGTAGGCTAGCGGAGAAAAGGAGGCGCCTTACTTCTCCTTTGATAGGCGATACCCCTACCCCGCTACCCAAATACGACGTACAGGATGTTTTTTTCACATCTCATTTGTATCATGCGTGAACTTCACGAATGCCCACATTTCCTAGCCTTTTCAAAAATACAGACATATAATTGCCAGAGGTCTCGTTTTCCAGTCTGCTGCAGGACATATAAATATATCTGATGACAGTTGTTTATGTATGTTGTCTGAATGCATAATGTCCGGTGAATATTTCATATATACACGCACTCATCATTACTGGAAGAAGATATACGTGGGTGCCAGAAAATGTATAAACATGTCAACTGCGCTCATTAGTTTGCTAATGTCTCTGTCTACAGGAATGTCGGCTCTCTGGCGAAGGGGTTACGGGCGCAATTCGTAATCCCGCTTACCACGTTCCAAACACAGCTGCGGGCGATTTGGTAGCAGGCTGACTTGCTTTGGTTTTCATACAATGGTATGAGTACCAGCCGTTCAGAAAGCAATGGAAAACTTTTGAACGTAAACTTGCCAAGAAATCACAAATAGCCAAAAAATGCTGGAGTAGACTGCGACGTCCAGTAAAGGATATGCAACTCACTTTAACGAGAATGCCTGTTCTTTCCGTCTGTATGCATGCCAGTGTTGCGCAAACAGTAATGAAGTGGTGACGAAATTAGAGGCAGTGGAGATCTGGTGTTTGAGAAGAAAGCTGAGTATATCGTGAGCATAGAATAAAACAAATGACTAGACAAGGGCAGCAGCTGGCGTGACTAGATTACTTATCAAAACAATAAGGAAAGGTAACTTATTCTTATTGACTGTTTAGTTTAGTTTAATTTAGTCGATGGATCAACATCACGGCACACAGGTGCAACCCATAAGTGCTCCGTTCTCCTCCTAACTCAAATCTGAGTCTGGAGAAACTCAGCTCAGTGCACGAACTCTGTAGCACCAGCGAGGATCCTGAAAATACTTTGGGTAGATTTTTAACTCGAAATTTTGCCCGGGCAGCGCCGTTAGGCTACTCTTTTCGATTTCCAACTGCAAGGGATTTTTTACGTGCGCATCAATACACACGGGCGTCCGATCTCACTACCCAGAGACAATATAACATATCTAGGCAAACTTTCTGGCCTAGAGAGACAACAGTGGAAGATAAACTCTATGGACCGCTGTGTGAACTGAAAAAGACAGTTCAATTCATACAACAGACAGCATTGCAGTTATAGACATATTTCACGCGCACGAAAGAAGAAGAAGAAGAAGAAGAAGACTACCCAGAGACCAGGGGGAATTTTATTACTAGAAGACCACGTGAAAAAAATCCCGGTCCTCACCTGGGCTTGAACCCGGGACCTCCAGCACTCGAGGCGGACGCCATGGAGTTTATCGGAGTCCTTTGATAAAACAGCTCGATGATCTGACTTCGCTGGCGACATTGCCCTTCTGTCTCGCAGACACGACCAGACGCAGGATAAACTAAACATATTATACAGGAGGTCTCAACAGTTGGGTGTAAAAATGTATAGGGGAAAGACAAAGATAGTGAGAATTAATCAAGCAGATGATAATCCAATCTCCCTTGGTGGAACCTCCCTTCAAGAGGTGGAATCATACACCTATTTAGGCAGCAATGTAGACAAAGGGGGTGGGACAGATAACGATATATGATAAAAGAATACAAAAAGCCAGGGGCACTTTTATAGCACTATTAAATTTTTGGAGGTGAAAAGGAATTAAACTTAGCCGCGAACTATATATTCAATTCTGACGTTAAATCAGAACTACTGTATCAGTCAGAAACATGGTGAACATTTAAAACCATTACAAATAAATTACAAACACTCACTAATTGGTGCCTGAACAAAATGGAAGGAATAAAATGACATGACAGAATCACCAGTGTTGAGTTCGTGGAGAAAACTAGACAAATACTAGTGTTGGGCTCATGGAGAAAACTAAACAAATACTAGTGTTGGGCTCATGGAGAAAACTAGACAAATACCAGTGTTGGGCTCGTGGAGAAAACTAGACAAATACCAGTGTTGGGCTCGAGGAGAAAACTAGACAAATACCAGTGTTGGGCTCGTGGAGAAAACTAGACAAATACCAGTGTTGAGTTCGTGGAGAAAACTAAACAAATACTAGTGTTGGGCTCATGGAGAAAACTAAACAAATACTAGTGTTGGGCTCGTGGAGAAAACTAGACAAAACCAGTGTTGGGCTCGTGGAGAAAACTAGACAAATACCAGTGTTGGGCTCATGGAGAAAACTAGACAAATACCAGTGTTGGGCTCATTGAGAAAACTAGACAAATACCAGTGTTGGGCTCATGGAGAAAACTAGACAAATACCAGTGTTGGGCTCGTGAAGAAAACTAGACAAATACCAGTGTTGGGCTCATGGAGAAAACTAGACAAATACCAGTGTTGGGCTCGTGGAGAAAACTAGACAAATACCAGTGTTGGGCTCGTGGAGAAAACTAGACAAATACCAGTGTTGGGCTCATGGAGAAAACTAGACAAATACCAGTGTCGGGCTCATGGAAAAAACTAGACAAATACCAGTGTCGGGCTCACTGAGAAAACTAGACAAATACCAGAGTTGGGCTCATGAGAAAACTAGACAAATACCAGTGTCGGGCTCATGAGAAAACTAGACAAATACCAGTGTTGGGCTCGTGGAGAAAACTAGACAAATACCAGTGTTGGGCTCATGGAGAAAACTAGACAAATACCAGTGTTGGGCTCGTGAAGAAAACTAGACAAATACCAGTGTTGGGCTCATGGAGAAAACTAGACAAATACCAGTGTTGGGCTCGTGGAGAAAACTAGACAAATACCAGTGTCGGGCTCGTGGAGAAAACTAGACAAATACCAGTGTTGGGCTCGTGGAGAAAACTAGACAAATACCAGTGTTGGGCTCATGGAGAAAACTAGACAAATGCCAGTGTTGGGCTCATTGAGAAAACTAGACAAATACCAGTGTTGGGCTCATGGAGAAAACTAGACAAATGCCAGTGTTGGGCTCATTGAGAAAACTAGACAAATACCAGTGTTGGGCTCATGGAGAAAACTAGACAAATACCAGTGTTGGACTCCTTGAGAAAACTAGACAAATACCAGTGTTGGGCTCATGGAGAAAACTAGACAAATGCCAGTGTTGGGCTCATTGATAAAACTAGACAAATACCAGTGTTGGGTTCATGGAGAAAACTAGACAAATACCAGTGTTGGGCTCATGGAGAAAACTAGACAAATGCCAGTGGGGCTCACTGAGAAAACTAGACAAATACCAGTGTTGAGTTCGTGGAGAAAACTAGACAATTACCAGTGTTGGGCTCATGGAGAAAACTAGACAAATACCAATGTTGGGCTCATGGAGAAAACTAGACAAATACCAGTGTTGGGCTCATTGAGAAAACTAGACAAATACCAGTGTTGGGCTCATGGAGAAAACTAGACAAATACCACTGTTGGGCTCATTGAGAAAACTAGACAAATACCAGTGTTGGGCTCGTGAAGAAAACTAGACAAATACCAGTGTTGGGCTCATGGAGAAAACTAGACAAATACCAGTGTTGGGCTCGTGGAGAAAACTAGACAAATACCAGTGTCGGGCTCGTGGAGAAAACTAGACAAATACCAGTGTTGGGCTCATGGAGAAAACTAGACAAATACCAGTGTCGGGCTCATGGAAAAAACTAGACAAATACCAGTGTCGGGCTCACTGAGAAAACTAGACAAATACCAGAGTTGGGCTCATGAGAAAACTAGACAAATACCAGTGTCGGGCTCATGAGAAAACTAGACAAATACCAGTGTTGGGCTCGTGGAGAAAACTAGACAAATACCAGTGTTGGGCTCATGGAGAAAACTAGACAAATACCAGTGTTGGGCTCGTGAAGAAAACTAGACAAATATCAGTGTTGGGCTCGTGGAGAAAACTAGACAAATACCAGTGTCGGGCTCGTGGAGAAAACTAGACAAATACCAGTGTTGGGCTCGTGGAGAAAACTAGACAAATACCAGTGTTGGGCTCATGGAGAAAACTAGACAAATGCCAGTGTTGGGCTCATTGAGAAAACTAGACAAATACCAGTGTTGGGCTCATGGAGAAAACTAGACAAATGCCAGTGTTGGGCTCATTGAGAAAACTAGACAAATACCAGTGTTGGGCTCATGGAGAAAACTAGACAAATACCAGTGTTGGACTCCTTGAGAAAACTAGACAAATACCAGTGTTGGGCTCATGGAGAAAACTAGACAAATGCCAGTGTTGGGCTCATTGATAAAACTAGACAAATACCAGTGTTGGGCTCATGGAGAAAACTAGACAAATACCAGTGTTGGGCTCATGGAGAAAACTAGACAAATGCCAGTGGGGCTCACTGAGAAAACTAGACAAATACCAGTGTTGAGTTCGTGGAGAAAACTAGACAATTACCAGTGTTGGGCTCATGGAGAAAACTAGACAAATACCAATGTTGGGCTCATGGAGAAAACTAGACAAATACCAGTGTTGGGCTCATTGAGAAAACTAGACAAATACCAGTGTTGGGCTCATGGAGAAAACTAGACAAATACCACTGTTGGGCTCATTGAGAAAACTAGACAAATACCAGTGTTGGGCTCGTGGAGAAAACTAGACAAATACCAGTGTTGGGCTCGAGGAGAAAACTATACAAATGCCAGTGGGGCTCACTGAGAAAACTAGACAAATACCAGTGTTGAGTTCGTGGAGAAAACTAGACAATTACCAGTGTTGGGCTCATGGAGAAAACTAGACAAATACCAGTGTCGGGCTCATGGAGAAAACTAGACAGATGCACGTGTTGGGCTCATGGAGAAAACTAGACAAATACCAGTGTCGGGCTCATGAGAAAACTAGACAAATACCAATGTCGGGCTCATGAGAAAACTAGACAAATACCAGTGTCGGGCTCATGGAGAAAACTAGACAGATGCACGTGTTGGGCTTTTGGTGAAAACTAGACAAATACCAGTGTTGGGCTCACTGAGAAAACTAGACAAATACCAGTGTCGGGCTCATGAGAAAACTAGACAAATACCAGTGTCGGGCTCATGGAGAAAACTAGACAAATACCAGTGTCGGGCTCATGAGAAAACTAGACAAATACCAGTGTCGGGCTCTTGAGAAAACTAGACAAATAGCAGTGTCGGGCTCATGGAGAAAACTAGACAAATACCAGTGTCGGGCTCATGAGAAAACCAGACAAATACCAGTGAACCAAGAGGCAGAGACATTACGCTGGCTCTGGATATATATATATATATATATATATATATATATATATATATATATATATATATATATATATATATATATATATCACACACACACACTCACAGAGAGAGAGAGAGAGAGAGAGAGAGAGAGAGAGAGAGAGAGAGAGAGCTAGACAAAGACCATTGTCTGGGATCCACTGGGCAAAAGAAGTAGAGAAAGAACTATCACGGAGAAGAGAAATAGATACAGAGATTAATAATATGGGGAGGACATGGACAGAGTTGCATGGGGAAAGCTAAGGATAGGAGGGCTAGAATAGGGAGAACATGGACGGAGTTGCATGGGGAAAGCTAAGGATAGGAGGGCTAGAATAGGTAAGGCATGGACAGAGTTGCATGGGGAAAGCTAAGGATAGGAGGGCTAGAATAGGGAGAACGTGGACGGAGTTGCATGGGGAAAGCTAAGGATAGGAGGGCTAGAATAGGTAAGGCATGGACAGAGTTGCATGGGGAAAGCTAAGGATAGGAGGGCTAGAATAGGGAGAACATGGACGGAGTTGCATGGGGAAAGCTAAGGATAGGAGGGCTAGAATAGGGAGAACATGGATGGAGTTGCATGGGGAAAGCTAAGGATAGGGGGGGGGGGGGGTGCATGGAATGAGTTGGTTGATGACCAATGCCGCATTGGGGAATAAAGAGGAAAAAGACGATGGCATGAAACGTATGTGACATATCAACAGAAGATGTGGGATAGAGAGAATATCCTTATCCGTGAAGATACAAGGCAAGATAGGAAGAGGAAGAAAGATACACGCGGAAAGCTTAAACAGCCATGCAACAATTAATATAAGTAACATTAACATCAAATCAATAAAATATCAGATGACAGACATGATTGTAAATTGGTGGTCACCACTGGATGATCAATGCCGGAAACCTACAGAAGAAGTTGCAAGATGACATCTCAAAAAGTTTTCCGAATACTGAGAAATGTGTTTCAATTAATCCACAACACATGTCAGCTGCAATGGAGGTGCACACATTCTGTCGCACCCTCTGGCAGACTTGTTTGACGCTCATGTGATGATATTTCCCATCACATAGCGCTGCCTACCTCTTGCTTGAGTGCCACCGACTTTCACGCTGGCGGCTGGCTGATTGGCTAGAATGCCGGGCTCTCATTCAGTCGACCCGGTTTTGAACCCTCGGTAAGGTGTGGCGTTTTTTCTGTCCGGGGCACACAAAAAAACAACCCTAACCTGCACAGTTCGCGGCGACTGCACTAGCCATGCGGCCTTAATTCCTCAGGCTCAAGACCCCTCCTCCCTGTCCTACACCGCAAGGTACTATAGGGCAGTCATATATAAGGCCCTCATATCTGTGGCCATCCCCTGAATCTCCCCCATACGGCTTCCCTGCATCTTCCCCATGTCTCCCATACATCTCCCCCATGTTTTCCATACATCTACCCCCCCCCCCCCCAGTCTCACCTGCATCTCCCCCATACATCTCCCCCATGTTTTCCATACATCTACCCCTTTGTCTCCCTTCCCTGCATCTCCACCATTTGCATGCAGCGAAATGACAAATGGAAAGTAAAGTACTTTCAGTTTTGGCAAGATGAAAATTGATTAAAAATACTACTGTATTCTTTTATGAATACGTTTTGCCCACCTGCTGAATAAATGTGTTATGAAGTAATCAATTTTAATATCAATTAATACTGAAAATATGCCTATTTACTATAGAAAATACACCAGCGTCCAGTCCGTCCCCACTGGTAACAAGTATAAAAACATACGATAGTGCATGTAATTTTTAGTCGACTTTTAAAATATTTTAGTATGTTTTGAGGGAATATATTCCTAACAAAGTCACAACATATCAAACATATTAAAGCAAATTTAAGAAAAGTAGAGAAAGCGAAAGTTGACATTGGGGTCTTTTGGACCCCATGGTAGTTCTTGTGTTATAGTATGTCCACATTTGTTTGCCTTCATTCACGATCAATTATTTTGAAAACTGTCTGTTGCATCGTTATGAAATTTTGCCAGCCGTCTTATATTTACCTCCACCCAAGGAATATGTCTTTGATAGGTCCAAAAACAACTTAAATCATTGAAAGCGGCGACATTCCTTTGATGTTTTGCTAAACAACTAGTGATTTCTCGTTAACAAAGTTATTTTTACGGTAATGGGAGACCTGTCAATTCTGATGACACACAAAGGCGTATCCGGATTCGTATGGGAGAGGGTGCAATGAAAGAACTAACTTAAAATCGACAGGGTCGGCTGCATTGCACCGGGTTTTTATCCCATATGGCTCAGTTTCTTTCCGCAGCGCGGAAAGCGTCGCACAAAGCACGAACTCCGTTGTTCCAGCGACGACCCTCGGGAGTCTCCGAAAAAATGCACTGGTGAAATGAAGGACGCGGCCCGGAATCGAACATACAACCTTCGGAGCCCGAGTCAGACGGCTTGACCACTTCACCACGGAGATTCCCGAGAGGGGTGCAATGTGTAATATTAGTAAAGACAGAAGACAGAGACAGAGGCACGGGGTAAATAATTTGTAAATTAACAGGAAAGTAGAAGGAATATATTTCTTACCTTATTTTTAATTTCCTTCTTGTTTCTTCAGCTGATGCTGATGCTGTAATGTTTAGGGCCTACAATTCGTCTGAATAGTTGGAGCAAAATATCCCAGTAAGTGTGTACGTAGATTAAGGTCTGCGATCTGCTCAGACCTTAATCTGTGTCGGACGATTCCAGTAGGTTGATGATTGCTCTCGGTTGCATAAAATTCAATCCATCCTTTCTCCAATAGTCCTCTTCCTCTTTCAACACATGGTCCTGACGTTTTTTCCAGTACCTTTTATCAATATTTAATAGCGCGGACAGACAGACAGACAGACAAGACAGACAGACAGAAAGGTAGGTAGGTAGGTAGGTAGGTAGGCAGAAAGGTGGGTGGGTGGGTGGATGGATGGCTGGCTGACTGGGTCGGTCGGTCGGTCGGTGGGTCGGCCGGCCGACCGATAGATAGATAGATAGATAGATAGATAGATAGATAGATAGATAGATAGATAGATAGATAGATAGATAGATATCGGTGGGTCGGTGGGTGGGTCGGCCGGCAGGCATGCAGGCAGGCAGGCAGACAGATAGATTAGATAGATTAGATAGATAGATAGATAGATAGATAGATAGATAGATAGATAGATAGATAGATAGATAGATAGATAGATAGATAGATAGATAGATAGATATCGGTGGGTGGGTCGGTCGGTTGGTCAGTCGGTCGGTGGGTGAGTGGGCAGGCAGGCAGGCAGACAGACAGACAGACAGACATATAGATTAGATAGATAGATAGATAGATAGATAGATAGATAGATAGATAGATAGATAGATAGATAGATAGATACAGACAGACAGACAGACAAGCAGACAGATAGATAGATAGATAGATAGATCCCCGCCAGAAGCCGGGCCTTGTCAGCTAGGTTATTTATATAATCACGTTTCATGAAAGAACCCCCATTTGGAGACACCTCTGAATCTTCGCGCTGTGTGTTTCAAAACGGAAATCACGTGAAAATTTTTAAAAATGCGGGGACGTGTCTTGGTGAAGCTGTAATACTGTTAAAATCATGGACGTAATCTCTAAGTCGTAATTAATATACCGCATATAAACTAACTTTGAATTCTGCTGTAAAATCTCCAGAACAAAATTTGTTTTTTTGGGTGGACATAATGATAAGGTTATATACTAAATCTCATCATTTTCCCTCAGTTGGTTACTGAGATATTGAATTTTATATTGAGACAAAAAAAAAAAAAAAACACTATAATATTGTCTGGCCATATCTGTATATTGTCTCTGTCACATCCGGTTAATATTATCAGGTCATACCTGCATATTGTCTCTGTCACATCCGGTTAGTATTATCAAGCCATATCTGTGTATTGCCTCTATCATGTCCGGTTAATATTATCAGTTCATATCTGTGTATTGCCTTTGTCACGTCCGGTCAATATTATCAGGCCATATCTGTGTATTGTCTCTGCCACGTCCTGTTAATATTATATAGCAATATCTGTGTATTGTATCTGTCACATTCCTGTTAATATTATACCGTAATATATGTGTATTTCTGTGTCACACCGTGTTAATATTATACCGCTGTATCTGTGTATTGTCTCTGTCACGTGCTGTTAATACCATACCGCGGTATCTGTTTATTGTCTCTGTCACATTCTGTTAATATTAAGCCGCGATATCTCTGCCACGTCATGTTAATATTATACAGCCGTATTTCTGTAGTGTTTCTTTCTCGCGCCATTGATATTAGAACATCGAATACATGGCTAGTTAGTTAGTTAGTCGACAGATCATCCTCATTGCACATCGAATCATTCAGCCCATACGTGCTCGGATCCCCTCCTCAGCAAATCCCGCAGCGTGTAGCTAACGACACCAGTTCTGTGTTGGTGTATCAATCTTCTTTGGTTTCCTGCGTATTATTCATGTTTGGCCACCCCTCTTTTAATTTTCTGTTCTCGCAGTCTGGCCATGGTTGTAGATTCACAGTCATCATCACTAGAATGCATGGTTGATTGTATCTAAGTATTATCATTGTATTAAAAAAAAAAATTCTAGTACATTCATATACAGCCGAATACATCATTGGCTAAGTTTAATGATTACACTGGTTTACACACATCTTGGTGCCTTAAATTTTATAGCTGTTCTTGTGTAATTTGTGTTGCTGATTCCTAAAATGTAATCAGATTGTTTCTATCAGCTATAGTTTTTGAGATAACTAAGAATGACCTTCTTAGTAGGGCAATTGTTATGTACAAGCCTAGGCTTAGGTGCCATCAGTGGCATTTTGACTGCAATCTGCATTCATATTATTTTTAACTAATGTACCCCTCCTTTTCACCATATTTTCACAACGTCATTCCCCCCCCCCCCCCGCCCTCCTTCGTATTTCCTACCTAAAATCCCCCCTCCCGCTCCTGTCCCTAATTACTTTATAAAATGAATTTTAAAAAGGGTGAGACGTACAGAACCGTAAAGTCTGAAGGGAAAAACATTATCAAGTAATCGGTTCTTGTATAAACGCGATCTTGAAATATTGAAGATATGGAAGGAATCAACATTGGGGGACGATGCATCAATAACATTAGATATGCAGATGATAGTCTTGATTGCAGACAATGAACAGGACCTGCAACATTTAGTAGATGCGGTTGTTGCACACAGTGAAACAACTGGGGTTATAATTAAATTGTAAAAAGGCACAGATTATTGTCGTCACTAGGAAGAACGAAATACCACAATGTAATATTCAAGTAAATGGGAATATTCTTCAACAAATGAATAGGTACAATTATCTCGTAACAATTTCCGTGTTCTTGGGATTTTACATTGTATCATTTCGTTCTTCTTGGAGACGACCATAATCTCCGTCTTCTTACAATTTAATTCTAATCCTAGTTGCTCACTGTGTACAATAACCGCATCTACTAAATGCTGCAGATCCTTTTCATTGTTTGCACTCAATACCGTATCATCTGCATATCTTATATTATTGATGTTATGTCCTCCGATAGTGTTTTCTCTTTATCTTCTAAATGTCTCATACTATTTTTACTATTAAAGGAGAGAAAAAAGTTCCGGAGACACTGCACACCCCTGTCGCACACCAGTCATGACTGGGTGGTATTATTGACCTCCTTCACTATCGGTGTTTAAAGCTGCTTGTTTCAAATAAAAATTCTTTGCAGGTTTAAGGTCTTTCTCGTCAGTTTGGAAATGTGCAAGCATCTTTTCACGTCGAAGTGGCTTACTCTGTCGAAAGCCTTTATCAATGAAGAAATGGTACTCATGTGTGCTGTAACTGTATTACATGTTTGAAAAACAAAGTACTGCGTAAGTAGATTCTGCCTTAGAGCTCTGCGGTCTGTAAGTCATCCCAAATCTCCAGCGACTGAGTTGGATCCCAAGAACATTGACTGGATAGTGAAACTAGGTCAACTATCGCTAAGACGCAGAGACCGACCAGTACATTAATGATTGTTATTCCCATGTACTTGGTGTATGTGCCAGTTTTATTATTTCCAACAAACCAGACATATTCTCACATATTCATACGGGATTTGTCTGTCTTGTTTTCTTATCTTTTTAGTATAACATACATAGTCATAATACCTATACATGATTTATGTTGATATTTTCTTATTTCTAATAAATCATGCATATTAATAATAGTCATACGTCGTTTGTGTGTGTATTCTCTTATCTCCAGTAAACATATATACCAAATGCGTGGTTTCTGTAACTGTTATATCTCCAGTAAACATATATAACCAATGCATGGTTTCTGTAACTGTTAAATCTCCAGTAAAACATTCTGCATGGTTGTCTGTCTGTTTTCTTATCTCCAGTAAAACATATATACCCATACGTGGTTTGTCTGTCTGTTTTCTTATCTCCAGTAAAACATATATACACCCTTAAGTGGTTTTCTATCTGTTTTCTTATCTCCGGTAAAACATTCATGCCCATGCGTGTTTTGTCTGTCTATTTACTTATCTTCAGGGAAAAAACATTTATACCGATGCGTGGTTTGTCTGTCTATTTCTTTTTCTTCAGGAGCGAAAAAAAAAACAACATTCATACCCATACTTGGTTTGTCTGTCATTTTTCGTAACTCCGGGAGAAAAAAACATACATACACATACGTGGTTCGTATCTGCTGTAAACATATATATATTTTTTTTATTTTTCCCGCGTTTCCATCCTGTTTCAGGATATTGTGGTCAACACCAGCATCTTTCAGCTGTATGTTGATTCCTAGGCTAGATTACGCTCATCAGCACGCCACGACTTTCTGAGCGACCGGCTCCATACTCTCATAAGTCACTTTTGCGATTCGAACCACTGCTAATTCTCGTCGCGTGACGCGACGAGAGTATTCGAGGTTAGCGGAGAAAGCTGCTAACTCCTCGGCCATGGAGCCGGCTTGTAAACATATATACTCGTGCTTAATTTGTGTCTATATTCTTGTCTGCTGTAAACACACTTGCTCAAACTTGATTTGCGTTTTTAATTTTCTTGTTTGTTATAAACAGTGCACACACTTGGCTTGGGTGACCATATTCTTGTCCATAATAAAATATACATTTGACAAAATATAGTACCTTCCTGTGAATAAGGTAAAGGACCGAAACATTTCGGGAAGGGGGACACTTCTGACGATCAGAAACCTCCTGCCATGCTTGCTCCACGACGGCGGAGTCTTTATCGCTACATACCAATACTTGGCGTGAACCTTTGTCTGCCGATTAACACACATACCCACTCTTGATGTGTGTACCCCTATTGGTGTCTGCTGTGAAACATACCTATCCAGTCTTGATTTGAGTGCCCGTATTTCTGTCTGCTGTAAGACATTTATTGTATGCCCACATCCTTGTCTACTGTAAAACATGCATGCCCATACATGATGTCTATTCCCATACTCTTGCCTGCTGTAAAATATACACTGCCATGCTTGTATGTAGTTGAACCTATACAAAACATGTTTCGCCTATTCTGGTGCTCACTTATGGAATGATCTGCCTCCAGATCTGAAAACTCCAATGAGTCCCTACACATTTAACCGAAAACTCTTTCAATACTTAATCCATACCGACTATATGCCACCATAATTCATTTACTGGTATAATTGTTCAGTATAATTGTTCATTATAATTGTTTAACTATAATTGTTCACTATATATGTGTGTGCGTGTGGGAGCGAGAGAGAGAGAGAGAGAGAGAGAGAGAGAGAGAGAGAGAGAGAGAGAGAGAGAGAGA